>OZ019968.1:2633884-2760369 GCA_963970395.1 Ephialtes manifestator | reverse complement strand
ATCAACGATAGTGTAAAAACTTTTGAAAAACTGACGTAACAGTTTTTAAAAAATTCACATATTTAGTAATCGAGACCAAACCAATTTACCAAAAAAATTGAAAAAATTACGTAAGCTTCTCTATGTAACGATCCACAACATACTGAACGGAGAAAAGTAAAGAAAACAAAAAATTGGACAATCATGACCCAGTCTATTTGACCTGAAGTTCCCTATGCACAATGTAAGGCATTGCAAAGTGGGACCTTCGCGTACCATTCAAAGCGAAATGGACCGAGTACCGCGATCGTTTCTGTCTTCTATATCCACTCGTATCCATTTCAAAGGACAATACGTCCTGCAGTGTCTTTGTGCGACGAGTTCCGCGATGAATCGCCCCAGTGGCAGAAGTGGGGGGGGGGGGAGTAGGATTGTTGTTGATTACTAGCAAGAAGTACCCGTAGCATCGAGCAGTAATGCTTAAAGTAGAATGAGTGGATATAAAGGGGATGAAATTCTTCTGAGAGGCCTGAATCTTGTTGCCGACATGGAAGGAGGTTGAAGACAGAGAGAGAAAGAGAGAGACAGAGAATTATATATATAATGGAACAGGGTGTCATCAATCAAGTCGCGATGAAAGCTGTGCGGTCGAACCTCGTGTGACGCCATTGAAGCCAACGAAATGCCACCCAAAATACTACGTGATACTGTACTTTCAATCGCCTCTGTTATTTGCAGACATTGCATCATGTCTACGTGAAGCTATGTACACCGTGAAAGCATCTTGCAATTTTTTTCGGAACTGGTGACAGTCAACGACGACGGGAACCACGTTTAAACTCTTGGACTTTGATTTCTCGATGTAGTTTACAGTCTTCTGTCTTGTTGGTTCAAAAAACAATGTAATGTCGTTCAACATTGATGTCCGTTAATTAATCAAAGAAATGAATCGACCGGTAATTGGTATCCTAAGTTTTTCAAACCCGCCGAAATATTCTATGGGAAAAATGATCATATGAATATATCGCAAAAATAAATAAACTGCAGAAAAAACATCTATAGGAACATTTCACAAATAACAATATACATATGAACATTCTAAAGCAAAATGTCTTACAGAAATATCTTTAAAATTTCTTAAAGAAATATCTGGCATAAAAAATTGAAAAATATCCCATACAAAAGTATTCCATATAAAAATATCCTAAACTTTTAGAAACACGCCGAAATATGTCAACTTCCAAACGTTCTTACGCGAACTTCATATAAAAACCATCGTCATTGGAACAATGATGTTCTGATCAATCAAAGCTATCAATATGTATTAGAAAGCAAATGTACGTCCACATGTGTAAATCCAAGCCTCACAACGAAATCTCTCACGAAAGGTTAAACTATAATTCATTGCAGTGATCAATAGCATCCATCATCCCATAACCAAAAGAACATATTTTACTACATCATTACTAGATCCAGGTTGATCACACTGAGTATATTGTGTCCATATTGATAGAGTTTCGGTTTCAAAAATCCTTCTTCATGATCACTCGTCCAATGACAGTTGTACCAATTTGGGCTAACGATTTTTCAGTTTCCTTCGATCATTTTGACATTATTTAATGGACAAGGTAAACATAAAACAGACAGCACAGTGGATCAACAATGTGACGCAAGTGAATGACTGATGCCCAGAGGGTTAAAGATTTAAAAAAGTAAAAACAAAAAGGGTTACAGCTCCGAGGAACGAATTAGGTCTCCCAAAGTGGATTCTTTAATTTTTCAAAAAATTGACATTATTGCTTTAACTTTTGCTAAACTTGGGATAGCGAGCTCAAATTTTGTAAACGAAATAATATTCAGCCATTATCTCTCTTGTATTATAAAAAGATCTCGCCGCCGTGTCAAGAATCGAGTCACAGATAGGGCATTCCATGTTAAGTGGACCATTTTGGCCCGAATTTTTCCAAGTCCGCCAAGCCTCCCCCCCCCCCCCCCAATTTTTCTAAGTCCCCCAAGGGTCTATATATAGGACATTCCATGTCAAGTGGATCATTCTGGCCCGAATTTTTCCTAGTCCCCCAAGAGCCCCCGAAGCCCGCATTTTTTTAGACCCCTAAAGGCCTGTATATAGGACATTCCATGTCAAGTGGACCATTCTGGACCGAACTTTTCTAAGTCTCCCAAGGGCTTATATATAAGGCATTCCACATCAAGTGGACCATTCTGACCCGAATTTTTCTAAATCCTCCGAGGGCCTCCGAAGCCCCAATTTTCTAATTCCCCCAAGGGCCTATATATAGGACATTCCATGTCAAGTGGACCATTCTGGCCCGAGTTTTTCTAAGTCCCCCAAGGGCCCCCGAAGCCCGGAATTTTCTTAGTCCCCCAAGGGCTTATATATAAGGCATTCCATATCAAGTTGACCATTCTAACCCGAATTTTTCTAAGTGCCCAAAATCCGGGCCCCCGAAGCCCGGATTTTTCTAATTCCTCTACGAGACCAATAAAAAAAAGCGAACCATAATAATCTCTAGTATGTATATATATAATTTAGTACCAATTCGTGCAAACGATTTTTTAAGCTCCTTCGACCATTTTGACATTATTTAATGGACAAGGTAAACATCAAACAGACAGCAAAGTAGATCAACAATATGACGCAAGTGAATGACAGATGCCCAGCGGGTTAGAGATAAAAAAAAAATAAAAAAAACGAAAAAGGGTAACGGCTCCGAGGAACGAATTAGGTGTCCCGGAGCGGAGGCGACCGCGCGGTTTCCGGTTACATGTCGGCCTCCCACGGACAAGAGGATAAGGTAGACAAGAGATGGATGCATAAAACATTGATACACGCTTGAAGTTTCGGTCTCGCGCGCTTCCCCGAAGGAATGCAAGAGCCAGTGGCAGCTGAAACAGAGGAGGCAGAATGTTGCCTGAAGGCCCTGCGGCCGGAAATTCAACACCCTGGTGGTGAACCCTCGGGATGAAATGTCGGGAGACGCACACGCTCCGACTGTTTCGGATCACGCGGGAATTAGGATACGTCCGCGGTTACGTCCATCCAACGAATTCTAATTTTAGCAACACGTGTGGCTTCTCATGGTAGATGACACTTTTTTTCCCTCTACTTTGATGGTCATTGTTACGTTTTCATGTTTTTATACAATGGGAAAAGACGTTGTTGGGTGGACGCCAGAAAATCAGATTATTGGAATTCCTGGCTTTTACAGGTTCTTCGAGTAAAATGATCATTTTACCGACTCTTTTTTCTGATTATGGTAAATGGGACATTTTTTTTGCGTCTTTGATAGCCTTTATTATATTTGGAGTTTTTATACATTGGAAAAAAAATTGTTGGATGGATTCCAAATCCAGATAGTTTGATCTTCTGACTTTTACAGGTTCTTGAGATAAAAATGTCATTTTACGGATTTATTTTTCTCATTACGGTAAATAACATTTTTTTTTTTTTGCGACTTTGATAGCCTTTATTATATTTGGATTTTTCATATATTGGGAAAAACAATATTGCTGGATGGATACCAAATCCACATTATTGAAATTCTTGGCTTTTACAGGTTCTTTAGATAAAAAGATCATTTTACGGACTTACTTTTCTGATTACAGTAAATGGGACATTTTTTTTGCGACTTTGATAGCCTTTATTATATTTGGATTTTTTATACATTGAGACAAAACTTTCCTGGATAGACGCAAAATCCAGATAATTCAATTTTCTGATTTTTACAGGTTCTTCAGATCAAAAGGCCATTTTTATTTATTTTTGTAACATTTTTCATTGAAACATTTTTTGTACATTTCCTTAAGGTAAGATCAGACCTCCAAAATTTTTTAAACGACAATCAATTTAACTGAAAATTTCTACAGAATCAAAGATCCGTAGGGTGGTTAAAATTCTGTTGAGCCCTGAATTTTTCAATCATCATCACATCGCTAAAAAACTTCGTCCAATAAATGAAATCGCAATGTCAAATAAACCATAAATACAATACAAATATCTTATCCATATTACAAATCTCTTGTTTCTCTTCCATTTGAAGCGAACTTTTCGCGGGAACGCGAAGAAACATTTTTTTGCATCTTTCCGTAAGGTAAGGCAAAACCGGTACCATAAGATCTGTGGATGTGAGAGAGGCAAAATGGCATATGGATCACGCGAGTAAGAAAGAGAGAATTTTTTCGCTTCATGTTAACAGTAAGAGGAGTTTGCTTTTAGCTCGCAAGGGAATAAGAGCTTTTTAATTATTGTAGCATGCAGACGCTTCGGCTCCAGAATCGTTTTTTCTTCTGCTCTGTATCCCGTCGAACTCTACCTCAACAGCCGTGTGTCCATCGACGCGCCGCGGCCACTTTCGATTTCACGAGGTTCCTTTCTCTCGCTTCAAGCCTTCCCTCTAGAATTAGCCGTGGCGAACGGCGCAAAAGATTGTAGGGTTGCAAGAGAAGTATATGTAAGAGAAAAGGGCGAAAGGGTCGGCCCCGGACACCGAGCAATCCTAAGTGTGGGAAAACCACGAATATTTCTGGTTCCACGTTCGCGTTACTGTAGCTTTCTATAACGATTGCTATATTATCATACTCTTAAGGGGGAGTCGGGTTTCAAAGTTTATAGGCATAAAATCCTGATTTTTTTGGTAAAAAAATGGAATAGGCAAAAAATTTCGCGTTTTATTTATTTATTTTTTTTTTTAAAGTGACCGCGCCCAGACAACACGAAAGGGCCCATTTGCAAACAACTATCGCTTTACTTCTGACCGTCCATTTATAAGCTTACGATGTCCAAAAAAGCATTCGTTCTTGAATACTAGTATTAGGTCAATAGTAGAGCCGAATATTGGAGTGTTCTAAACTATCAAGTATTAATCACCTTTAAGCGAGTCAGTACTAGGTTGCATATAGGGAGCATTATGTGAACTTACTTAGGCGCTGAGAATGGCTAATAACTTTCAGATCATTATAAATAGTATTACCATTAATTATTAATTTCAAGGCATTATATTATAATATCAACAATAATATTCTATTAATATCGCAAAAAAAAAAAACGAATCGTTTTCGTAGACGGCTTTTCCTAACAATATTCGAGAAGTGATGCACGCGGGATTTGAACTCAAGACCTACCCGACTAGAAATCTGGTAGGGCAGCCCTGCCGTCACATTTGGGCCTGATCTGGCATGGATAAGTTTGACCTGATAAGGTGTACCTTATTAGAACCGGATCTGGCATTGGAAAGGTTGCCCTGATAAGGTGCACCTTATTAGGACCGGACCTGGCATAGGGAAGGTTGACCTGATAAGGTATTCCCTATTCAGGTCCAGATCTGGCATAGATAAGGTAGATCTGATAAGATGTACCTTAATAGGACCGGATCTGGCAAAGGGAAGGTTGACCTGATAAGGTGTATCTTATTCAGGGCCAGATCGGGAAAAATTAAGGTAGACCTGACAAGGTATTCCATATTCAGGTTCGGACCTGGCATAGATAAGGTAGACCTGATCGAAATATTGGCGGAATTAAGAATATCATTTATAAAATCAAAATGTCGCATTCAATATGTTTTTAATTTTAAACCCGCCATTTTGAATTTACAAATTTTAAGTTCAAATTCCTAATTAGTTACGTTAAAAACTGAACTATTATTTAAATAAATAGTAAATTGAACTATTATGGAAATACTGTACGAGATATCCACATAGTCGGTTTGGTCTAGTGGTTAGCGTGCTCGGTTAGGTAGTTAGGTAAATAGGTAGGTCCCGTAGGTCTTAGGTTCAAATCCCGCGTGCATCACTTCCCGAATGATGTTACGAAAAACCGTATCTGAAGACGACTTGTTTTTTTTTTTTTTTTGTAATATTAATAGAATATTATTGTTCATATTGCGGCATAATGCGCGGAAATTAATAATTAATTTTTTAATTTAATATAAAGATAAGTATATGTATTTATATATCTATGATTATATTTATCAGGTCCTTATGTGGTAAACTTGAACTGGCCCTGATGTGCCAAAGCGTTACAATTCCAATCAGGGCCGTATAAGGTAGCTAGACAGGGGCCTTGGATTTAGAATCCGGTTACCAGGTCCGGCCCTGATATTCCCCATAACTGAATTTCTAGTCGGGTACGGACCTATTTACCAAACTACCTAACCGAGTACGATAACGACTAGACCAAACCGACTATGTGGATATCTGATACTGTAATTTCATATTACACTGAGAGAAAAATTTGATGAGCACAATGAACTAGAAGTTGACTCAACCTCTCCGTGAGGTTATATATGTAGCATTCTCTGTCAATTCAGCCACTTTTTTTTCGACCCTCTCCGATTTGCCCTGTAATTGGTTATATGAATGTACCCCTAAAAGACACTCTATGTGAATTTTTTCAGATTTTTAAAAATAATTTTTCGGAAAATGGCTTTTTTTATTCAAGTGCAAATATCTCAGAATTTTGAAGTTACTGAAAAAAAATGTCAGCACATAAAAGTTGTCGTTTATTGTTAGCTTTCGAGCGGAATATTCCAAATAATTGTCACGTTCCTGTGAGTATGATTTTTTTCCCAAAAATGGAGGAATTATTTTTTAATTAAAAAAAGGATATTTTTTTTTACTGAGAAAATTGCAGAGTATTTCTATATGACTGTTGATATCACAAAAAAATCGCCAGAGTGGCACCGATCGATCTTCTGGTATTAAAAAATGCATTTGTGTGAAAGTTCCGAAAAACGGGGGCATTATTATTTTTTTGATAAAAAAAGGTTACTTTTTTTTTGGCTAATAAAATTACAGAGTATTCTTGCATGACTGTAGATATTGCAAAAAAATCATCAGAGTGGTATGGATCGAGCTTCCAGTATAAAAAAAAATAATTCCCCCGTTTTTCGAAACTTCCACACGAATAATTTTTTTTAATACCGTAAGCTCGATCCTTGCCACTCTGATGATTTTTTTGCAATATATACAGTCATGCAAGAATACTCTGTAATTTTATTAGCAAAAAAAAGTAACCTTTCTTTTATCAAAATATAATAATGCCCCCGTTTTTCGGAACTTTCACACAAATGCATTTTTTAATACCAGAAGATCGATCGGTGCCACTCTGGCGATTTTTTTGTGGTATCAACAGTCATGTAGCAATACTCTGCAATTTTTTCAGTAAAAAAAAATATCCTTTTTTTAATTAAAAAATAATTCCTCCATTTTTCGGAAAAAAATCATACTCACAGGAACGTGACAATTACTTGGAATATTCCGCTCGAAAGCTAATAATAAACGACAACTTTTATGTGCAGACATTTTTTTTCAGTAGCTTCAAAATTCTGAGATATTTGCACTTGAATAAAAAAAGCCATTTTCTGAAAAATTATTTTAAAAAATCTGAAAAAATTCACATAGAGTGTCTTTTAGTGGTACATTCATATAATCAATTACAGGGCAAATCGGAGAGGGTCGAAAAAAAAAGTGGCTGAATTGACAGAGAATGCTTCATATGGCGAATGGAACGAGGATGTTGGGTCAAACTCACCAAATGGTTGTCGGGTTTTCTTCGATTGAAATGTTTTATATAGTTGAGACAACCACAGTGCTTTTATTGGAACTGTAACACTACGTTCTTTCGGACCATGCGCACTCCTGCATCAATCACTAATAAATTGATTGGAAGTATTGATGCAGTTGGTTCAACTACACTCATATTTCAATCAAATTCATTATGTGTTTGAGTGCGTCTAAAATAATAAAGAAAATTAATTGAAAATTATTAAACGCGCTTATTCAGTCGACTAATCCTGCATATTTATTTGGTATTACGTCTTTCTCTTCAGGATGGTACATATTAATCGCTGAAAAAAACATATTTAATTTTTTATTACTTTGACGAGATTCGAACCTGCGATCCTCCGGATAATGTTGTTGCGCTGCGCTTTAGCTCACACGGCCATTCGGATTATATGATTCTAGTATTTTTTTTTGTCAATTTGAATAGCGGTAACATGAAATATAAAATGGAATTAGTATAATACAGTCACAACTTTATTGATTTACATGATTGCGTTTGGTGTAGTAAAAATAAAAGCACTTTCCGTTATTTTTCACGGCACTCGGTTATATCGAAAAGAGTACATTGTATCGTTGTTGCCAAATATAAACTGTGACGTATTTTTCGTGAGCATAATCGGTAACAATAAAATTAACGGAAACTGCTACACGATACTGTCACCTTCGGCCGTCCAGTCTCGTTCGCGCATCCGCAAACCCGGTGGACGCCAGTTAATTTTTGTTTCACCGGTATTAACTAACCGGTATACCCGAGGAATCGAGGTGAGCAGGCTCGATTCCAATCATAATCGACAGTTCGGAGCATAACGGACGATCGAGAACTCAAAACACAGAAAACGAGAACATTGCTACTTTTTAGGGACGCGTTAAAGTAGCAAACGCAACTGGATGCAGTTGCGGGAGCGAACGGTTGCGGAAATGCATGGCCGCTCATTCTGCTATTCATGAACATGCTATTCATGAACGGTCAAAAATTTCATTTCTTGCAGATGTACCGACCTGTCATATACATTTGTCATTTTCTGTCTTGTTGTTTATTGTGAACAGTGATATAATTTCATAATGGTATATAATAATTTTTACTCATCTAATTAAATGTTCCGGAATTCCCATTTTTTCATGATAATATTCCAGGCCTGGATATGGGATTCTTCCTTTTTCGGATGCGAAGTTATAGTTTCACAATATATTTGACGTATCTCTCTATATTATAAAAAGATTTTGCCGCCGCCGTGTCAAGAATCGAGGGACTTAGAAAAATTCAGCTCAAACCAGCGTAAGGAGGGTGGGGGGGTTTCTGACGGGTTGAGGAACGGGGTTTCTGACGGGGTGGGGGGGTTTGTGACGGGTTGAGTGACAGGGTTTCTGACGGGGTGGAGGGGGTTTCTGAGGGGTTGAGTGACGGCGTTTTTGACGGAGGGGGGGGGGGGGGGGGTTCTGAGCGGTTGAGTGACGGAGTTTCTGACGGAGTGGGGGGATTTCTGAGCGGTTGAGTGACGGAGTTTCTGACGGGGTGAGGTGATTTCTGAAGGGCTGAGTGGTGGGGTTTCCGATGGGGTGAGGGGGGCTTCTGGGGGGTCGAGTGACGGGGTTTCTGACGGGGTGGGGGGGTGGGGCGTTCCGAAAGTTTTCTGACGCGGGGTTCTGACGGGGTTTCACATTCAAATTTCGAAAATTTTCACAAGCCCGGATTGGGGGGAGATTGCGAGCGCGCGCAGCGCGCGAGCCACAATAAAATCCTAGTATATATATATTGTGACGAGGCGTTAGTACGCGCTCGCATCAACGCGCTGGGCCTAGGGTGCTCGTGCACCGAGGCCTCACGAAAGCCAGCGTAGCAACTGAATCGTTCCTCGTCATGGTAAACTCGTAGCGTTATTCGAACGTTTGACTGCCGTGAATATTACGTTTACAGGATTCTCGGAATTAGAGCAAAGGGCCGGGAAGACGCTCGCGACGTCGGAGAATGGAAGGAGAGAGACAGCGGAACAACGCGACGATCGACGAAGTCGATCGATGGCAGGCCGTGACCCCCACCCCGGACGTCCGAGGCACGCGTAACCCGGCATTGCGTGCGATAATTACCGAAAAGATTTCAGTTAGCCCGTGAGCGTCCCACGAGAGACCCCGGAAGAGTTTTGAGTTAGCTTTTGAGAGTGAGTACCTCAAGTTAGCCCGGGAGCGTCCCACGAGAGACCGCGGAAGAATTAGCAAGTTTAGCTCCGAGCCGTGAGAAGAGACAGTAAGCCTCCGGCGAGTAACTCCAGTTAGAGATTGGAAAAAGAAAGAAAAGAAAGAAGATCGCGCTCGAGCAGTACTCGCGCATCTTCAATAAATTTTGTTACCGCGTCGAGCGTGTTGCAACGTGAATCCGCGAGTATTAGCGAACCGTGCGCGTGCCGACGGTAGGAATAGTGATGGAAAGAATAATTGTCCGCGTGGAAGCCGCTTCGCTAGAATTTTCGTGAGAAGCAGAGACTCGAGAGGACCGGCATCGTAGCGAGGATCGAGGCCAGAAGCGAAGGAAAAGGTAGGCGCACGTGGTGCACCATTTGTATTATCCGCGTCTGTAGAATCATCCTCTGTTCTGTCGGCTTCCCCGAATAGGAAAAATAACTCATTGAAAAATCGAAGCGTCGCGTGCGAGATAGATCCGCGAATCTTTGTTCGGACTCGAGTCACTTTTTGTACTAAATTTGTTGCGTGATAATTTCCTTATTATTGTTGAATAAATTATTGTTTTGTTATTTGTGGAAAATAGAGCTTGCGTTCGCTTAATTTATTTTGCATTTGCCTCGAACTGCACCCCTTTCCAGCTAGCCGGTCAATCGGTGAAGAACTAAAAGAAGAGTAGTAAGTTTCCCTGGCTTTCGGGAAAATAATAGAGAGCCTGGCGCCCAGCGAAAACCAGTAAATAGTGTGGGAAGTGCGGATATAATAAAAGTGCGTAAAATTCTGGGCGTCGTTATATTTGGTCGGCGCTCCTCGTGAAGTCACCGAAATACTTCCACGAGGGGCACGTCACAATATATATATATTATATGGTAAGTGATATCACTACGACGGTCGGACGATCAGTGATCAATCTCCTCGATTTTCGGGGGTCCTTCTACCAAGATCGGTTTTCAAAATTGGCAAGTCATTATTGCCTCGTTCGACGCGGCATTCCCATAGCGGGAAATAAAAATGTCCAAAATTTCTCCACACCTTCCAAAATCCCTTGCCCGTGAGCTACTGCCCTCTCTCACTCGAAAAATTTCTAAACTATTACGGGAGCGCAATTAATGCCGGTAACTTTGAAAAATCTAAACAGCTCCCTCCCTTGGTGCTTCACGCGAAAACGGGCCTATACTTCACATTTACTTGGCACTAGGATGCTCCATCCTATGCCAAAAACTAACAAAACTCCGCCCGTTCTCCAGCGCAATGCACTCTCGCTATCGGACGCCGGATTTGCACCGGTCTACAACTAACTGCAAGACTCTTGTCGGCAATTCTAATCTGTCGGGCTGCTCGTTTCGTTGAGCTCTCATCCTCGCGACAGATTCGAATAAGGCGAGCTTTTAACGTCATCGAAGACAAAAATACGGAGAGAAAACAAAAAAAAATCGGTTCCTAGAGTATTCTTGCCGAGAACAAATTTTCGAGGAGGGGCAGCGACGAAACAATGACCATATCGCCAAGCAAAAATTCTTGTGACCGCGATTTCAAAAAAATCACGTCACAAAACATATTCGACGAAGTTGATTGTTTCATTGTTAGCCCGAATTAGTTTGTTAGTATTTTGGGTGGATGACCGTCTCACTGACCTGAGGGTCAGTACTAGGATGGGTGACTATCTGGCTGTCTTTGGCGGTCAGTAGATGGATAAGTGACCATCGGGATGACTCTAAAGTCAATACTCGTATCTTCAGAAACAGCTTTCACACAAACGGACTTGAGGTTGAGTCAACCTTATATTTTTTAGAAACCAGTTGCACCGAGGTTCTTTCAAAAGCATAAAACAGTTCTCGTAACCATTCCGATACAGTTGCTTCATAGAAATCATTTTCCTGATTGGAATGACACGCGTGATTGGCTCAACCACTCGTTACACGCGTTTTAAGTACCGAAAAATTGTTGCCTTAACCCCTCAGTCGGTTAAGTCAACTGCACTGCTATTCGCTCAACAGCATCAATGTTCAGCCAAAACAATGTTATGTTGACGCTCAATTACATGAAGTAGTTGTCTCAAAGAAATGCATTGTATTGCCTCGACGAATGGGTGTTTGTGTCAACCTCTATTTCTTTAAGCCAAAGTAATATTTGCCAAGCAACGCGCGAGGTTTTCAGGATTTTAAGTTTCTCTCAGTGTAGTAAATTTTACGATAACAGTATAAGGGAGTGATGTGAGAGGGTGATATATGGAACCAATATTCTAAGGTGATTCTGCCAAAAAATTCGAATCGAAAATGGCCAACCTTATAAGACATCCCGTGCAGAAATTAATTCGGGCCGCCGCAATTAAATAAAGGGCCTTTTTAGGTATAAACGTGGCATCCACAATAGGGAATCTACTCTAGAACCCTACTAGACTCAACAAAGGCGGCCACGACAAACTTCGGGGCCTAATCAGGCTTAAATGCGGAATCCTCACTAGGGTCGCCCATATTGAGCCTCTAAAGGCATCGTAATTCAAGCGTGACTAGCCTATTAGGGTCCCTAATAGAACGGGGGCAAACTAGAAAGGGCCAAGTTGGAACCCCAACTATATTTCTGCACGGGATCTGTTTGGCATACAAGTGACTTGGACTGAAAACTCGTAAAATCAAAATGGCGGATTTAATATGTTGGGCGAAAAAGCAAAAACAGACATGATTTAGATAAAACTAGAAAAATTCCGCGCGCTGCGCGCGCGAGTAGAGGTCGTGTGTCGGTGCAGCAATCTTATTCAATACATATAATATATATAATCAGAATTCCCAAAAATTTAGAGATCTGACAAATTTTTCCAGTAATTCCAAATCCTATCGAATCGGAAACTCTTTATAGATTTGACTCAAATTGATTACCAATTGTCCTTTAACATTCTTTCAATTATAAATTAGTATTTACCTTGATAACTTCAAATTTGCGAGATCAGAAGCATTTCCAGACTTTAGAAAGAAATGTAAAGTCCCATCATTATATGGGGCTTTACATTTTTAGTAAAACAGTACGACCTCTTTGCTCAATGAAATAAATACAGGCTTTCCCATTCTGGAAACGTGGCTTGGATTTTGCTAAAAGTAACAGTGAACAAAGAGGTCTGATTTACTTGACTGCAGAATTTCAATTCTCCCCGATCTCTTCGCTTATCATCTTATTCACGATTGTTCTGTTAATCCGCATGTAGTGACTCCACGTACGCCTGGTTTTGTTGCTGCCATAGAGACTACGTCGCACTTTGTCGTTCAACATCTTAAGCCTAGTTTAATATTCACAATTTACACATAATCCGGAAACCCCGAAATATTGTAAAGTCAACCAACTTGGGAATTCAAACCTAGCGCGCCCGATATGCTTGACAAAACTGTCAGAATTGAAACTGTCAAACGTGTTAAACACGAACTCGGTCTCGGTCTCGATCTGATCTCGCGCCAATTTGGACCAATCACAGCGCGAATAACGTGACAACAATGAACCAACTCGCAATTCGATAAAATCTCGCAACATACTTTTTAGAGTAGTAAAATTTATTCTTTGGGGTTTTTCGAGGTCGCTCGTTACGAAATTGATTTAAAAATTGATTTATACCAGCGCCGTGGCTCAGTACGTAGTGTGCTAGCCCAGTGACTGGGAGGCTTGGGTTCGATTCCCGCTTTGGGCGAAATGTTTTTCGGTAGCAGCAGCGCGCAACGTGTAAGACGCGCCACGCTGTTTACTGTAAACATTGAGTTCAGCGAGAATCGGCCTAGCCGGCTACACTTGACGTAGGTTTTCTGCTGGTTTCCCTACGTCCTCGGCAAATGCGAGTGTTTCTATATCCACCTTAAGTCGGCCGCAGCCGCAGCGCACGATAACTACGAGTTTCGCCGCCCGCAATCTGTTTCGTAATGTCTTGTTTAATCTCGTATGGGTTGGGGAAAAAATCGTAGGTGCAAAAATCGACCAAATGGGTACGCCCGTATATAATGAATAAAAAAAAAAAAAAAAACGTAAAAAAAAACAAAATGGGAGGTCCTGGATGGCGGATCATAATGCAAAAAATGAGATGATCTGCATGAAACTCGGTGTTCAGAGGTTTTTGAACTGGCGCAGACTGATCGCTGCAAGTTCGGTTGGAATCTTGAAAATATGATAAAAAATATTCTGGAGTTAAAAATATATATTTAAATGATAGCAAGAACTAGCCTCACTAAAAGTAGGAATATACATGTCGACAAATACTAGAAATCATTAGTATAGCAGCGGGTTTGATTTTCTAGTTCTAAAATGAGTTCTTATTGGAACCTTATCTGAGCAACACAAATTTCATAGAATTTCCGTAGAATCGGTAAAGATGCTTTAAACCCTGTGATTAATAATTTAAGGTGCAAATTTACCGAAAGATTCTATAAATTCTATTTAACTTTATGAAGCACGGAACATCCGTTAAATAAATAAAATATGAATAATGCTGATCGGCAATAACATTGTAAACAATAAGAAAATCGTTATTCCTAGAAAGTGAAAAAACCAACAAAACAATTTAATAACGATCTTTCATTTTCTTGAACTTGTCAAAAATGTTTCATCAAATCGTAACCGCATGTGCAATTGCAGCCGAATTTTATTTCTATAGCATTAAGCTGACGTTTAAAAAAATCGGTAATCGGTAAGTCATCTTTAATCTTGATAAGTTGATCGGTTGCCGCGTCTAGACATCTATGTCGGAATATAAACATTCGGCGGCTAGGATAGTCGTTGGTCGAAATGCAGGAATAGATCGGTAGTACCGATATTCACCGATAAATCTTGTTATTAATACCGGTAACGAGACAAGAAGTTAAATATATCGCTCGAACGCGAGTGCGCCATCCGCAATACCACAGACAGTTGGATGGCGCGCGCGACGTCCGAGCATTTAGTACCATGCCGATCGAATACCGCGCAGCAAACGCGCCGCCATCACTCCGTTGCCGATCTACCAGCAACCGATTGATCGGGATCGATAGCGATCCCAGTATATCCAACGACGGCGGCGATTTATTCCTGCGTACCGGTTCCGCTTGTTTTGCACCGCGATCCACCATATGAGATGATAGGATTTTCTATATCTAGAGAATCTTTAGTTAACCTTATCTGCCAACGTTATAAAACAAAGAAATTTACGGGTTTTTTTCGTGATTATTTTTCCGCTTGTGAATGGAAAAATATATATTTTGAATGATACTAAATTGTATGTTCGCGCACTAAGAAAATGTTGACTAATATTTCTGGTCAATAGATGGTCAACATTTTTTTTTTTCATTTCGTATTTTGATTCTATGAAATGACAATTGAAATATGAAATTTTAAAAAATGCTTTATGCAGTAGTAGAATTTAATTTCTATTTCATAGAATCGGTATATGAAATAGATTTTTGTTTCTGTTTCACAAAATCGGAACATGACATTGATTTTGATTTCCATTTAATACAATGGGAATATGAAATAGATTTTGATTTCTATTTCATAAAATCGGCATATGAAATAGATTTTGATTTCTATTTCATAAAATCGGCATATGAAATAAATTTTGATTTCTATTTTAAAAAATCGGAATATGATATTGATTTTGATTTCTATTTCGTAAAATCGGAATATGAAGTACACTTTGATTTCCATTTCATAAAATCAGAATATGAAATAGATTTTCATATCTATTGGGATATGAAATAGATTTTCATATCTATTTCATAAAATCGGAATATGAAATAGATTTTCATATCTATTTCATAAAATCGGAATATGAAATAGATTTTCTTTTCTATTTCATAAAATCGGAATATGAAATAGATTTTCATTTCTCTTTCATAAAATCGGAATATGAAATAGATTTTCATTTCTCTTTCATAAAATCGGCATATGAAATAGATTTTCATTTCTATTTCATAAAATCGGAATATGAAATAGTTTTTCATTTGTATTTCATAAAATTGGAATATGAAACAGATTTTCATTTCTATTTCATAAAATTGGAATATGAAATAGACTTTCATTTCTATTTCATAAAATCGGAATATGAAATAGATTTTCATTTCTATTTCATAAAATCGGAATATGAAATAGATTTTCATTTCTATTTCATAAAATCGGAATATGAAATAGATTTTCATTTCTATTTAATTTCTATAAAAAGGGATGCAACGAAAAACCTTTTTTTCCCTTTTCAGAAAGTTGCCTCTATAGTATACAGGAATCTTTGTAAAATATGAAAAAAAAAATTATGAAGCAATGTGCAAGGATCCATTTTGCATCCATGTTTTGAATTTGAAGTCGGAATCGCTTTATCGATTTCAACCAAAATTCAATACCGAATAACTTTGAGTGCACGTGCACTCATGATGAACTATTTATCAAAATAGCCAAAATATTACAAAAATTCGAGCGAATCGGTACCACATTTCGCGCACTTATTTCTGATAAAAAAAATAAGTCTCAGTTTAGGTATAGCTTCACACTTCATTTTTGCATTTTTTTTGTGATACATTACATCATAATGAGATAAAATTTTTTTTTTAAAGATGACTCGGATATGAGCCGAAACGTAAAAAAAATGATATTCAACAACATTTCCCTTTCCATCGAAACAATTGCCACTAGACATCATCAAAGTTTGATTTTAAGTACAATCTTTAAGGGGACACGTACACTGTAAATTTCCCGTTCTTAAAGACCGTCGATCTTTTTTAAAATTAACAAATATATTTTCCTATGTGTATCGCTGTTGCAATATATAATATGAACGCTTGGCGTTTCATCCGATCTTTCGATAAATACACGTTGCAGTATCGTAAAGGAGTCCACATGCAGCCGGCCGCAGGTGCAGAGCGCCGGTGCTCTTCTCGATGATCGCGTCTCCTCGAGGAACATACTCTTTGCTTCGGCTTTTGCTGCCAGCAGCAGCAGCAGCAGCAGTAGCAAAAGCAGCACCAGGGGCTGAGACGCGCGTTTCGATCTCGCATTGTGATCGAATGATATAATACAAGGCAGAGAACAACCGTGGGAACGTCGAGCGAAGCGGGGCCACCTGACGCACCACCGGCGACGACGATACGCTTTACATTTTGATGCCGATCGCTGTGACCGTCTCACTCGGCTCGCTCGCTATCTATACTTTTTTTCTCTTCCCGCACCTTGAGCCTCGAGGACTTGAGCGTACTATAAGTACTCTCTCGGTGCGCTCGGTAGTCGTTGTTTTTTTTTCTCCGTTTTTTTTATTCATTCCCCTCGGATCAACAGCAAACGCAATGCGAAAACGAAAGTGTACGAGAGATCGATTGGCTCATGTGAAATTATTTTGGTAAATACTCCACGCATCATCATTTGCGACGTGTATACATGTCGATTCTTTTTTATTTATTTATTTATTTGCTGCCTGTCGAATGTCGGAACTTACATTTGGAGAAGGATATTATTATTCGGTAACCGTAATCGTCCAGCTATCATTTTATTCAGTTTTTTTTTTCAATATTCATAATGGATACTTTTCTTGGAAATCATTTATTTTGCGTGTTTTCTTTTCTTCTCACAATAACATGGTAGATTTACCGCTTTGCGAGTTGTAAATACGACATAATAAAACTCTACCGGATGACAACTCTATTCGAATCAAAAGCAGCTCACAACCAATATAATAAAACTCGACCGAAAGGTCGAAAATCTACCATCGTAAACTTCTACAGAATGATAACTCTATTCGATATAAAAGCAGCTCGCAAATCTACCAAAATACAAGCATTTGTCGACAATTAACCGTAATAAAACTGTATCGTAATGTCGAAACTCTACCATCGTAAAACTCTACCGAACTCTGCCGAACTCTACCTGTACTCTACCTGAACTTTACCGGAACTCTACCTGAACTACACCGGAACTCTATCTGAATTCTACCGGAACTCTACCTGAACTCTGTCTGAATTCTACCGGAACTCTACCGAAACTCTACCGGAACTCTACCGGAACTCTGCCGTACTCTACCTGGACCTTACCGGAACTCTACCTGAACTACACCGGAACTCTACCTGAACTACACCGGAACTCTACCTGAATTCTACCGGAACTCTACCTGAATTCTACCGGAACTCTACCGGAACTCGGTCGGAACTCTACTAAAATACGAAAATATGTCAAAATTCTACCATAACAGAACTCTACCAGATGTCAGTTCTATAAAAAAAAGCTACAAAACTCTACGAGAGTACGTGATGCTGCCGAAAGTCTACCATAATAAAACTCTACCGACTGGCAGCCCTGTCCGATTGTAAAGTAGCTCACAACTCTACCGTAACAAAACCTTCGCCAGACGACCAATCTATTCAATTTCTAAGCCGTAACTTTACTGCAATATTAAACTTTTCCTGAACTCTACCGTAATTAATTTTATTTACGAAAGGAGCTTATAAGTTGCTAATCACCCAAAATGGTTCAGATTGGGACACAAAAAAAATGATGATGCTCAACGGCTTAAACTCAGGATTAGAATAAATACTTGGTTTTTATTTCGTACATCTGTTTATTATACCCAATGCCGGAAAATCGAATGAAAACATGAAGCTCCAAGTGGTAAATAAGATCCTTCAACCCAACGAAGAGAATTCAGAGTGCACGCGAAGAATCGGGTTACGCGAGTTTCCTGATTCAACGATCTACACGCGTCGTGGATCGGGTCACTCGAGAGTATTATCGATCTTCGATCTATAGGCGGGTCTTATCACTAAGCTGACGCAGATACGGGCGAACTAGTCACCGTAATATAGCTACGTGGAACGGACTCGTAACTTACGGACGACGTAAGCAACTCGGAAAACTCTATCCGCCTAACACGTGACTCCTTCACGTCCTAAAGAACGACCACGTGGTAAGTAATATATCTTACTAGCATTACACGCACCTTTGGTCTCACACTTACCGAGTATTTATCTATAAGACCACGGTGGTTTAGATATATCAGTTTTATTTCTGTTTCCACTCAATCTGCATGCACGCGAGATAGCGCAATCGATAGGGAAATAAATTGCCGACCGATAACGAGATACTTAAGTCCCAGAGGGCGTTAGGCTATCACAAAATAGTTGTAAAATATCAGTTCTCCGTACAGAGGATGTCAGTTGTGATTTGTAGATATACCTACACGGACGTTCTCACGGTTAAGCGAACACCAAAAATCCGTACTTTGTGGGCAAAAAAAAAAATTAAAGCGGTTACCGTTAAGATGATAATCAAAATACTATTTTTTTGCAGCAATTTTAGGCTATGCAGCGAATATAAATCAAATATTTGTATCTATAAACAAATCAAACATCCAGTTGTTTGGTTTTGTTTTTCGCCAAATCCTACTAATTTTTTCTTGCTTATGAGACGCGTCTCATAGAGCCACTTTAAAAAATCGGGTCCTGAAAAGGGGACTTTAAAAAATCTGGGCCGGAAATGGGGTCTTACAAGGAGACTTAGAAATATCTGGGCCTGAAAAAGGGTCTAATAAGAGGACTTAGAAGATCGGGGCCTCGAGAAGCGTGTCATAGGATAATTTAAAAAATCTAGGGTTGAAAAGGGGTCTCATAAAGGGACTTAGAAGAATTAGGGCCTGGGAAGGAGTCTCATAGGATTACTTAGAAAAATCTGGGCCTAAAAATGGGTCTCATAAGGAGACTTAGAAAAATCTGGACCTAAAAATAGGTCTAATAAGAGGACTTAGAAGAATCAGGGCCTGGAAAGGCGTCTCATAGGATTACTTAAAAAAATCTGGGCTTGAAAAAGGGTCTAATCAGAGGACTTAGAAGATCAGAGCCTCGAGGGGCGTCTCATAGAATTACATAGGAAAAACCGGGCATAAAAATGGGTCTCATAAGGAGACTTAGAAATATTTGGGCCTGAAGATGGGTCTATTAAGAGGACTTGGAAGAATCAGGGCTTGGGGAGGTATGTCACAGGATAATTTAAAAAATCTGGACCTGAAAAGGTGTCTCATAAGGGGCCTTAGAAAAATCTGGACCCGAAAAGGGGTCCAATAAGAGGACTTAGAAGAATCAGGGCGTGGGGAGGCATGTCATAGGATAACTTTAAAAAATCTGGGCCTGAAAATGGGTCTAATAAGAGGACTTAGAAGAGTCAGCGCTTGGGGAGGCATGTCATTGGAGAACTTTTAAAAATCTGGGCCTGAAAAGGGGTTTGAGGGGGAAGAGGGACTGATTCTTCTAAGTCCTCTTATTAGAGGACTTAGAAGAATCAGGGCCTGGAAAGGCGTCTCATAGAATTTCTGTTAAAAATTTGGGCCTGAAAAGGAATCTTATGAGGGGACTTAGAAAAATCTGGGCCTGAAAAGGAAACTTAAAAAAATTAGACACTCCCTCCCTCAGAACCATTACTCTAAGTCGACCCACGAGGTCCATCTCGGGTTTGGATTATTCCAAGTTTCTTTATACGCACCACCCATGCCCAGTTTATTCGAAAATTTCCTAAGCCTGATTATAATTTAAAGACTTCCTCTATGGTACTTTTGTTACAAAATTAACATCTAATTTTTTTTTTTTTTTTTTTTTTTTTTTTTTTTTTTGACCGTTATATTTTTTAAAACTCATATCGTATAATAGCCTCGTGTAAAACGACTATACGTCGATCGCTGACTGTACCACTACAATTCGCAACCCTTCCTACTGCACAGCAGGTTGTTGATCGAGCGAACTGCCTGCCAGCGAGCTAGCAACTGTGTTTCCCTCTTTCTGGCTGCGCGTAACGAAAGTGTCGACGTGCCGCAATGAGGGTGCGGCGATGCAGCTTTCCCGCAGGATTTCTCAGCGGCCCACAGAGTCATTCGGATCGGTTTGTGTTGATGCTCCGACCTGAACCGGAAATGGAAACGCGGAATTGCCGCGTGACGCCCGATATCATTACACACGAGTCAAAATCATCATCAATTCATAAGAGAATGAATGTAATATTATTTTAGTAATGCCAAGATATTATTAACAAATTAATGAATACATAATTATTTAACGAATTCTTTTTTTTTAACTTTTTTTATCGAAATCATTCTTTCCATGAACTAAATATATATGAGTTTTGTAAAATTTTCTAACAATTCTGACATTTAATATTTAAAAAATGTCTAGACCGAAAAACGCCTGACTAAAAAAATGAGTTTAATTAATAAACAAATTAGGTAAATAAAGATGTTATTTATTTAATGTTCAGTGAACGGGACGAGTGCATTGAAAATAAAAACGATGATGGCATTACATATTTAAACACTATTACAATTTATATTTTGGAAATATAAATTGTTCATATTAAGGAAAATTTCAATGAGTATTATATACTAGTTCAGTATATTATATTGAATTAATTGAGACAATTAATTAAATGGGAGAAAAAGAAAAAAAAATTTTCTACCGAACATAGTAAATATATATATATATTTTTTTTTACAAATTTCATAATATCTAGCAACACGATAATATTTCTCCATTTTCTTTTACGTCTGGACATCCAAAAATAATCTAATGAAACTTTTGGTTGTGAATGTATGTGATAAATCGTCCTTAATTGCCAATCACACAAATCGGCGGAACATATAATAACCATCGGATCCTAATTTCCCCAAGTTGACATAAATGAGCTATCCATAGACCCTAACACAGAGTGTCTGCTTTTGTAGGTCCTCATTCCGCTATATAAACCCGCTCGTGACGTATATTCACATCCCGAATATCAATTACACTCTGGCGTAGCTCTGGGCGCGAAAATGTCATTAGAATCAATAACATCGGTAAGGGAATCCATTCCCCGTTGTCCTGTAGCCTTGAGGGCGCAACCTAAACCACCCCAAGCATCCGTTGGTTCTTTTCCTTTTTTTTTTCGTCCAACACTATGCGGCTGTAACTGCTGCTGGGCCCACGCATAATAATAATAATATTCCACCCCGTCGATTTCCTGCTCATGGAACTTTTCACTTTTGGTGTCTCGCTTTACCACGTGATGCAAACCTCGAGGTTTTTCATTGGGAGAATCAGATGAAGAGAGATGGTGGAACATCGAGTAGACAGACGGCTGAAGTATTGTGTTTTACGTATAGGGTGTCTAGCTTGCTCTTCTTCTTCACATCGTCTTCACCCTTCTTCAGTTTTTCACCCTCTTCGCGTCTCATCCCCGACCGGGCGTCAGTTTCATGCCCGAGGGTTATTTTACTTTCGGTATATATTGTAGTGTAAGCCCAGAGGCACTTGCACTATAATATTACGGGCGTCATCTTCATACCGGCACGAATAATTTTTTTGTCCCTTTTGTTCGCGCCTGTTTTGCTTCACTGTGAACATTGAAAAAAAAATACTTGGTCGAATAAGGTCCAAGCTATAAAATTGGTTGGGCCAACAAACTGGTTGGTTAAGGAAAAAGATGAATTGGTCAAGGTAATAAATCAGTTGGTTGGTCCAATAAATCAGTTAGTTAGTCCAATAAATAGTTGATTGGTCCGATAAATACGTTGGTTGATCCAACAAATCAGTTGACTGGTCCAATAAATCAGTTGACTGGTCCAATAAATCAGTTGGTTGGTCCAATAAATAAGTTGGTTGGTCCAATAAATCAGTTGGCCCGATAAATCAGTTGGTTCAATAAATCAGTTGGTTCAATAAATCAGTTGGTTCAATAAATCAGTTGGTCCAATCGATCAGTTGGTCCAATCGATCAGTTGGTCCAATAGATCAGTTGGTCCAATAGATCAGTTGGTCCAATAGATCAGTTGGTCCAATAGATCAGTTGGTCCAATAGATCAGTTGGTACAATAGATCAGTTGGTCCAATAGATCAGTTGGTTGATCCAACAAATCAGTTGGTTGATCCAACAAATCAGTTGGTTATTCCAACAAATCAGTTGGTTAGTCCAATAAATCAGTTGGTTGGTCCAATAAATCAGTTGGTTGGTCCAATAAATCAGCTGATTGGGCCAATAAACCAGTTGGCAGGTCCAATAAATCAGTTGGTAGGTCCAATAAATCAGTTGGTTAGTCCAATAAATCAGTTGGTTAGTCCAATATATCAGTTGGTAGGTCCAATAAATCAGTTGGTTGATCCAACAAATCAGTTGGTTGATCCAACAAATAGGTTGGTTGTTCCAACAAATCAGTTGGTTGGTCCAATAAACCAGTTGGTCGGTCCAATAAATCAGTTGGTTAGTTCAATAAATCAGTTGGTAGGTCCAATAAATTAATTGTAAACCCGGGAAAAACGATTCATATATAATCATATATAATCATATATAAACTGCTCATATATGATTGTATATGAATTTTGTCTCTATATGATCATGCATGATCATATATGACTATGCATGATCATATATAATCATATATAAACTGCTCATATATGATTGTATATGAATTTTGTCTCTATATGATCATGCATGATCATATATGACTATGCATGATCATATATAATTGTATCTGAGCATATACAATCATATATAGTTATATGTGATTATATAAGACGATGCCTAAATAGATATAATCTTCTGAAAGTTGGAGAGTATATTTGCAAGACACCAAATCTCTTGAAGAAAGTAATGTAAAAATACAATGAAGTTGAACTTCATCACGATATACGGTTAAGAAATATCATTACTAATGTTATATTTCGATTATATGTACAACGTATAAGGTCCCGAACTGTTCGTGTTAATTTCTGTGCACTATTACAATAAACGATTATCACGATCCTTTTATGTTGATATTATTTAGTATAGTAATCTTGATCATTCTTATTAATATGCGACCGTTTCAATTCATCAAGTGGAAGGTTTTAATGAAACGTCCGCCCAGGAAAGCCAAATATCTTCATTAATCGTTGCGAATGAGCATGTGATTATAAAGAAAAGAACCGCATATGCAAAAATACCTATAACTTGAGCGCTTCAAACAAAACCGGATGATTCACGCATTTACAAAACGGATATTAAATGCTTAGTTATATAACCATATAACAAATTTTACATCCGTATATAAATAAGACGTGAACATCGAAATAATTCGTGAATATTATATAACAATAGATTATGGAATACCATATAATAATACGTGCACGATCATACATGAGCTTTCAGTTCTCTGTGCGCAGTCATATATGATTGTATATGATCATATATTGCACAGTCGACACACAGAATAGATCTCATATACAATCCTATATGATCATATCTGTTTATATATGACATGGTAAACAGGCAGTTTTGGTGTTATATATGGTCATATATAGGGTCATATATGCCAATGTATATATACATATAAAGTTATATACGCTCATATACATTTGTATATGGATCCACATACAATCATATATGCGCTAAAAATGGGCGATATATAGTTGTATATAACTATATATGATCATATCTGTTCATATATGACATCGCAAGCTGGCGGTTTTGGTATTATATATGATCATGTATACCACTGTATATGTACATATAAACTCATATATGCTCATATATGTTTTCATATACAATGATATATTACGTTATATACAATTATATATAATTATATACAACTATACATGAAATTATATACAATTATATATGATTATATATGAACCGTTTTTCCCGGGAACACAACCACAAAACCACAAACAAATAAATTAAACACAACCAACTATTTTATTGGCCCAACGAAGAAATTGGTTAACTTAGCTAATTTAGTCGCTTGAGGGGTACATAGCCTTGTGAGTTGCTTCAAGCGACCAATTACTTTTCTCCGTGAAGGAAGCTTTGATTTTGAGAAGAAACAAGGCCAAGAAGGACCCAAAATTGGATTCCCTATCATGGCTTCCACAACAGTGCCGGGAAATTATGTTGTGTAGGCTTTTGTTGAATAAAATGTGGCCCAAAATTGGATTCCAGTTCATTGGCTTCTACGTATAAGTCTATGTCCTTAATCACGGACGAAATTTCTGCACGAGATGACGGTAACTTGTCGTAAGAATTCAAAGGAGCAACTGAAAAGTATGTCAACAGTTTTTTTCAGCTGTGCCAATTTCAATATCGCAGTCTCGGAGAAATCCACGGAATCCAGGACATCTTATGAACGAGGTTAAGAACTGGCAGGAGAATAAGAGAATAAGAGACACGCACGTGAATCCAAAGCGCAAAACCAAACCCTCCAGCAAATTCAGCAAAGGAAAGACGGGAGAAGGAATGAGGAAAATGATAACAAAAAAATAAATAAAATGGAAAACAAAGCGAGATAACTGGAAGTCTCGCGGCCGACTTCGCGTTCCCGCGCTTATTCCCGAGGGAAATTATTGACAGTCAGCGAGGAAATGACGTCGTAAATACCACGTCGAGCCGAACCCTCTTTTCTCGGCGGGCGGCAGCATTTCTCCCTTCTGCCCTCCATTTTCCTCCCTCCTCCCCTTTTTCAAGCCCAGCAAACCCGCCTCTCCTTCATTCCTGCAGCTTCTTCTTCTTGTATACTTCTGGGGTAGCGTGAGAGTCGCGATATTGTCGAGTGTGGGGGAGGGGGGAGTGCGACCGGAAACGCGAAGATCCTGGGCGAGCGAGCGACGTCCAAGAGGATAGTTATTATAATAAATTTGTCGGGGGTTTAAGAAGCGGAAACAATTCGCGTTGCTGCTGCTGCTGCTGCTGCTGTTTCTACGGCTTCGGTTTTATAAGGGAAGGAGATAGTACGCGGGAATGTGCTTATCGTTGCTTTTATTCAGACGTCCCAGGGTTGGGTCGCTTCGAAATATTGAAAGACTCGTCATTCCAGTCTATAGGAATCTATATCATGTACACGTACCCTGACAATTTCAACTTTGACTAAAAAATCGATTATCCATTGTAACGTAGTTATTCCCCGCAGAATTTCCACCATTCCATTATTTAAATCTTACTTCAGTTGTTTATTCGTTACATGAACAATATAATATTCATTGTTTGATTTATATTTGTGTTCGAAGTTTCTTCATTTGTTGTATA
Organism: Ephialtes manifestator; assembly: GCA_963970395.1. Taxonomy (NCBI): domain Eukaryota; kingdom Metazoa; phylum Arthropoda; class Insecta; order Hymenoptera; family Ichneumonidae; genus Ephialtes; species Ephialtes manifestator. Next base: position 2,734,644 of record OZ019968.1, on the reverse strand, counting down.
CTTTGTCAGGTAGTTTTTAATAAACAGTTCTACGAGAGGAAAAGTCTTCTTGATTAAAAAAAATCTCGGAAATTTCGGCCTATGAAACATTTCTTTGTCGTCAATGACATGATATATTATTTCATATTATTTAATTGACTGTAAAACTCGTTTCTTTGAATCAAGAAAAACGTTTCTCTGAATCAAGGAAAGCGTTCCTTTAAATCAAGAAAAACGTTTCTTTGAATCAAGAAAAACGTTTTTCCGAATCAAGGGAAGCGCTTCTTTGAATCCAGAAAAACGTTTCTTTGAATCAAGGAAAACGTTTCTTTGAATCAAGGAAACCGTTTCTTTGAATCAAGGAAACCGTATCTGTGAATCAAGGAAAACATTTCTTTGAATCAAGGAAAACGTTGCTTTGACTCTAGGAAGACGTTTCTTTGACTCAAGGAAAGAGTTTCTTTGACTCAAGAAAATCGTTTCTTTGAATCAAGGAAACCGTTTCTTTGAACAAAGTCAAACGTTTCTTTGAATGAAGGAAAACGTTTCTTTGACTCAAGGAAAACGTTTCTTTGACTGAAGGAAAGCGTTTCTTTGACTCAAGGAAAGCGTTTCTTTGACTCAAGAAAATCGTTTCTGTGAATCAGGAAAAACGTTTTTCCGAATCAAGGGAAGCGGTTCTTTGAATCCAGAAAAACGTTTCTCTGAATCAAGGAAAACGTTTCTTTCAATCAAGGAAACCGTTTCTTTGAATCAAGGAAGCCGTTTCTGTGAATCAAGGAAAACATTTCTTTGAATCAAGGAAAACGTTGCTTTGACTCTAGGAAGACGTTTCTTTGACTCAAGGAAAGTGTTTCTTTGACTCAAGAAAATCGTTTCTTTGAATCAAGGAAACCGTTTCTTTGAATCAAGTCAAACGTTTCTTTGAATGAAGGAAAACGTTTCTTTGACTCAAGGAAAGCGTTTCTTTGACTCAAGAAAAGCGTTTCTTTGACTCAAGAAAATCGTTTCTTTGACTCAAGAAAATCGTTTCTTTGACTCAAGAAAATCGTTTCTTTGACTCAAGAAAACCGTTTCTTTGACTCAAGAAAACCATTTCTTTGAATCAAGGAAACCGTTTCTTCGAACCAATGAAACTGTTTCTTTGAATGACTCCAATATTTTTCTTTGAAAGCAAAGAAATATTTCCCTTGTATGAATGGAAAAAATTCAATCCACCGATTTCTTTGAAATCAATGAGATCTTTTTTCACGGTATAGATCCTGGCTCAATTCTTGTTTATCTGGCACATTGAAGAGGAGCTTATGCTAGAGAATTAAGGTAGCATAAAGCATCGCAATAAGCAAGATGATTGAGCGTAGGATATTTTCTCCTCGAGCACCCTAAAGCGGGGTTTTTCGTTGCAAATCCCTTCAGGAGTTTCTTGGTCACACTCTTGCTCATATTTTCATCCATTCTACTGTTTATATACACCCTTCACACCCTTTAATTCACGACATACCGCGTGTGATAAAGAGTAGCGGATTATTTGCGCCTCGCATTCGTGCACAACTTGTTTATTATGGTGAAAATATTGTGACCTACATTTTTTTCTCATTGTTAGGATTGTATTCTTTGTTTTCATGGAAAATTGACCTCCGCATAGCTTCCTGGAAATCAAATTGCGGTTTTGATTAAAAGTCCATTCAATTAAAACTTCAAATACTTTCAGTAGAAATGATATTACCAAGATCGTCTATATTTGCTCAGAAGCTAGAAGTCTCCATTCTCAAAAATCGGTTCAATTCCAACTATTAAGTTAAATTAATAATTCGAAATAATTCTTCCCGCAAGTTATCATACCTCTAATTGCCTCAAACATGGACAGAATGTTTTCCATTTTTTTTTCACAAGACCTTCAAATGCAAATGCAGGTACGTAAAACAGAGAAGTAAAAAAAGAGGAAGCCAAGAGTTATGAAACTCTAATGAACCATCCCCTTTAACTAATTTACCATCGGCTCTCTTGATTCTTGGTCTCACTTTTTCCTCAATCTCTTTGCCTTCTCATTTCTTGATAGCAGTGGAATGATGATGCAAATGCAGCATCGCCATCTGACGTTGGATACCTCAACTAAGAACCCCTTTCCATAGCCGTGGACAAGGGGTTGGTTGTCATGAAAGTACCCAACTTTCATACTTTCGTTACGACCCTGAATGTCGTCTACTTCCTTTGCCTCATTCCATCCCCCTTTCCTCCTCCTCCTCCTCCTCCACCCTTCGCCCCATCGTCTCCGTGACCTAGAAGTCTTTAATTTCCACTCCCCATCCTCCATTCACCCCTCGTCTTACTCTGTAGTCGGATACCACCGCATCCCCTTTAACTCATTAGAGCCAATCAATTATACAGCTCACGGTTACCGAGCTGGAGGCTCCTGTCGATCGCCTCCACTTTCCTTCTTACTTCCCTCGACACGCTATACCTTTCCCTCCCCCTCTATTCCCCCTCTAGCATCGTGTCCGTTTGGCCATCACTGAGCTATTATCGTTGGTATCAATTACACCGCGTTACTTGACCTCCTCTCCCGCTTTATTTATAGAAGCCTTAAGGGGTAACACCACTCTAGCGGCAGACAAAAAAAGGGCCTAACTTTGACGATTTATTTTGGGAGTATGAAAAAAGGAATAGGATTTCTTTCCAGAGGGCTTATTTAACACATATTGAAGTACGAGAAAAAAAATTGTTATTATCATTTTTATACAAAATGGCGGCGTCAGAGCCCATCTTGAAAAACGGCCTTTTTTAAAACACCTTCATGGGAGAACGGTTTTCTCGTAAAGTATAAGATCTGGAACAAAATACCAGAAAATTTTATAATCTATATACTATTGGCTATGGAAATACGTAGGGTGGTTTTTTTCAATCAAATTTTGTAGAAATGGTGATGAATAGATTTTTTGCCAAAAAGTAAGCAGTAGATTGTTTACTTAAAAAAAAAGTTTACATTGAATCAAAATGAGGCTACGAACTTCGATAGAGAATGTGATTGTGAAATTATTATCAAAATTTCAAATCCATCCAGGCAACGGTGTTCAAGTAATACGTCCTTCCAGTTTGAAAAAAATGCTTTCGGGAAAAATGCATTTCAAGTTTTACGGGCACTTACCAGATTCGGTGAATGTCACATCAGGTTTTCATTTTTTGCACATAGCGGAGACACTGCTAAAAAGTTCAAAATTCGGTAACCAAAGTCTTCTTTTACTTCAAAGTCGTAAAAATCGATTGCTGATAATTTTTTAGCCGATGTGACAATCTTCTCCACGTTTGGCTTCTTAATTTCGTAACGTTTACAAACAAAGTTCACTATAGGACCAACTGCATATCGTTTTTACGATCCGAAAGTATTGTTTAAGCAACAACAAAAATCGGTTTTTCTTTTTGTTTTATTATAAATGTATTCGATATTCCTGCTACTCCAAGAGTCACGGCATCCAAAACCTTTGAACTGTCCAACGAATCGATGTCCATACCTGTAACATAAAAAAAAAATATTTAGAAATGAGCACACAATAATAATTAGAAAATATAGAAAATTTACCAGGTGATAACTCGACCATGTAGAACATCTACCAGGTCATGAACCGACTATGTCGAAAATCGACCAGGTGATAAATCGACTATGTAGAAAATCTACCAGATGATAACTCGGTTACCTAGAAAATCTACCAGGTGATAACTCGACCATGTAGAAAATCTACCAGATGATATTCGGCCACCTGGAAAATCCACCAGGTGATAACTCGACCATGTAGAAAATCTACTAGGTGATAACTCGACCATGTAGAAAATCTACCAGGTGATAACACGACCATGTAGAAAATGTACCAGGTGATAACTCGGCTACCTAGGAAATCTAACAGATGATATTCGGCCATTTGGAAAATCCACCAGGTGATAACACGACCATGTAGAAAATCTACCAGGTACTCGACTATCTAGGAAATCTACCAGATGATATTCGGCCATCTGGAAATAACTCGACCGTGTAGAAAATCTACCATGTGATAACACGACCATGTAGAAAATCTACCAGATGGTAACTCGGCTAACTAGAAAATCTACCAGATGATATTCGGCCACCTGGAAAATTCACCAGGTGATAACTCGACCATGTAGAAAATCTACCAGGTGATAACTCGACCATGTAGGAAATCTACCAGGTGATAACACGACCATATAGAAAACCTACCAGATGATATTCAGCCACCTGGAAAATCCACCAGGTGATAACTCGACCATATAGAAAATCTACCAGGTGATAACTCGACCATGTAGAAAATCTACCAGGTGATAACACGACCATGTAGAAAATCTACCAGGTGATAACACGACCATGTAGAAAATCTACCAAGTGAAAAACGACCATGTAGAAAATCTACCAGGTGATAACACGACCATGTAGAAAATCTACCAGGTGATAACACGACCATGTAGAAAATCTACCAAGTGAAAAACTACCATGTAGAAAATCTACCAGGTGATAACACGACCATGTAGAAAATCTACCAGGTGATAACACGACCATGTAAAAAATCTACCAGGTGATAACACGACCATGCAGAAAATCTACCAGGTGATAACTCGACTATTTGAGTCGCAGTATAATCACGTAGATTTAAGTGCGCGCGATACATCCGAAAGTGTTCGAAATTTAATGAAACTGAATATAATGGTAGTGGCGAATTTTCGGTAAGAAATTTCCTCAAGGCTCAATGTGCGAGCGTATCTCTTTGATGAAGGAATCTTCATGACGTTGACAATAAATGTGAGAGATTAAAAGGCAATGATGTAGAGTAGCGTTCGATGAACTCGAGGCCAACCACCAACGACGGCGCGTGTCGCAGGATATATTCGTCGTATATACCTATACTAATCTACACCGAGTACAAATAGTGTGTCCAACATTAAAGTACCTATAAAACAATATTCGTTATCTTCATCTAACTTATACATCGAGAGAAAAGGATAAAAATGTCTCGATCGTACGAGAGACCGAGGCTCGACCGGTATAAGGGCGATGTGTACGTGTGTTTGAGGCCGCTAGCCGTGGGTCATTCGTTTTCTCTTGGGAGTCGAGAGCGTTGGCCCGTAATGTCGAACGATAAGGGCAGACCAGTGGCATGATTGTCTCGCCGTGGCTCGGACTTTGCCCTCCCCCTTTTTCCATATAACTCTGTTCTCTTACTCGTTGTATGTTAGCCAGCCGTTAAAATTTATCTTACCCGATCTCGCGTTATTCGTCAGGGCGTGACGAGTGGGTGGAAACGGGACTCCAAACTCTGAGACTTCGATATATATCCTCTTTGTCGCTCTAAGAAAATTTTTTTTGAGGGTATTATGGACTTACATGGAGTTGTGAAAAAAATCTACCTCAATTAACATTTTTTTCAGGGTATTCCAGACTTATATGGATTTTTAAAAAAATCTGTCTCAATTAAGATTGTGTTTAATCAAGAGTCGCGGTAGCGGCTCGACGCCAAGTTAAAAAAGAAATTAATGTTGCCTTCACACTACGATTTGTCTGTCTGATTGAATTTTACCAGATGAGTTTGATTTATCTAAAAATAAAAATTTCAATTGGAATTTTATCGAAAGGGTTTGATTTATATTAAAATATAAATTTCAAGTGGAATTTTATCAAACGGGCTTGATTTATATTAAAACGGAAATTAAAAGCAGATTTTGTGTAACATTTATTTAAGTTAATGTTTTTTTGTGAATTGAGGGTTAAAGAAACTCTTCTACAGAATTTATTATTATTAATTTATTTATTATTATTAATTTATTATTATTACTGATATGATTATTATTGTTGTTATTGTCGTTGTTATTATTATTATTATTATCACTTCCTGGTAGAATAGCGATATTTATAACTCTACCATAGCATTTTCTAAAAAAAAATCTTTTAGTGCATTAAATTTGATATGTAAGTGAGACGTAAAATTACAATCCTTTCCACTAAATCCTACGAAAATTACGAAATTTTATTTAAAAATTTGTAAATTTAATACACACGTGTATTAAATTTATTATGTAATATATTATAATTATATTAATTAAATATATATTATATATATAAATAGTTAATATATAATAATAATTTACTATTAAATTATATCAGCCGATAAAAAAAATTTCCGGTAATCTAAATGTGCAAAAATTTTTAATTACATAGTTTAATGTGCCAAAATACATGAACAAAATACAAAAAAAATATTTTTCATCGATGTTTAATTTTTAGAATATATTTTGCAAAATTAGAAAAATCGTCAATATGAAAGTGCAATAAAAAAAAATGTTCATTTCATTACGAAACGAAATTCAAAATTCATGAATAAAAAATGGCGGTCCAAAAGGCAAATTATTGACTTTCTTTGTAGAAGCTCAGTGTTCATGATTGAAACTCTATACGGACGTACATAGCATCCGCCATTCCGGTGAACCGGCGCCATATTTCTTCTTCTCAATACATATAAATTTTCGTTTATATGTAAAAAAAAATGATCCACCCTACCATTACAGTAGTAGGTCCGATATTTTCTTCTCTCTCATCTCACAGAATTTTTTTTTTTTTTTTCTATCTCATATTCCTCTCTCTTTTTACCGTAACAGACAACCCTCATTTTATATACTTTTCGACAAACCCAAAACTACGGGATCCAACCATATGCCACGAAAAAAAAAAAAAAAAAAAAAAAAAATGTTGTATACTCTGCGCCCCGTTGCGATTCGTAGGGTATTATCTCTCTACGAGCTTCGTTCCATCTCAGGTTCCACACCCTCGCGGAGTGTCATCCCCCACCGATGCGAACGTGCCTGCGCGGTCTTCTCCTCGCTCGAATCCTTTTTCCACCGAAAAAACCTCTACCGCCAGTCAGCCAACGCTACGAGAAAAGCAGGATGAAAAGAAGATGGAGAAAGAGGAAGAGGAGGAGGAGGAGGAGGAGCAGGAGAAGAAGAAGGGGGAGGGGGGGGGGAAGAGCGGAGGTCCCTATTCCACTCATACGCCGGACGAATTTTTATCAGCTCCACGTCTCCGCTCTCTCCGTCCTCTTCTAGTATAGAAACGTGGTACGAGTTCTCGAGCTTCCAGACTTGTGGAAATTCAATTAATATCACGTTTATATACTCTATAGGATATTTTTTGCTTTACCAACTTCTATCATCTTATTATTATTATTATTATTATTCTTTTTTTTAAATATAAAAATGGCTGACCGGCCCTATAGGGCTCCGATATTATTATTATTATTATTATTATTATTATTATTATTATTATTATTATTATTATTATTATTATTATTACTGATATGATTATTATTGTTGTTGTTGTTGTCGTTGTTATTATTATCACTTCCTGGTAGAATAGCGATATTTATAACTCTACCATAGCATTTTCTAAAAAAAAATCTTGTTGCTCTGTAATTCTGGAAAATGACTCTACCGTGTTACGATTTATTGTAACTCTACCCGTGGAAAACTCTACACGTTTTTTGTCATGAGACTTTCTATCGTCAGCCGTGAAGTAGAGTTCTTTTTCATGGTAGAGTCATATTTGGGTAGTGATACTTGATGTAGAGTGTGTGTGTTAATATTTTTTCGTAATGAAATTGTGGTAGAGTTTAGTTTTGCAGAGGAATTAATGGTAGAATTATTAATGTTTCGTACAATTCTACGGTAGAATTTTTTTCTATATTAGATGGAACTTGTAGAATTAGCAACATTATTAACTCCAATTGATTGTCTAAGAAATCTACCATGGTTAAATTCGGGTTAAGCAAACTCTACCGTGTTACAACATTATCGAATTATAACTCTAACGTGAGACATCTCTACACTTTTTTATTATGATTATTATTATCATTACCACACCCTGGTAGAACAGTAATATTTATAACTCTACCATAGCAGTTAAAAAAAATCTTATCACGTTGTAATTCTGGAAAGTGACTCTACCATATTACAATTCATTATAACTCTACCCGTGTAAAACTCTACACGTGTTTTGTAATGAGACTTCTTATCATCAGCCGTGAAGAAGAGTTTATTTTTTCAAGGTAGAGTCATTTTTGGATAGTGATATTTGATGGAAAAGTTTTTTTTGTAATCAAATAGTGGCAGAGTTTAATTTTGAAGAGGTATTAATGGCAAAGTTATTAATGTCTCGTACAATTCTAACAAAATATATCGAAATCCCACAAGATGGCCGCCGTTATTGCGTATTCTGTTACTCACTTCACAGCGCTTACAGTGAAGTGTTAGAATTACTTTAAAACCGATAAAATAAAAACAATTTTATAAAAAACAATAAAAAAAAACTTACGGCTGAAAAAATAAGTGTAATTAATAAACAAATTGGGTAAATCTTAAATGGTTATATATGATTACTAGGATTTTATTGTGGCTTGCCCGCTCGCAATCGCTCGCCCCACCCAAAAGTGCCCACCACCCAAGGGTGCCCCCCCCCCCCCCGATGGCCCCCCACCTTTGGGGGACCTATGTTTTTGGAAAAGGACTTAGAAAAATACGGGCTTGGTGTCTCGCAGACCCCCCCCCCCCCATTTTTCTAAGTCCATCGATTCTTGACACGGCGGCGGCGGCGCCATCTTTTTATAATATAGAGAGATACCGACAATAATTTTTACCAAAGTATATATCTCTCTATATTATAAAAAGATCTCGCCGCCGCCGCCGTCGCCGCCGCCGTGTCAAGAATCGAGGGACTTAGAATAATTCGAGCTCGGGGCTTGGCGGAAGGGAGTGGGGCTAAAGGCTTAGGGCTGGCCCCACCCCTTTCCGCCAAGCCCCGAGCTCGAATTATTCTAAGTCCTTTTCCAAAAACATAGGTCCCCCAAGGGTGGGGGCACCCTTGAGGAAGGGTGGGGCTTTGGCGGGGGCACCCTTGTGGAAGGGTGGGGCTTTGGCGGGGGCACCCTTGGGGAGGGGTGGGGCTTTGGCAGGGGCACCTTGGGGGGGGGGGGGGGGGGGCTTTGGCGGGGGCACCTTGGGGGGGGGGGGCTTTGGCGGGGGCACCTTTTGGGGGGGCATCCTTGGGTGGGGGGCGATCGCGAGCGCGCGCAGCGCGCGAGCCACAATAACATCCTAGTATATATATATTTTAATCGCTCTTTCTCGCAATTTTTACGTTCTGTGGATAATTATGTATCACTTGGTAAATCTATGTAAATCTATTTGTTAATTTGATGTATTCTTACTCTTCTGCCATTAATCACAATTATTTTCAAGGGCTTGTCCCGTCCAATGTAATAAATAAATAAATAAATAATAATAATTTTTCATTTACCCAATTTGTTTATTAACTACCCTTATTTTTTTTCTATCTATTACACGTATATTTCACCCTCGTAAATTTTTCGTGTTTAGATTATGACATATGTAAAATTCGTATTGTTGCAGTTATTTCACTAGATTCGATGGTAGCTTTTGTACTATCTTATATTCCTTCTCTCTCCAATACTCTTTCACTCAGCCAACGGTATCTCAGGACGAACTCGGCTGGGAATCGGCTTTGCGTCTCCTGCGCGAAAACGCACGGACGAAATTCGAAGTAATAGGAAAACTCCAGCGGCGGAAAAGAAGTTCAATCTGGCCCAGCCCTCTTTCAACCCCCTCACTCCCTCCCCTTCCCTCTCTGCCCTCTTACTCCTTCCAGTCAGCCGGGCTTGAAGCTTGGAAAAGCTCTTTTGACTCCTTTGATTCCAAGGCGGTCGTGAACGAGCTTTAGCTCGCAGCTTTTTCCAGCAAAACCACCCCAACTGCCGCATGCTCACCAGGCACCTTCAACTCAGAGCTCTACGAGCCACGAGATTCTACATCGCTCTTTCCCTTTCCATCCAAACTCTATTTCTTTCTCCTTCTCTTTTTATCACTGTCTCTTTCTCTCTTTTACTTCCTTTACCTTTAGGTGTCTGACTGGTTCCTCGACTCCCGAAACTCTTCCATTCGCCATCTTATTTTTATGCTGGAGCGTGAGATGCTGCTGAGCACTATATCAACGGAGGATAGATTAAAATAGTTTCTGACGCTCAGGAAAATAGAAGACTCTGTCAGTTTTGGACAAAATTTTATCTGCTTTTTTTCTAAGCTTTTTTTTGTTAAGGGTGTTTTGCAATCGAGTTGAAAAATCATGAGGGATAGTTGGTTTCTGATTTTGAAATTTACAGATCTGATTTTCGATCGGAAAATCCAAAAAAACTTTTTTTTTTGTAAGATATCATATTTTGGCCTTTATTATCATTCTCAAGTCGCACATTCTACCCCAGAAAATACAAGTTACAAACCTTTTTACGATGATTTAAAAAAAAAGTGAAAATTTTCCGTTTCTGATTCCAGAATTTACAGATCCAACGTTCGGTCGGAAAAACCAAATTAATTTTTTTTTCTGCAAGATATATTTTGGCCATTACTGTCATTCTTAAGTCGCATATTCTACCCCAGAAAATACTGGTTACAAACCTTTTTACCGTGATTTTAAAAAAAGTTACATTATTTCCATTTCTGATTCCAGAATTTACAGATCCGACTTTCGGTCGGAAAATCCAAACACAATTTTTTTTTCTTCAAGATATCGAATTTTGGTCTTCACTATCATTCTCAAGTCGCATATTCTACCCCCGAAAATACCGGTTACATGCATTTTCATAATGATTTTAAAAATCGTGACTTTTTTCCGTTTCTGATTTCACAATTTTCCGATCCGACTTTCGGTCGGAAAATCCAACCGACATTTTTTTTTCTTTAAGATATCGAATTTTGGTCTTCATTGTCGTTCTCAAGTCGAATATTGTACCGCAGAAAATACCGATTACATGCTTTTTTACCATGATTTAAAAAATCGTGGCTTTTTCCGTTTGTGATTCCAGAATTTACAGAACCGATTTTCGGTCGGAAAATCTAAACGAAATTTTTTTTTCTTTAAGATATCGAATTTTGATCTTTACTATGATTCTCAAGTCGCATATTCTACCCCAGAAAATACCGGTTACATACCTTTTTAGCATGATTTTTAAAATCGTGACTTTTTTCCGTTTCTGATTTCAGAATTTACCGATCTGACTTTCGGTCGAAAAATCCAGCGTAAATTTTTTTTCTTCAAGATATCATATTTTGGTCTTCACTATCTTTCTCTAGTCGCATTTTCTATTCTAGAAAATACCGGTTACATGCCTTTTTACCATGATTTAAAAAATCGTGGCTTTTTCCGTTTGTGATTCCAGAATTTACAGATCCGATTTTCGGTCGCAAAATCTAAACGAAATTTTTTTTCTTTAAGATATCGAATTTTGGTCTTCACTATCATTCTCAAGTCGCATTTTCTACCCTAGTAAATACCGATTACATGCCTTTTTACCATGATTTAAAAAATCGTGGCTTTTTCCGTTTCTGATTCCAGAATTTACAGATCCGACTTTCCGTCGGAAAATCCAACCTAATTTTTTTTTAAGATATCGAATTTTGGTCTTCACTATCATTCTCAAGTCGCATATGCAACCCCCGAAAATACCGGTTACATGCCTTTTTACCATGATTTTAAAAATCGTGATTTTTTTCCGTTTCTGATTTCACAATTTTCCGATCCGACTTTCGGTCGGAAAATCCAACCGACATTTTTTTTTCTTTAAGATATCGAATTTTGGTCTTCATTGTCGTTCTCAAGTCGAATATTGTACCGCAGAAAATACCGATTACATGCCTTTTTACCATGATTTAAAAAATCGTGGCTTTTTCCGTTTGTGATTTCAGAATTTACCGATCCGACTTTCGGTCGGAAAATCCAGCCTAAATTTTTTTTCTTCAAGATATCATATTTTGGTCTTCACTATCTTTCTCTAGTCGCATTTTTTACCCCAGTAAATACGGGTTACATGCCTTTTTACCATGATTTTAAAAAATCGTGACTTTTTTTCGTTTGTGATTCCCGAATTTACAGATCCGACTTTCGGTCGGAAAATCCAAACAAATTTTTTTTTTTGGTAGGATATCATATTTTGGACTTTACGATCATTCTCAAGTCGCATATTCTACCCCAGAAAATACCGGTTACAAAACTTTTTACGATGATTTAAAAAAAAGTGAAAATTTTCCGTTTCTGATTCCAGAATTTACAGATCTGACCTTTGGTCAGAAAATCCAACCTACATTCTTTTTCTCTTTAAGATATCGAATTTTGGTCTTCATTATCGTTTGCAAGTCGCGTATACCCCAGAAAATATCGGTTACATGCCTTTTTACCATGATTTAAAAAATCGTGATTTTTTTCCGATTGTGATTCCAGAATTCACAGATCCGACTTTCGGCCGGAAAATCCGACCTAAATTTTTTATTTAAAAAAAATCGACTTTATTTTATTGAAAAAATAATAATAATAATAATAATTTGATTATTTTACTGCAAAAATAAATTTGTTTTTGTCTCGATATATTTGATTGAACTTCAAAAATTTCACGAAATTGTCATAAATATTTGTAGAATCGATACAAAAATCGTCAACATCGAAAATATTGAACTTGCAACAAAAAGAACTTTAATCACGTTAATTTTCTCTATTAATTTCTTACCGCTCAATAAACACCTAAACTAATGAATAACCAAATAAATACCTTGTGAGCCGAGTAAAAAAAAAAATACTTGCAATTTTGCAACTCTAACAATAAATCACATGCAAAAAAATATAAACCAGAAATGATAAGAATGCGAGACTTAGTAGAACCTTAATCGAAGCACTCAAGATGTGCTCGCGCCTTCTGAAGGTTCGGTGAGGAATGAAGAACCGAGGGACACAAAATGGGTAAAGAAATAATGAAACTCCGTGCCAGGAAGGTGCTCACTTTATATTGACAAGAGTAGAGGAGATGGTGCGGGTGCATTTCTTCATTCTTTACTAGCGTACTTCGTATATTTACTATAGATACATACATAGTACACAAGAGGTGCGATAAATAAAAAGAGCGAAAAAAAAAAAAAAAATGGAAGGTAGAGAAAGAAGATAAAACATATATATGGGGTATTCCAGGCCAACTCAGTAAGCGTTCAACCCTTTCAATTCGCTCCATAATTTTTTATACTATTCTATATACTCGAGAAAATACTCCAAATTTTTTTTAGATTTTTTTTACTGCAACTTTCGATACAGGATTTTTGAGAATAATTTCAAACGGGGCGCAAAATGTTTATTTAGAAATTTCGTGAAAAAAAAAAGTTCCGACAAAAAAAATGTAAAATAATTTTAAGTATTTTTTTGAGCATATAGAACAGTATAAAAAAATTATGTTATATGTATATAATAATTTTATATAAATTATAACATTAAAATTTCTAACGGCTTTTTTTTCGGAAAAAATCGCATAAAAATTTAGCTCAAAATGTAGCTCAAAAATTTGGATAACTAATACAGAATTTTTGAGAATAATTTCAAATTTTTTAATTGCAGCGCATAATTTTTTAAATAAATAAAAATAAATAAAAATAAATAAATAAGTGTTTTTTAAATCATGAAAAAAAAATTTTCAGTAAAAAAAATTTTGAAAAAATTTCAAGTGTTTTTTGGAGCATGTAGAATAGTATAAAAAATTATGGAGCGAATTGGAATACCCCATATATATCTACTACTTCCATATCCGCGCTCTCGAGTCCGTCTATCGATTCTGTACTCGCTCTTTTACTCTCGCAGAGGACAAGACGAGGTACGCCGAGAAAAAGATAGATAGATCGCAGAGTATAAAGTAGCGCGCAACGCGGCGTGAGTCGTGCGCACTCGTCGAGTCTCGGAGGAATAAATTTGCGATTGCCAAGAGAAAGGAAGAGAGGCGAAGCAAGAGAGGAAAAAAAAACGAAAAGAAAAAAGAAAGATGAAGAGGAAAAGGTAAGAGAAGGACGAAGATGGAAGAAATGGAGAAATGTGAGAAGATGGAAGAGGAGGTGAACGTGGTGGCGACGACTACTACTACGACTACGGGATGAGGAAGGAAAAACTTTCTATCCTGCTTCGTATTTTTATTTTTTTATTTTTATTTTTTTTTTTTTTTTTTTGCCACTACTCGAGAGGGATGCTCGGTGGAACTCTTTCGTTGCGCCAATACTTTTATTTTATTGTGAGTGATTTTACTTTATATTCGGGCAAACGTGACAATGATGCACGACTACCAATAAATGACCATAAAAGAATTTTTTGTTAACACTTGAACGGCTTCTTTTGCTTTGAAAAAAAGTAATGTTGGACATTTTTGTAAATTTTATTATTGAAAAAAAAAGTTATTTATGGTCTTTTTAATTTATATACATGGAAATGCGTTTTTGTTTTGTGAAATAAAAATATTGAGAATATTCTTCATATGACTCTATTATTTGTAACTTTTTAATCTAGAACTTACGGTTTAAAAATGAAATATATGTGTAATGGATCGGAATTATTTTTTTTTGTCATTGTGAAAAAAGAAAAAAAACTTTTTATGAAAATTATTATTTTGCGAATAAAGCGAAAATATGACATAGACAATAAACTGCCCTGAACAAAATTTCATCCAAGTCCAAGTTGACTTTTCGCATTTTAGATCGACATATTGAATCCGCCATATTGTATTTCTAAATTCTGTATTCAGATTCGTAATTAGCCACTCCAACAATCCTGAGATACAAAATTTTATCGGAGTCAAGCTACATTTTGCACTTCGGTTCGCCATTTTGAATTCGGCCATTTTGAATTGTGAGATGTAGACTTCCTATTTTTCGCCTTAATCCAATGAAAATTACCATATTTCAATCGGAATGAGGCTTTTGGGTCAAAGGAACAAAAATGCCCGCAAGTATTTCCTGAAATGTCCGATGCAGCCAAAATGTCTTCACCTTAATGTTCCCCTTACCACTTATCCGCTTTCAAAATATTCTCCAATTTTCGACGATGGTAAAACAGCCCAACATGGTCATTACATTTTTTGCTTTCAAGGGTTCATTTAGGTCCACCATTTAGATCAGCCATTTTTAATTTTAAGATATTGTCTTTCGATTTCTTACCTCAACCCGATGAAAATGACCACATTTCACCCAGTTTGGGTCAAATGTGTATTCTGGTAGAGTTTGGGTCAAACGTGTATTCTGGTAGAGTTTGGGTCGACCCTTGTGTTCCGGTAGAGTTTGGGTAGACTTTTGTGTTCTTGTAGAGTTTGGGTAGACTCTTGTGTTCCGGTAGAGTTTGGGTAGACTCTTGTATTCCGATAGAGATTGGGTAGACTACTGTATTCTGGTAGAGTTTGGGTAGACTCTTATATTCTGGTAGAGTTTGGGCAGACTCTTATATTCTGTTAGAGTTTGGGTAGACTCTTGTATTCTGGTAGAGTTTGGGTAGACTCTTATATTCCGGTAGAGTTTGGGTAGACTCTTGTATTCTGATAGAGTTTGGGTAGACTCTTGTATTCTGGTAGAGTTTGGGTAGACTCTTGTATTCTGGTAGAGTTTGGGTAGACTCTTGTATTCTGGGAGAGTTTGGGTAGACTCTTGTATTCTGGTAGAGTTTGGGTAGACTCGTGTGTACCGGTAGAGTTTGGGTAAACTCTTGTATTCTGGTAAAGTTTGGGTAGACTCTTGTATTCTGGTAGAGTTTGGGTAGACTCGTGTGTACCGGTAGAGTTTGGGTAAACTCTTGTATTCTGGTAAAGTTTGGGTAGACTCTTGTATTCTGGTAGAGTTTGGGTAGACTCTTGTATTCTGGTAGAGTTTGGGTAAAATCTTGTATTCCGGTAGAGTTTGGGTAGACTCTTGTATTCTAGTAGAGTTTGGGTGAACTCTTGTATTCTGGTAGAGTTTGGGTAGACTCTTGTATTCTGGTAGAGTTTTGATAGGTCCGCCATAGTAGATCAGCCATTTTGAATTTTGAGACTTCGACTTACAATTTCTTTCCTCAATCCAATGAAAATCACCATGTTTGTGTCAAAGGGAGAAAGTGCCCACACGTATCTCCTAAAATGTCCGATGCTTCCGAAATGTCTTGATCCTCATGTTCGCTTTACCACTTTCGCCCCTTTCAAAAAATTCTCAAATTTTTGGCGATGATGAGACAGCCCAACAGGGCCATTATCCATCCTGATTGGCGAGAATCTTGTTAGCCGTTTCGTTTGAATAATCGCAACGTTTTACCATCGTGCGGTGAGCTCGCTCGTTTCGCGCGCGATTTTTCATGACTCTTGATATCCTCGTGTAATGACGCGTGGAAGCCTTTCGCCCCTTCCCTTTCCCTCGTCCTTTCAACCCTCAGCCACATCTTTCTTCAACCTTCAAGCAGCTACTGACTCTCCATCTCGCTCACTACTTAAGACAATAATAATTTCGGGGGAACGAACCGCGCCCGCTGCGGGCGCATTCCTTTTCCTTCATCCCTTTATCCCTTTCCTTTCCTCTCTCCTTTTTTCCTCTGATCCCTTGTTCTTATTGCTCGCCTATGGATTTTCCCCGTTTTACGGGACATGCAATCGCTCCTCGTTATAACCAAATTCAATTTTATGTTAAATATTCCCGAACAAGAGATTCACGGTTTCGCCTACTCGTTACTCTTTTTTTTTCTCCCCCTTTACCCTCCGTCTCACTTTCTCACTCGCTCGAACTTAATTTATGATTCTCCCTTCCGGAGATTCTGGAAAGCCTATCCATTATACTGGCCTCTCGCTCCCTCAGCCAAATATCCTTCTTTTATCCTTTTTTTTTATATGTGTTGGAGAAAGGGAGGAGAAGTTGGCTGGTATCTCTTCGTAAAATTTACGTGCACGAATAGTGGCAGGAGTAGAGTTGCTGATGCCACCTCCGCTTCCTACCGAGTATCGTGTCTGGATTAAAGTGTGTCGAAATATCGTTGATGAAATAAATTCTCTTAGACATAGGGCATCATGCTTCGGTTGAGTCAAGTCTATTGAATAGACTTCCTAGTGATTTTTCTAAATCAATAATAAACATATTTCCATCATGGTTTATTCATTCAACGAAAATGTACGAGTCTACCAAAGCTCTTCCAGAATACAAAAGTCTACCCAAACTCTACCGAAATACAAGAGTCTACCCAAACTCTATCAGAATAGAAGAGTCTACTCAAACTCTATCAGAATACAAGAGTCTACCCAAACTTTATCAGAATACAAGAGTCTACCCAAACTCTACCGAAATAGAAGAGTCTACCCAAACTCTACCGAAATACAAGAGTCTACCCAAACTCTACCGAAATACAAGAGTCTACCCAAACTTTATCAGAATACAAGAGTCTACCTAAACTTTACGAGAATACAAGTCTATCCAAACTCTACCAGAATACAAAAGTCTACCTACACTCTACCAGAATACAAGAGTCTATCCAACCTCTATCAGAATGCAAAAGTCAACCCAAACTCTACTAGAATACAAGAGACTACCGAAACGCTACCAGCATACAAGAGTCTATCCGAACTCTACCAGAATGCAAAAGTCTACCCAAACTCTACCAGAATACAAGAGTATCCAAACTCTACCAGAATGCAAGAGTCTACCCAAACTCTACCAGAATACAAGAGTCTATCCACACTCTACCAGAATGCAATAGTCTACCCAAACTTTATCAGAATACAAGAATCTACCTAAACTTTACGAGAATACAAGTCTATCCAAACTCTACCAGAATACAAAAGTCTATCTACACTCTACCAGAATACAAGAGTCTATCCAACCTCTATCAGAATGCAAAAGTCAACCCAAACTCTACTAGAATACAAGAGACTACCGAAACTCTACCAGCATACAAGAGTCTATCCAAACTCTACCAGAATGCAAAAGTCTACCCAAACTTTACCAGAATACAAGAGTCTATCCAAACTCTACCAGAATGCAAGAGTCTACCCAAACTCTACCAGAATACAAGAGTCTATCCAAACTCTACCAGAATGCAATAGTCTACCCAAACTTTATCAGAATATACAAGAATCTACCTAAACTTTACGAGAATACAAGTCTATCCAAACTCTACCAGAATACAAAAGTCTACCTACACTCTACCAGAATACAAGAGTCTATCCAACCTCTACCAGAATACAAAAGTCAACCCAAACTCTACTAGAATACAAGAGACTACCGAAACTCTACCAGCATACAAGAGTCTATCCAAACTCTACCAGAATACAAGAGTCTATCCAAACTCTACCAGAATGCAAGAGTCTACCCAAACTCTACCAGAATACAAGAGTCTATCCAAACTCTACCAGAATACAAAAGTCTACCTACACTCTACCAGAATACAAGAGTCTATCCATACTCTACCAGAATGCAAGAGTCTACCCAAACTCTACCAGAATACAAGACTCTACCCAAACTCTACCAGAATACTAGAGATTGAACGAAAAATCTTCTATGTCACAAGACTACCGGATTATGACTCTACCAGAATGTAACACGTTTTCCGGTTTTCCATCGGAAAATATGTAATACCGGTAGATTGAGAGTAGATTGAAATTTATTGGCCAGTTGCAATTAATTGAAGGATTTCGACCAATTTTTTTGGGTTCAAGCGACGCCGGTAGTTACAATCTAAAGGCGGCATGGAGGATGCAAAATATGGACGAGGGGAGGAATCAAGCACCCTCGCGAAATGAACAAATCATTAATCGGCTTCTCCGACCTTTGCCCAAGAGATATCACGATCATCCCAAGCGCAAACCCTCGAGGGATCTTATATACAAACCTTGGCGGTGTAGGTCCTGCGACTTGACGAAATTTTAAGCCTGGCTTCTGGTTCCGCGAAGAAAAAAAAATATATAGGTCGCTAAAGCTCCGTTTAATTTAATGCTTCACGTTCCAACGCTGCTTCACGACTGATAAAGATTTCTCGTTTTACCGAAGTCTCAATATTTTACACCCGAATTTTCCTCACATTCCGCGCTTCGTGCGTCATACGCTATTACTGTATACTCTACCCCTCCCCCTTTTCCTGCCCATCTGTATCTACATTTCCCCTTTTTCGTCCTAATGCGATTCCGATAACGGCATCCGTATATCAGGAGGCGTACGAGGCTCTTTACTTACAACGAATGTGTACGTTGCTGAGAGCAAAATGTGAAGAAGAAGAAGAAGAAGAAGAGGAGGAGGAAGAAGATGAAGATGAGGTCAAAGTGCGAGTGTGGAGAACTGGCATCGCTTCTCGTAATGGCGGCACAAGTAAATATGCGAATGTGGGGTAAGACGAAGTATCTTAGCTTGGCACAATATGAATTTGAGATTTTTTTTTAGTGTTACATACATTTTATTGCATAATTGTTCGATGGTCGCGTGAACTTTTCGATATTGCGGTTGTTTGCTAAAATGATAAGTTTACATATGTACGAAATTGAAACTCTATCAGGTTCACGAACTTCTTTACCAGATTAATCTGGTAGATTTTGAATCTGGTACATTTTGAATATTGTAGATTTTGAATCCGGTAGATTTTGAATCTGGTGGATTTTGAATCTGGTAGATTTTGAATCCGGTAGATTTTGAATCCGGCAGATTTTGAATCCGGTAGATTTCTATCCTGGTAGATTTTTTATCTGATAAATTTTTTATCTTGTAGATTTTTAATATGGTAGGCTTTCAATCTGGTAGATTTTCAATCTGGTAGATTTTTAATCTGGTAGATTTTCAAACTAGTAGATTTTCAATCTGGTAGATTTTCAATCTGGTAGATTTTCAGTCTGGTAGATTTTCAATCGGGTAGATTTTCAATCTGGTAGATTTTCAATCTGGTAGATTTTCAATCTGGTAGATTTTCAATCTGGTAGATTTTCAATCTGGTAGATTTTCAATCTGGTAGATTTTCAATCTGGTAGATTTTCAATCTGTTAGATTTTCAATCTGTTAGATTTTCAATCTGGTAGATTTTCAATCTGGTAGATTTTCAATATGGTAGAT
Organism: Ephialtes manifestator; assembly: GCA_963970395.1. Taxonomy (NCBI): domain Eukaryota; kingdom Metazoa; phylum Arthropoda; class Insecta; order Hymenoptera; family Ichneumonidae; genus Ephialtes; species Ephialtes manifestator. The sequence continues at coordinate 2,714,712 of OZ019968.1, read as the reverse complement.
TTTCAATCTGGTAGATTTTCAACGTGGTAGATTTTCAATGTGGTAGATTTTCAATCTGGTAGATTTTCAATCTGGTAGATTTTCAATCTGGTAGATTTTCGATATGGTAGATTTTCAATCTGGTAGATTTTCAATGTGGTAGATTTTCAATCTGGTAGATTTTCAATCTGGTAGATTTTCAATCTGGTAGATTTTCAATCTGGTAGATTTTCAATCTGGTAGATTTTCAATCTGGTAGATTTTCAATCTGGTAGATTTTCAATCTGGTAGATTTTCAATCTGGTAGATTTTCAATCTGGTAGATTTTCAATCTGGCAGATTTTCAATCTGGTAGATTTTCAATCTGGTAGATTTTCAAACTGGTAGATTTTCAATCTGGCAGATTTTCTATCTGGCAGATTTTCAATCTGGCAGATTTTCAATCTGGCAGATTTTCAATCTGGCAGATTTTCAATCTGGCAGATTTTCAATCTGGCAGATTTTCAATCTGGCAGATTTTCAATCTGGTAGATTTTCTATCAGGTAGAGTTTTAATCTCATCAAATTGAAATCACATCATTTAACTCGGATCTGATTGCAGATCACATCCGGTAGAGTCGTAGGGGAAGTGGATTTTTAAAAAACGCACTACGAGATTAAATCGTCCATTTTTTATCAAAATAGATTTAGCAGTTTTCCCAAAAAAATCTTCGATTCATGTTAGAATTGTGATTAGATAGAGTTTCGAATGGCACAGACGCAACTCTCCCGTTTCATTTTGCCCTCCTTTCCTCCATAAAGCCAAGGCGACATTATTAGAGTGTGCACCCGACGCTTGCGGAATTTATATCCAATCCATATATAGAGGAAGACTGTACAGAGGAGGTTGCCAGGAATGGAAAGGAAACGAAAAGGAAGTGAGATAGAGGATTCGGGCCGGAAAGGAGAGAAAAAAACGTACGATAGAGGCGAATGAGGCGATGACTATGAGCGAAAAGGAGACGATATGTATGCTGTAGACGAACGTGAACGCAAGGGCGGAGGAATTGAGGGTTGAGAATGTGAATCGAAGAGCGAGGGAAACTCTATATAAGGTAAGAGAGTGAGAAATACGAAAGGTCTGCCATCTTGGAATCGATGTCGATCAAGCGGAAGGAAGGAACTTCTGCGCAGCTCCGGAGGGCGGACGCCCGGTGTGTGTGCTCACACCCATCCCTCTCCCTCCAACTCACTCCCCCCCGAATATAAAGTATACGGGCGAATCTCACTCGGGGTTCACATGTACGAAAGACAGTCACACACATTCAGATAACTTCACATATATCCACCACCCAACTATAGTACGAAGTGAGGTGGAGGAGGCCTTCTTCCACTTTCCTTCGACTTTTATATCTGTGTGGGAAGAAATGTTTTGATTCGCAGAGGCCACACGAATCTCGTATGTGGGAGTTCCTTCTTCCTGCTATGTTAGTTTAGCCATGAGGGAGGGTGGAATGGAATCTTGAGGAAAAAAAACGAAATGGCATCGGCTGAGAAATAGTATCGTGTAAGTTTTTTTTTAAAGGGACATTTTTGAATAAATTGTTGGATGAGACATTCATTTTTTTTCGTATTTAATTTGAATGGAAATTCTGTTATAGTAATGTAAAACGTATTTATCCCGAAAGTGAATAGAATTCATCCCTTTCAACATGAAATTGCATAGACTGAGAAATAGTATTGCATAAGTTGTTTTGAAAGGGAAATATTTCAACCAATTGTTGGGTGGAAACTTTTTTTTTTTCAATTTGAATGAAAATTCTGTTGTAGTACAATAAAATGTATTTAAACTGAAAGTGAATAGAATTCATCTCTTCTATTCTCTTTCAGTGTAAATAAATTTATGTTGAATACTGAATTTTAATACAAATAGAACAAAATGTACGTTATTGTTTATGCAAATTTACTGTTTTAATAAAAATAATTGGCGTGTTAGAGGATATTTTTTCAAAATTTACCAGTAATTCCGTAATGATAGAAAGTTACCGAAAATTTAAAAAAAATTCTGAAAATTTACTGGCTGTAAATTAATAAACTATACGACATTTTTGCTGCAACTTTAGCAACTACAAAATAGACGATATTTTTACGAGCAATTTACCGGAAACAACTCTTTGTACTGCAAATTTACTGGCAACAAAAAATACAACAATTTTACTGCAAATTTATTGGCAACAAAAAATACAACATTTTTACTGCAAATTTACTGGCAACAAAAAATACAACATTTTTACTGCAAATTTACTGGCAGCAAAATATACAACACTTTTGCTTCAACTTTAGCGACTACAAAATAGACGATATTTTTACGGCAAATTTACCGGAAACAACATTTTTTTACTGCAGATTTACTGGCAACAAAATATACAACATTTTTGCTGCAAATTTGGCGACTATAAAATACACGATATACATGATATTTTTACGGCCAATTTACCGGAAACAACATTTTTTACTGCAAATTTACTGGCAACAAAAAATATAACATTTTTCCTGCAAATTTAGCGACTACAAAATAGACAATATTTTTACCGCAAATTTACCGGAAACAAAATTTTTTACTGTAAATTTACTGGCAACAAAATATACAACATTTTTGCTGCAAATTTGGCGACTACAAAATAGACGACATTTTTACTGCAAATTTACCGGAATCAACACTTTTTGCCGCAACTTTACTGGCAACAAAATATAGAATATTTTTGCTGCAAATTTGGCGACAACAAAGTAGTCGACATTTTTACCGCAAATTTACCGGAAACAAAATTTTTTGCTGCAAATTTACTGGCAAAAAATATACAACATTTTTGCTGCGACTTCAGCGACTACAGAATACATGATATTTTTCCGGCCAATTTACCGGAAACAACATTTTTTACTGCAAATTTACTGGCAACAAAATATACGGCATTTTTACTGCAAATTTGGCGACTACAAAATAGACGATAGTTTTACCGCAAATTTACCGGAAACAAATTTTTTTACTGGCAACAAAATATACGGCATTTTTACTGCAAATTTGGCGACTACAAAACAGACGATATTTTTACCGCAAATTTACCGGTAACAAATTTTTTTACTGGCAACAAAATATACGGCATTTTTACTGCAAATTTAGGGACAACAAAATGGACGATATTTTTACCGCAAATTTACCGGAAACAAAAATTTCTGCTGCAAATTGACTGGCACCGAAATATACTACATTTTGACTGCAAATTTAGCGACTACAAAACAGACAATATCATTACCGCTGTTTTGCCGTATAGAAAAATTACAGTAATCGTAACATAAATTCACTGATTTCAAATTTAACCGTCCATTTACCATATCTTCAACATCCACCAAAATTACGATCTATTTATGTCTCGAATTATAATGAAATTGCTTGGAAAGGTCAAAAGTGGACATAATTATTTAAGAAAATCCCTTGGCTACTTTATTGATGGTAGAATTGAAAGTCTTGATCGAGTTCAAAGTTTCTCGAGGGGCTTGAAGTCGGTCAGTGTGCCCCAAGCGGCAGCAGCAACATGGCGGTAGCGGCTTCAGCCAAATGTATACTACGTAGCCTGGCTCTGGTGAGCAAGAGAGTTGAATGGCTCGTGACCTTGGCCCCGAGGCTGCCCGTGGCCTGGGGTTGGCAAGGTAATTAAATGCCATGGACGAGGTCGTGCCTGCTGCTATATAACCCAAGCGGAAGCGCGTACTTCTCACTCTCCCCCGACTCAGTATGCTCTATCTGCCTCTGCTATGCGTGGATAGAACGAAGGGTATCCGAAGCAGGGGATGAGGCTAATTGCCAATGCAAGGAGAGAGGCCATAGCCACCCCTCAAGCGTCTCGTCGGCACCCTGGAATCTTCTTCACGTTAAGGTGCTCATTTCTCGGATCACTCAACTCTCGAATTTGCTTCATCGTTTACTGCTTTTTCTTGTTCTTTTCTCTTCTGCTAGTTACTTTGAATAAAACTTTTAATTGATTATTCTGCTACTTACCGAAAGACCTTCTTCGAGTTTTACACAGCGTGCACAGGAATTTGATTTTCTATATGTATTTCATAATTTGCATGCTCTGTTGAAATTGTGTTATGAAAACTTTTTTTTTCGTGATTTTGATATCGAGATACCTGCATTGTTTATATATTTACCGGAACTCTACCAGACTGCCGTTGTATCAGATGAGTATTTTATCAAACTACGATTTTACAAAACTACAACATAATCGGGCTACCGGACTATCAAGTTACCGGACCACCAGACTATCGAGTTACCGGACCACCAGACTACCATACTACCAGACTACCAAACTACCAAACTACCAGACTACCAGACTACCAGACTACCAGACTGGCAGACAACCAGACTACCAGACTAAGAAAGTACCATTTTAGAAGACTGCAACATAATCGGACTATCGAACTATCGCACTACCAGAGTACCACATAACCAGGCTAGTTGACTACGGACGACCAGACTACTGGACTACAAGACGACCAGACTACTGGACTACGAGACGACCAGAATACTGGACTACGAGAAGACCAGACTACTGAACTACGAGACGACCAGACTACTGGACTACGAGACGACCAGACTACTGGACTACGAGACGACTAGACTGCTGAACTACCAGACGACCAGACTGCTGAACTACCAGACGACCAGACTACTGGACTACGACTATCGAACTATCGCACTACCAGAGTACCACATAAGCAGGCTAGTTGACTACGAGACGACCAGTCTACTGGACTACGAGACGACCAGACTACTGGACTACGAGACGACCAGAATACTGGACTACGAGAAGACCAGACTACTGGACTACGAGACGACCAGACTACTGGACTACGAGACGACCAGACTACTGGACTACGAGACGACCAGACTACTGGACTACCAGACGACTAGATTACTGGACAACGAAACGACCAGACTACTGGACTACCGGACTACCAGATGATCAGATGATCAGACTACTAAACGATTAGACAACCAGATAATCAGTCCACCAGACCACCAGACTACTGGACGACCAGATCACCAGAACACTGAACTACTGGACGTCCAGACCGCTATACTATCAGACTACTGGACGACTAGACAACCAGGCTATCAGACTACCGGACTACCAGACTATCTGGCTTCGAGATGACCAAACTACCAGTTAACCAGACTGTCAGACTACCAGACCAGTATTCTACGAGATTGCAACTCTATAAATTACAGCTCTGCAACTTTACATTTTTACCAGATTATAATTCTACAAGAATTCTACTTAATCGAGGTACCGCTCTGTCACTTTACAACTTAACCAGATTTAAATTCTATCTGATTCCAATAAAAGCGACTGGAAAAACTAAATTGAAATTTATTCTGTCCTTAATTAAAAAATAAAATTAAGATTTAAAATAAACCTTAAAGTCTAACATTTCTATAACTGTTGATCTGAAAAGTTGTATACAAGTTTCGTTACGACGAAGGCACCAGAATTGATAAGCCAACAAATAATAATATTGCAAAAAAAAATACTAATTTGAATTATACATTCTCAATTTGAGAACAGTTGAAAATATGATATTAAAATTTTCCTACGTGGCAATGTATTATTTTTTTTAAATATATTAGTTGATAATTAATATTTAAAAATTGAGCTGAATTTAAGCATAATGGCGAGAACCACTGGTCCGGAAGTAGACCAGTTACAAATTAGCATCCAAGGTTTGCCCTTGGCTCGTTGGCGGAATCCCTCACACCAGAGTTGCTCTCTTTCTCGTTTTTCTTTTTTTTTTTTTTCTTCCTCTCATTCTCGTAGCCGTTGTCCCACTCCGTCTGGCACGACGAGCATCGCGTAACCCACCCTCCCTCATTTTCATTCTCTCGCTTTCTGGGTTATTAAAGGAAGCCGCCTTTGAGGTCAGGTCGGGGGTTTAGGTCATGGCATTGGGGGTGGTTGCCCCCTAAGTGTCGGCCACGACGATGTCGACGTCGTCGACTCGGTGGAGAATAATGAGCGGCGAGCAACTTAAGCGAAAGTATTTTTTACCGAGAAAAATTACGCTGTCCTTCGTCCGTCCCTTTTTACCCCCTTACTACTCTCGTAGTAATAGTAAAATGTTCCTTTCACTAACCGAGTGAACGAACGGTGCAAGGAAAATTGAAGCTTAGTAGAAGAAAAAAATAAATAAAGGCAATACAGAATTTAAAAAAGCGTAATTCAATAATATCTTTGAAATATTTCATATTATTATTATTTGTTGTATACTATATATTATAAGTTACTTCATTTTATTTATTTATTTATTACCCATTTCTCATTTTTTTCATTAAAAGATCCAAAGTATTTTTTTCGATAATTGACTACTATTGAAATTACTATTAATTTTTCGAAAAATTCAAAATTCCATAAAATCTGAAGACCTTACCGATTTGAGCCAAATTCTATACCAAACAATATTGACCACATCTGCTTTTATAAAGAAATATTTAACAGAATGGAATAAATTTTACGAAAGTTGGAGCTGCCAAGCGCTCTTTTTTTAACTTCTAAAACGCATAAAATTAAAATGTGTGTATACAGTTTCTCAAAAACTGCAACAATCAAAGAGGGGATCGTACTTCACTTGTGTACCAAATTTCAGCTCGATAGATAAAACCATTCTTAAGTTATAGGCGACTGAATTTTCGAAGTTGTACATGCACACGCACACACTCACACTCACACTCACATTCACACTCACACTCACACTCACACTCACACTCACACTCACACTCACACTCACACTCACACTCACACTCACACTCACACTCACACTCACACTCACACTCACACTCACACTCACACTCACACTCACACTCACACTCACACAGACACACTCACACTCACACACACACACTCACACTCACACTCACACTCACACTCAAACTTACAACTCACACTCACACTCACACACACACTCACACTCACACTCACACTCACACTCACTCACACTCACACTCACACTCACACTCACACTCACACTCACACTCACACTCACACTCGCACTCGCACTCGCACTCACACTGACACTCACACTCACACTCACACTCACACTCACACTCACACTCACACTCACACTCACACTCACACTCACACTCACACTCACACTCACACTCACACTCACACTCACACTCACACTCACACTCACACTCACACTCACACTCACACTCTCACACACTCACACTCACACTCACACTCACCCACACACACACACACACACACTCACACTCACACTCACACTCACACTCACACTCACACTCACACCCACACTCACACTCACACTCACACTCACACTCACTCACACTCATACTCATACTCATACTCATACTCATACTCATACTCACACTCACACTCACACTCACATTCACACTCACACTCGCATACACACTCATACTCACACTCACACTCACACTCACACTCACACTCACACTCACACTCACACTCACACTCACACTCACACTCACACTCACACTCACACTCACACTCACACTCACACTCACACTCACACTCACACTCACACTCACACTCACACTCACACTCACACTCACACTCACACTCACACTCACACTCACACTCACACTCACACTCACACTCACACTCACACTCACACTCGCACTCGCACTCACACTCACACTCACACTCACACTCACACTCACACTCACACTCACTCACACTCATACTCACACTCACACTCGCACTCACACTCACACTCACACTCGCATACACACACTCACACTCACACTCACACTCACACTCACACTCGCACTCACACTCACACTCACACTCACACTCACACTCACACTTACACTCTCACACACACACGGACATTTTTTCTATACCACTTTTCTTTAAGTTTTGGACCATTCTGAGTGTCCTGACATGAAAAACCCGAAAAGAAAAATGTCATGATAATATAGCTTCCTCTATGAGAAAACAGAATCAGGGTAATGTCGTGCAAGCATAGCACCCTATAGCGTCAGTGGACGAGAGGGGTGTGCGGAAAAGCGGGAGTGCTTGGGCTTCTACAAACGACTTCTTGTTGCACGCCAAAACAGATATTAGTGGGCGCGTGGTGTCAACCCTCCTGAGCACGACGATTACGACGCCGACGACGACGAAGGACAGTGGAAAGATGAGTACACGAAGATTCCATTAAGGGTAACCGGCGGTAATGAATGGAAGACACCCCACAATCCACAACCTTGCAAGCAAGACCCTGTGTTAGCAAACCACAGCAAAACCTCCGTTCTACCTTGTCCTGACTTTTCTTTCCGTTACCATCAACGTTTAGTGAAATTTCCGCGAATTTCTCTGACACATTGTTTTCGTATTTTTCTGAAAAATTTAAGATTTTTTTAACACAAAAAGAAAGGACGAATTATCTCAATTTTTTCAGAATTTAATAAAATAACGAAAGCATGAGAAATTCCTAACATTTTGTATAATTTAACCGAAATCTTCAGAAAAATATCAAAGCAAATCAATAATTTCTTATCAAAGATTTCGAGATGGAAATAATATTTTTTACTAAATATTTTTTTTCTGCTATAAATTAAATAATTTTCTTTTTTTTCCATATATAACTAACATATATCTAAATAAACATTTCTATGTATAGCTTTTACCAGATATTTCAGAAGAACAAGAAAAATATACAGCGTATTAATTCATTCGCTTGAAATCGACAGTATTTTGCTATTTCGAATAAAAGGTACCGCTGCTGGAAAGTCTCCAATTCTATGGAGTCGATTGATAATTCGTATCTTAAGGTCTTTCATTTTCGTCCACTGCCATCTGCACGAACTGCTGTTTTTCATTGCATCAGCTGTATATATTACACACTGCAATGGCCTTAAGGTAAGGTTACCTTCATTTGGAGAGGGTCGGAAAAGGGTTCGTTCGTTGTGAAGTACCATTCAATTATCGCGACATAAAGACAGAATAAAAAAAAAGAAAAATATGTTTAGTATGGGAGAAACACTGCTCTTATGCTGGAATGACTAACGATATAATGATGTATTACTTACTATAACTATCGTCCCCTCCATTGCTGTTACCACTCCGTCTGCATAGCGACATTATATCTAATCATATATCTATGAAGAACATATCAAAGCAAATATGCCTCACGGTTTGTGTTATACGTAATAATTAAAAGTGCATCAGCGTATCGCTCATGTATATCTTTAGCTCGAGTCTCACAAATTATCACGAACACTGTATATGGGTCTTTTCCTGTGTAGTTGACCTAACTGTTTTTTATTCTATTGCCTTCTTATAAAGTAAGTTTTATCATTGTAAACATTTTTAATTCAAAATATCTAGATGTCTCGTGTAGAAAAAAATCCAATTGTGTGTGTGTGTGTGTGTGTGTATGAGTGTGTGAGTGGTGAATGTGTGATTGTGTGATTGTGTGACTGTGTGATTGTGTGGTTGTGTGATTGTGTGACTGTGTGATTGTGTGACTGTGTGATTCTGTGATTGTGTAATTGTGTAATTGTGTGGCTGTGTGACTGTGTGACTGTGTGACTGTGTGACTGTGTGACTGTGTGAATGTGTGATTATGTGCCTGTGTGACTGTGTGATTGTGTGATTATGTGCCTGTGTGACTGTGTGACTGTGTGAATGTGTGATTATGTGCCTGTGTGACTGTGTGATTGTGTGATTATGTGCCTGTGTGACTGTACGATTGTGTGATTGTGTGATTGTGTGACTGTGTGACTGTGTGACTGTGTGACTGTGTGACTGTATGATTGTGTGATTGTGTGACTGTGTGACTGTGTGACTGTGTGACTGTGTGACTGTGTGACTGTGTGATTGTGTGATTATGTGTCTGTGTGATTATGTGTCTGTGTGACTGTGTGAATATATGATTGTTCAATTACATGATTGTGTGATTGTATGATTGTGTAATTGTGTGATTCTGTGATTGTGTAATTGTGTAATTGTGTAATTGTGTAATTGTGTAATTGTGTGGCTATGTGGCTGTGTGGCTGTGTGATTTTGTGCCTGTGTGACTGTATGATTGTGTGATTATGTGGCTGTGTGACTGTGTGCCGTGTGCCTGTGTGCATCTGTGACTGTGTGATTGTGTGACTGTGTGACTGTGTGAATGTGTGAATGTGTGAATGTGTGAATGTGTGAATGTGTGAATGTGTGAATGTGTGAATATGTGATTGTGTGATTGTTCGATTATATGATTGTGTGACTGTGTGAATGTGTGATTGTGTGATTGTGTGATTGTGTGATTGTGTGATTGTGTGATTGTGTGATTGTGTGATTGTGTGATTGTGTGATTGTGTGACTGTGTGACTCTGTGACTGTGTGACTGTGTGACTGTGTGATTATGTGACTGTGTAACTGTGTAACTGTGTAACTGTGTAACTGTGTAACTGTGTAACTGTGTAACTGTGTAACTGTGTAACTGTGTAACTGTGTAACTGTGTAACTGTGTAACTGTGTAACTGTGTAACTGTGTAACTGTGTGACTATGTGACTATGTGATTGCTTGCTTGTGTGACTGTGTGATTGTGTGACTGTATGTGATTGTGTGATTGTATGAAAGTGTAAAAGTGTGAAAGTGTGTCACGAATTTGACAGTTTTTTCAAAATCACAGAACGAAGATTACGGACGCTCCGACACCCGCGTCAGCCTAACTATATTTTTTACAAAAAAGTTTCGATTAAATCCTAAAGGTTGCGTCGATTTGAGTTGAAATGTCCCATATGTATATATACGAAACTACACGATTGTGGAGTTTAGCGGATGTTACATGAAACTCAAACCATCTACATCGATCGTTGGATGACTCCGCTGGCTGTGTGAATCTAGTTGGTTGAAAGACACATACGAGAGGGTGTGTAAGAACCTTATACTTAATACAAGGGCAAGCGCAGGCTGCAAGGGTTGATGAGCCAGGTATACCCATTATCTCCGGTGTCGTGTCGTTCTACAACGTTCGTCCGGTTTCGTTAACTATATTTACGTTAAGGGGAAGGAAACACGACGTTAACCTTCGTCCTTGGGTTTTAATTTATTCCCGAAGTCATGCCAGACATCGGAGTAACGTGAGAACTAACGGATGAGAGATCAACGACATAAGAACTTAACATTCGTAAATTCAACTTCCTCGGTGCATCTGCTGCATAATTTATACAAAATCTTTCACGTTTTTTGTTCGTATGCAAATTTTATTTTCAGAAAAGATCCCAAGGGATGCTATTTGTGTTTTGTATTTGTGAAAAGGGATAATTTAGTGGATAGCTTTAATTAGTTGTTTTCTGATATTTTCAATGAATCTTTGCTGCAAGCTGGAAAAATGTTTGGTAATCGGCACATGCAGTTGAAACGCATGACTTAATATATTTTTGATATACCGATATAATTTTTTAAATACGCAGTCGTATATATTTTAAGGACGCTGAGTCACCTAAATATCATAAAAATAAAATTTTTGGTAACAAATAAAATCTTGGAACTTGGTAAAAAATAATACCTAAGGAGCACAACAAAATGGAACTTTTCATAAGTCAATTTTTTTAAGTCTAATACATCGGTGCAAATATTGTTTTTTTTTTTTTTGCTTTTTATATGGGCAGGAAAAATGTTTAAAAATCCATAGGCAGATGAAATTGTAAAATATTTAAGATTCAGTACATTTTGGCGCGAAAATTTGGAATTTCTACTCATAGAGGTGAAATGTGGAAAATTATATTTAAATTTCGACTTTATAGAATTTCGTGAAAAAAGAAAAAAAAATTATGCTGCATGCTTGAAAAAAACTCTTTAACTTTTTAATTTTTAATTTTTTTAACTAAAACTTTATTTTTCATGATTTTTTTTTAATAAAAATTTTGCGCACAGTTTCCAAAAATTTGAAATTATTCTCAAAAATCCTGTATTAGTTATGAACATTTTTGAGCTATGGCCCAAAGTGGGCAAACGTATGCGTCGATGTTTTAAGCTATTTTTTCGAAACAAAAAAATTAATATTCCATAATGCAAGATTATTAAAAAAATTGCTGAACCTTTTTTTTATGGATATGAAGAAAAATCATTTATACACATACCTTTGGAATAACAAAATTTACACATGTCTAGAGAGGTCAAATGTCTTGACAAGGAAAAATCTTACGTGGATGGAATAAAGGGGAAAGAAGAGGTGGTGGAGTGGGTGTTAGGTGATGTAAAATGAAAATGGTGCCTTCCACGCAGATCTCTCTTGAGATAACGACAAACATTGGCTCCAGGCGTGAGGTATGTATAGTGTTGGCGCATTGCGACTGTGTTTGTCGGTTATGTTTGCATGGGGCCCCACCGTTCTCCCACACATGTGAATCTAATAACGGTGTTAAAAAAAAAAAAAAAAAAAAAAAGTGTGGCTAGGTACACAAGGAGTGACTCGGTCTGTACAGAATACCGGTACAAGAGGTATACACAAGACGAAAGTTAGAGGGGTACACTGTAGACATTTCTTTGAGCCCTTCCCTTTCAAACCCCATCGGACTCGTCCTCGACAGAACAAATTTGTATGGGCGTGTAAAACGTCGACTTTTGAAACGTGATACGAACACGTTCGATGATATATTCCTAGCATAAAGCATACTGCAATATTCAATTAAGACTATGACATTAAATGTGTATTTATTTTTTTTATAATAATAATAATAAACAACAGCTATCTGGTATCTATGCCATATTTTAGATACTTTCTAAAGTATGTAAAAATAAATAAAAATTGATTCTCTGGTATTTTAGACTTATTAATTTTTACGAATTTCTTTTTCTTTTTTTTTTTAAGTAAAAAAAAATCGCGATATTTATATTGTGATGATAAATGAGTATCTAAATGTAAAAAAAAATGTCTAGCAAGAAATCGTTGCCTGATATACAAAGTATGTAAAAGTAAATAAAAATAGTTAATAAAAAAAAATAATAATAATCTGGCAATAAATTGCTGGTTGATATGAAAAGTATATAAAAGTAAATAAATATAAATTCTCTGGTACTCTGGACTTATTTATTTTATTTTTTTAAATATTTTTTATTTTAGTAAAAAAAGAAAATACTGCAATAAAATTTTTAAATAATGACAATAAGGTAGCAATGAATTGCTGTTTGATATAGAAAATATATAAAAGTAAATAGAAAAATAGATTCTTTGGTATTCTATAGTTATTTATTTTTACGAAAAAAAACAAACTTTTAGCATTAAAAAATGCTAAATATAATTATGAAAAAATAGTAAGATTTTAGTAAAAAAAAAATTAATTTTGTTTTTAATTCAGGAAAAATAACACAAAAAAATATAAGGTAGGAAATTAATTATAAAGAATATTTGAGAGGGTGGAAAAAAAAGTTGATGAAATGAGAAAAAAAAATTCCGTATACCAGTTGCTTAGGTTTTAGGTCTCAACATCTCTTTGCTGAACACCGAAAGTTTCTAATACAATAGACCCGAACGATCATTCGATTTCCTCAGTCGAACGGGTTCCCCTGGACTTCCGGGTAGGCGTTTACGAGGCGGCTAGTTCTACACTACGTTTCATCGTTCACACGCGCTACGGGTGCAGACCGTATAGTGCGCTGCAGTGCGCGTTATCCCTCGGCACACCCATGTCAGAGTTCAAATGGGCGAACAAATTGCTCGTAGCAACGGCCGCGAGCGGCACGAGCAAGGTATCACCGTGGGCAAATATTGCCGCGGTTAATCGACCGGTTTAGGGTCAATCTCCGGGCCTTCCGTTATCTCATAAGCTTAGTAATAAATATTGTTAAAAAAATTATGAAAAAAAAAAAAATTGAACTCGCATATTTTACTTTCGGATCTTGCAAGTTGCAATTAAATGTAAGTATCTTTAAAACTTCTAAGAACAGAATATATTTTACTCAGGGTTTTTTTAGTCAGAAATAACAATAAATTATTTGATTAAAAAATTGCAGCCGTTAGAAAAAATCGTTTTTTTTTTTTAATTTTTTAAAATTATATTTATTAACTTTTATTATTATTATTATTTCAATTTTTATTTATATCCACAAAAATTATCGCAACCAAATTTTGTTATAAGTCCTTAAATAACAAAATATCGGTTTGCAAAAAGCCGCCATTTTTAATAATTTTTATACACTTACAGAAAAATTCTGTCTAAAATTACGAAACTTTGGAGCCCCTTCGCAGGATGGCAAGATTTTTTTATAAAAAGTTCTACGTAATTGAAGTTTTTTTTTTAATACCCGGAATTATTATGTAAATTGATACAAAAAACTTCAATTACGTAGAACTTTTCGAAAAAAAATCCTGCTAGCCTGCAAAGGGTCTCAAAAATTTTCTAATTGTACGCCGAATTTTTATGTAAGTTTTCTTTTCGTAGAAAAATTAGTCATTATTAATTTTATTTAGTCTTTACAAAAAAGAATTTTTTTTTTGTAGCAATACATCTCGATCTTTTTTTAATTACCTTCTATTTTATTAGCATTATCGATTAGGTGAATGCATGAGCTCGAACTGGAAAGACTTGCAGTGAGTTGGTGGTCAATGGGATCGCTTGGAAAATCGGCCAATGAACCGTGAGATTCCCTGCTTGTGAATATCGTCTTTTACTATTTTCCCTTGCAATCAAAGTGTCGTTTTTTTTCTAGGGGATGAATAAAACTCTTCAGGTCGGGAGCATTGATGCTGAAGCTGTTGACGGGTCGAAGTTCAAGCGTCGAGGGATGAACTTAGGATCGGACCGACAGGAGGATCATAGCAACATTGACCAACCATGTGCAGGTCAATATCCCAGCCGCAAGTCATCTTAGGGTCAAACCTACACGATTTCATCGAGTTTCAGCACCGTTACATTCTACGGCCTCACTAGTGATGTAAAAAAATAAATAACCAGTTAAATAACCGCCTATTTATCAATTTAAATAACCGCAGTGCCATTTATGAAAAAATAAAAAGGTACCGATTTTTTTTTCATTTAAAAAGACATTCAATTTGTCCACCGATTTTACGGGATGATATATGGGATTTCTGCAGACGCTATAAAAAAAATTGTTATATTTCATCATGATTTAAATATTTTATTAAATGTCTACAAGATTTAAAAAAAACTGTTCAATTTACTCAATATTTAAACAAATTTTCTTCATTTTTTTCACAAGTAAAAAGATCTTGGTACACTTAATTTTCTTCAATTTTTAAGGACGCAAGGTAAAATCATAACATCCACATAATTTTCTATGTTTTTTTTTTTAAAGGTTCTTCTATGAGAAAACCAATATTAATTATCATACTTAAAAGCGACTATGTGAAAAATGAAAAATTATGAGAAGGAAATGTGGATGGTTACTCTTTACATTTTTATTTTTTTTGTTTTTTCGTGCAGGTACTAAAATTTTATTAAATTAAAAAATATATCCATAACGTTTTTATTTAAGTGGAAAAAGGCTTCAAAGCGAGGGCAGTGCCGCAACTCGTAATGTGCTGACGCCATGGCTCATCCTCCTCCTCTTCCTCCTTTGAGGCCACTCCGACAGAATCTCTCCCTTTCGAGTCGCGTCGCGCCCTCGAGTCAGGAAGTCTAGGGTCGTCTCTTCTTGCCACGCGCGAGGGCTAAGCGTGAACGAAGAAAAGAGCTCGCCATCAAGGTATAGTACGTTTGGAGCGACGGAGCTATAAGAGGGAACGATGAAAAGAACGAAGGGAGCAGAGGATGAGCGGTTTGTATGCGTGTAGTGAAAAGGTGAAATATGACTAGAATGACAATTTTGATGCAAAAAAAAAAGTTCGAGTCCTTCAGACATATTGTGTTTTCGTAACTGATCATAATTGTTAGCGAAATAATCACTTTTAATGTTATTTCGAAATACCGGTACTTTTGATAGCAAAGTTTTTATTTCACGAAAAGCAGCGACTATCGAAAAATGTTTTGTGATATCTGAAGTTAACGAAAAAAAAAATGTTCAGTGCCAGCTTTCGTTGTGTCCATAGTTGTTCTTCCTCCTTTCCTACTTTTCCTTCTTTCCTACCTTTCCTCCTTTCCTACCTTTCCTACCTTTCCTCCTTTCCTACCTTTCCTCCTTTCCTACTTTTCCTCCTTTCCTCCTTTCCTCCTTCCTCCTTTCCTACCTTTCCTCCTTTTCTACCTTTCCTCCTTTCCTACTTTTCCTCCTTTCCTCCTTTCCTCCTTCCTCCTTTCCTCCTTTCCTCATTTCCTCCTTTCCTCCTTTCCTCCTTTCGTCCTTTCCTTCTTTCATCCTTTCCTCCTTTCCTACCTTTCCTCTTTTCCTCCTTTCCTCCTTTCCTCCTTTCCTACCTTTCCTTCTTTCCTACCTTTCCTCCTTTCCTCCTTTCCTACCTTTCCTACCTTTCCTACCTTTCCTCCTTTCCTACCTTTCCTCCCTTCCTCCTTTTCTACCTTTCCTTCTTTCCTACCTTTCCTCCTTTCCTACCTTTCCTCCTTTCCTCCTTTCCTCCTTTCCTCCTTTCCTCCTTTCCTACCTTTCCTCCTTTCCTCCTTTCCTCCTTTCCTACCTTTCCTCCTTTCGTCCTTTTCTCCTTCCCTCCTCTCCTACTTTTCCGCCTTTCCGACATTTCCTACTGTCATATTCTTCCTCCTTTCCTACCTTTGCTGCTTTCCTCCTTTCCTACCTTTTCTCCTTTCCTACATTTCCTACTTTCATATCCTTCCTCTTTTCCTACCTTTGCTGTTTTCCTCCTTTCCAACCTTTTCTCCTTTCCTACCTTTCCTGCTTTTCTACCTTTCCTACCTTTCCTCCTTTTCTATCCTTCCTACCTTTTCTCCTTTCCTTTGCCAGAGGGGATTTTAGGGAATCCTTCTGAGACTTATATGGGCCGCCTCATAGTTTCTTTTCGTCGGGGAGGTCTGAAAAACTATTAAGTCTACTTTAAAAATTGAAGTTGAACATTTAAATTTCTCTTAATATTTGTCAGTCATTTACTTTCATCGTTATACGCTTGTTTGCTTTATTGCGCTTCCAATGGCACAGAATCAGAATGTTATTTGCATTTTGGATAAGTCTTTGGGCATCAAAATGCATGAAGCCTTCAGGAACCTCATACATACCTCACATGTATTATGATCTCTTTGTTGTGGCTCCGCGTATTGTTCGAATTTGACACCAAAGCAGAGAGTGTTGAGAATGATGCCCATAAGGACAGAGGACGCTTATGATGGTACACAGAGCCTTGCAGTATGTGCATCGAGCCGAGAGCTCAGAGGGCTGAGTAGAACGAGATCGAGTAAGCGTGAAGAGTGAAACCAAAGCAGAGTAAAGCATCGCGCAAGTTACTTTCATGTCTCGACGCGACAAAGTGGCGGTGAAGGCGCGGTCGCCTATAAAACAAATTAATCTCGTTAGGTGGAAGCGACTACGCGTCTGGCTTCGACCTTCCACCTTTCCAAGCTTGTCGACTCCGGCTCTTCTCCCCGTTTACTTCCCCCAATCGCCTTACCGCTTTGGTGATATGACTCGCCGTCCTGAAGACGTTTTCTCACCGTTGCTGCTTTACCTCTCGCTGCTTATTTAACGCCTGGCACTTTTCTCGTTTAAACTCCACTCACTGGCAATGCGAAGAGGTAACTTCGGCCAAAAAAATAAATAAGAAAATAGAATGTAAGCAAACGCAGAAGAATAAAAAATGGTAAAAGTGCGTCACTGAAAATGGTCGACGTAAGTCTTTATAAGAGTGTCGAAGAAATCTTGTAGGGGAAAAATAAGAAATTAGGTGAAAGCTCCGGGAAATGCGCGCTGCGCAAGAAAAGATTACTAGGAAACGGAAGTCTTAAGACCACATCGTACCCACCCCTTATTTCGCGACTCTCTGCCTCCCAGTTGTCTTTTTTCCATCCACCTTCATTAACCACCCGACCTGGTGTCTCAGGCAAATGATGTAATATTGGCAATGCGAAGAGATAACTTTGGCAAACAAATGAAATAAAATGTAAGCAAACGTAGAAGAATAAAAAAATGGTAAAAGTGCGTCACTTTCCTCCTTTCCTACCGTTCGTACCTTTCCTAACTTTCCTCCTTTCCTAGCTTTCCTCCCTTTCCTCTTTTCTTCCTTTCCTCCTTTCCTTTTTTCCTCCTTTCCTCCTTTCCTCCTTTCCTCCTTTCCTCCTTTCCTCCTTTCCTCCTTTCCTCCTTTCCTCCTTTCCTCCTTTCCTTCTTTCCTCCTTTCCTTCTTTCCTCTTTTCCTCCTTTCCTCCTTTCCGCCTTTCCTTCTTTCCTCCTTTCCGCCTTTCCTTCTTTCCTCCTTTCCTAACTTTCCTAACTTTCCTCCTTTCCTACCTTTCCACTTTTCCTACGTTTACCACCCCTTATTTTGCGACTCCCTGCCTGCCACTTATCATTTCCATCCACCTTCTGCAACCACCCGATCTGGTGTCTTTCTGGGAAGTGGAGTAATACAGGCAATGCGAAGAGGTAACTTTGGTTAAAAAAAATCAAATCAAATATAAGCAAACGTAGAAGAATTACGAATAGTAAAAGTGCGTCACTGAAAATGGTCGAAGAAAGTCTTTATAAGAGTGTCGAAGCAATCTTGTAGAAGAAAAATAAGAAATTAGGTAAAAGCTCCGGGAAAAGCGCGCTGCGCAAGGAAGCACCAGCTTCAGGATTACTAGGAAACGGAAGTCTTGAGACCACATCGTACCTACCTCTTATTTTGTGACTCCCTGCCTCCCTCTTGTCTCTTTTCCATCCACCTTCTGCAACCACCCGACCTGGTGTCTTTCTGGCCTTGTGCCCTCCGCACACACACACACACATACACACATACAAACATCCACAGACACACCACCCGCTCACTGCATGGAAATGAAAAATAGCAGACGAGATGAAAAACTTGGAAAGACTGGGAAAAAAAGTTGAGAGAAGACTGTGGTAACGTCGGTTACGGCAGCATCACGGAGAAGACGGGGAAGGTGGTGCTTCTCGAACGAAAGATGGTAGAGAAAAGGCGAGAGTTGGAAAGTAGAAAACACACACATAAAAACCTTTTATTTCACGTTAGAATGAAGCTCTACGTCTATATGGACCTACCAGACTATCCAGAATCATAACATTCTGTCTTGATGCTTTATAACTACATTGAAGAATGACATTGTGGTACGGAATTAGCATTAATTTTAACTTTATGCTCAATGGAAAAACAAAAACTACTCTATCACTTCTACAAGGTCCAGCCTATCCTAAAACTACCCCGAGGAACGTTTCCACATAAAGTCCTCATTTCAAGTCATCATTTTTCCTGTATAGGAATCAATGACCAAGTCTAAATTCATTCTTCCGACAACGATGGAATTTGGAATTTTAGCTGGTCAAAGCCAATTGACAGCATGTACTCAAGCTCTTAGTGTACGGACATTAAATTTCGGCACACACGAGTGTATGGGAGTGGCTAACACGCGTGTGTTGAACAAGTGACGGTTTGTGTTCGGCGGTTGAGCGCTCTGGTCGTGCATACGCAGGGGTTTGCCTGAGAGACGTTTTCTCTCGGAAATGCGCATGCGCTCATGTGGGCGTCAATACGTAGGATCACTCGGCACACGCTACCCTTTCCTGGTCCTTTGTCGTACACGAACGTCCCAACACCGTCATACCTTGAGAAGCTCACCAGGATGAACCCACATCTATGCTCGCGTATTACATACATTTTCTGAAGAAATTTCTTCCCATTTGCGACAGTTCCTTGCCTTTATGAACATTTATATGTATGCAGTCATAGTCCGCCCGACTATACGATGGAAACCCGACTATATGACTACTACCCGCTATGTTCAATAGTATCGTTGTGTATCTTTTTGCCGGTGGTTGGTTCGGCGCAAGAGGATATCTTGTGTTTTTGCACCGTGAGCTAGGCAGAAAGGAAAGGATGATTTGTGCCCCGGGCCATCCTGCGGTAGTCGGAGCGGACTCGCTCGCGGATTCCAATTTCGTGAGATCTCAACAGTGGTACAAGCGCCAGAGAAAAGTTGGTGGCCCGTTCTCCGTCTGGAGGCAGCCAGCCTGGCATATCTTACTCCACCCGTGTCTCTGGCGAAGCGAAAACAAAAAGAAGACGCAGTCTTTCTCATTTTTCTCTCCCTCTTTTTCGGAGATAACGGCCTTACCCTTAGCAAAGCATCACGAAAAAAAGTGCTTTCTGCTTCTGCGAGACGCACAATTCATTTTAGGTTCCTACTTATGGCACATTCATTCGAAGTTGGAGGGTTTTCGATCAGGTACAAGCCATTTTCGCTTCGAATCCGGAATGCGTCTTTGGGATCAGAAACTTCTAATTGATATTTATTATACTGTGCAATTGTATATGTTAAATTGACATCTATAACCGTCCAAATAAAAGAAAAGATCTTATTAAAGTCCCGCGTAGGAAAGTTGAGATAAACAATATAGAAAACCTGGATGAAGTTTGGGCAGCTCTGGATGGAATCTGAGCAGTCCAGGACAGAGAACGCGAATTCATCCAATGACATTTCCTATCATATACTGGACAGCTCGCACTACATCCAGGACCGCCCAGACTTCATCCAGGACTGCCCAAATTCATCAAGGTCTGCCCAAATTCATCGGAGACTGCCCAAATTCATCGGGGACTGCCCAAATTCATCAAGGTCTGCCCAAATTCAACGGGGACTGCCCAGACTTCATCAAGGTCTGCCCAAATTCATCGGAGACTGCTCAGACTTCATCAAGGTCTGCCCAAATTCATCGGAGACTGCACAGACTTCATCCTGGACTGCCCAAATTCATCGGGGACTGCTCAGACTTCATCCTGGACTGCCCAAATTCATCGGGGACTGCCCCAATTCATCGGAGACGGCCCCAATTCATCGGGGTCTGCCCAGACTTCATCCAGAACAGTCCAGTCTTCATTCGGGATTTCCCAAACGACCAAGACTTCATCCAGGACTGCCCAGACTTCTTCCAGGACTGTCCAGACTTCTTCCAGGATGGCCGAGACTTCTTCCGGGACTTCCCAGACTTCATCCGGATTTACCGAGACTTCATTGGGATCTACCGAGACTTTATCCGGATCTACCGAGACTTTATCCGGATCTACCGAGACTTTATCCGGATCTACCGAGACTTTATCCGGATCTACCGAGACTTTATCAGGGACTGCCCAGACTTTATCAGGGACTTCCCAGACTTGATCCGGATTTACCGAGACTTCAGCCGGATCTACCGAGACTTTATCCGGATCTACCGAGACTTTATCAGGGACTGCCCAGACTTTATCCGGGACTTCCCAGACTTCATCCGGGACTTCCGAGACTTCATCCAGTACTAATTCATTCGGGACTTCTCAGACTTTATCCAGGACTGCCCAGACTCAATCCGAGCCGGGGGTTCTTGCATGAACAAAACTGTCATGATCATGGCCTTGGCCTTAATCATCTTTAAGATTTTAGCCTTTATATTCATGATTTTCCAGCCAGCAATCAAATTCAATGGAAACCAGGGTAACTCTGTATTATATCCAATTACTACTGGGAAGTTGACCAAATATCAGCCACGATACAGTGAAAAAGCTTCACTGCACACAATTCTTATGGGACAGTACGGTTAGAACGGTGCACAAACATAATGTCATAACCATCCAATCTAGCTGAGGACTGCTTTAAAATTTGCCAACGCCTCGCGTTGCTTTAAAATATAAATGGTCGACGACCAGAGAGCTTCACTGCTGACAACGTTCCACTTTCGTATTCATGCGAAAGTTTCCTGGTCGCCTCGTTAACTTTACATAAGGCTCTACGCGCCGCTTGCAAATTCGGGGGCACGACGAACCCTGCAGCGTCCGACGTCCACAGTGTGGGCGTTTGTGCTCCTTACCCTAAGTCGCATTTTCAGCACGTGGGTGAATATAATATATATACATTAATACAGTTTTAAACAATGCCCTTTGCTTACAAAACTGGGACCAATATGATTCGAAGACTCTTCACGTTCACGCACTCGCAGATCATAACTTCCGCAATCTAAGTTTCCGTTCAATGACACAGCTATGAATGATTCATGATGAATATTATGGTTTTTGTCACTTTTGTCCGATTATCAGACAACGAAAAAAAAAACTGAATACCCTAGTATTCAGTTTTTTTTTCCTAAATAGTTAAATAATTAAATAGTTTCCTAAAACTGTTTATTTAATCTTATTATTATTATTATTATTATTATTTATTTTTATAGAAAAAAAAATTACAAAATTTTTTTTTTATTAGTATTAATATTTAATTATATAGAAAAAAAATCATATAATGATAATTTATCAAAATTATTTTTTTATAATTATTTATTTGTTACTTATATTTTTTAACAATCAAAAATATGCCCGAACGTAACATGTGTCAGGGTAGAATAAAAAAATTCTTGGAAAATTATATTTTCATTCTTAAAATAAAAAATGTTCCCTCAACCGTCGTCCTGTCTAGCATCACAGATTCGTCTTTTGTGTAACAAGGCATTTAGATTTTTTTTTTAATTCCCGCAAGCAGAAGTTTATTCGATGGTCGACATCTCCGCAAATTAAATACTAACAACGTGCCAGTAGCGCTTCTCGGTATTGGGTTTTTAAGAAAAAGGGAACTATTTATTCAATCTTATTATTATTATTTTTTTTGTAGAGAAAAAAGTGATAATAATTTTTTTTTAATGTATTAGTATTAATATTTATTTTAATAGAAAAAAAAGTAATAATCATTTATGCAAATTATTTTTTTTATAAATATTTATTTGTTACTTATATTTTTTAACAATCAAAAATATGCTCGAACGTAACATGTGTCACGATAGAATAAAAAAATTCTTGGAAAATGATATTTTCATTCTTAAAATTAAAAATGTTCACCCAACCGTCGTCGTGTCTAGCATCACAGATTCGTCTTTTGTGTAACAAGGCATTTAGATTTTTTTTTTTATCCCGCAAGCAGAAGTTTATTCGATGGTCGACATCTCCGCAAATTAAATACTAACAACGTGCCAGTAGCGCTTCTCGGTATTGGGTTTTAAAAAAAAGGAAACTATTTATTCAATCTTATTATTATTATTTATTTTTATAAAAAAAAAATAATAATTAAAAAATTTTTTTTATTAATATTAATATTTATTTTAATAGCAAAACAGTAATAATCATTTATCCAAATTATTTTTTTAATAATTATTTATTTGTTACTTATATTTTTGAACAATCAAAAATATGCTCGAACGTAACATATGCCACGGCAGAATAAAAAAATTCTTGGAAAATTATATTCTCATTCTTAAAATTAAAAATGTTCACTCAACCGTCGTCGTGTCTAGCATCACAGATTCGTCTTTTGTGTAACAAGGCATTTAGATTTTTTTTTTTATCCCGCAAGCAGAAGTTTATCCGATGGTCGACATCCCCGTAAAGTAAATACTAACAGCGTGCGGCTCTGCTGAGGGCAGCTCGGGGGTTGGAGACCGAGAGAAAGCGGCAGAAGGGGAGGGTGAGAGCTCTGGCCTCACAGAGGCAGGAACTTTTTAAGCAAATTAATCAATATCCGTGAGCGCCACGCAACCGGGGAAGTTTACGCGCGTGGAGCTCTGCTCCAGCGAGTGAGGAAACAGGGAAGGAGGAAAAGCGTTCCGGCGAGGCGAACATCCGTCCTGCCGTCTAATTTCTTTAAAGTAGTTTGGCAATTTATTATTTTCCAATTTTTTCCAAGGGAAGCCACGGACCGAGCAGAAGCCATTCGGAGGACAAACTTCCTGGTTGCCGCACTATTTTTTTATTTTTTTTATTTTTTATTTTTTTTATGGGTTTATCTATCCAATTCTCACGTCGTCTTAAGACCGTTAAAAAATATTGTTGTTGTTCCTTTACAAACTTTGTAGTCTCCTTACCACAACGAATGATCCTATGTGTTTCAGCTTTAATTTCAAGTGACTGGTGGCAGAAAGATGAAAGTTTTTTATTTTTTTATTTTTTTTTTGTTTCTGCAAAATATGGTTTTTTGATATATCATATTTTTTATAAATTGTAGAATTCAAAATGCTGTAATTTCTGAGTTACTATGGCTATAGGATTTATTTTAATTTTTTTGTCACGTAATTTACTGCAGTTTTATGGTTTTTATTTTTTAGTTTTTTTTTAAGTTGCTTTTGAAAAAAGGGCACTTTTTATCATTTTTATATACTTATTTTTATTTATTTTTTTTAATTTTTTATTTCTACAAAATATGGTTTTTTGATATATCATATTTTTGATAAATTATAGAATTCAAAATGCTGTAATTTCTGAGTTACTATGGCGATAGGATTTATTTGAATTTTTTTGTCACGTAATTTACTGCAGTTTTATGGTTTAAATTTTTTAGTTTTTGTTGAAGTCGCTTTTGAAAAAATGCCACTTTTTATCATTTTTATATACTTACAGAAAAATACTGTCTAAAATTACGAAATTTTTGAGACCCTCTCCGAAATGGCCCGATTTTTTAATACGAAGTTCTATCTAATTGAAGTTTTTTTAATATTCTGAATTCTATGGTAAAACTGCAATTATGTAGAAATTTTCGAAAAAAAAATCTTGCCAGCCTGTATAGGGTCTCAAAAATTTCGTAATTTTAGACAGTATTTTTCTGTGAGTATATAAAAATTATAAAAATTGGGCCTTTTCTGGGCAAAACGATATATTGTTGTTTAACGGCATATAACAAAATTTTAGGAAAAAACAAAATAAAATTTTCGTATACATTATGTAGCTCTTTGCAAACTGAACAAATTTAATCTTGGACCTTTTTCGATACGACTGTTAATTTTCAAGATATTAACGATTAAAAATATATAAATCCCGAAAAATACAAATTTTTTCAAAAATTCGTATCTCGAAAACATTGGTCGTAGCATCAAACAAAAAAATACATGTCTTTTGTTTTTCAAAATACTATTTTATACAAAATTGTCAAAATTATTGTCAGGTTCAGTGAATGAAAAATTCATGTGGAATCACCCATATATTTTTCTGTGAAAAAAACTTCATAAATCATCTACTTATGATGATCGAGTCGAACCAAAATATTGTAAATACGATCATTTTTTTCTCTACGTAAATTTAGTTGCATATAATCTACATATTATGACGATCATAACCTAGAATTAATAACAATATCTGTATAATATAAATAAAATAAATATATTATAAATTATTATAAAATAATTATTTTATAATATAATTAATAATTATATTGTAAAATAGATTAAAAAATAGTAACAAAAAATGATGTTAACTTTTTTGTTGTTATTACACTTTTAAAAATATTATTATTAATTATTTTATAATAATTAATAATAATATGTACAAATGTAATATAAATAATTAATTAATATTAGTAATCATTATAAAATAATTAATAATAATATTTTTTAAAGTGTAATAACAACAAAAAAGTTAAGATCATTTTTTGTTACTATTTTTTAAATCTATTTTACAATATAATTATTAATTATATTATAAAATAATTATTTTATAATAATTTATAATATATTTATTTTATTTATATTATATTATAAATTATTATAAAATAATTAATAATATTAATTAATTATTTATATTACATTTGATTTACATTATATTATATTTAAATTAATTAATGATATTATTAAGTATTTTATAATAATTAATAATATTATTTTTAAAAGTGTAATAACAACAAAAAGTTGAAATAATTTTTTGTTACTATTTTTCAAACACGCATTGTCGAAAAAAATAGTCTACTTTTATTTCAAAGATAAAAGCAGATAAAAGTTAGATTCTGTCAGAATTGGAGCATATTCTCCAATACTTAAACTCGTAAAAAAAATCGAACATCTCATTATTGTGGTAATAAAAATAGTTATTATAGTCGTAGCGTTGCTAAGATTCGTTAGAAATTTTACTGTCGGATCGAAATGGGATAATAAAGTACCGTAACATGTGTTTTCTTTTGCACAATTTCTTACTCGGATATTTCCGGTTGTCGAAGAAAATTTTGCAGCGTCAGGCGCCGTGACCGGAACTGTGAAATAAACAGACCCGGAAAATTCTCTCTTCTCATCGTTACGAAACGGAGCTGAAAGAGAATCGCTTGGTGGCGCAAAGAAATTTGCATAATGGTTCGGAAATCTCTCAGTACTATTGGGATAAAAAGCGACGAGACTATTTCGCTTTTTCTCGTTTCTCTTTTCACAGCTCCTTTGGCAGATTCTTCGACTGAGAGAAACCACCGATTCGCGATGTTGAAGAAGCGGCTGCGTTAACACCGACTTCTATCACTGATAGTGCGCGTACATCAACCAGTTCCGCACTAACAAGGACTCGGTATAAATAATAGGATGAATAATGCTCGAAAAAGTTTCAAAGAATTCTGTACCAAATTTAAACTTGCGCAAAATTGTAACGATCCTATTACTACCGAACTATATTTGTTTATTTAATAAATTAATCATTTATTATTATTATTATTACTATTATTATTATTATTCGGATGATTCACCAATATGGACAAAAATATTTTTGTTTTTAAATAATAATATAATAATTATTATTATATTTGATAATAATAATTACATAATTAATTATTAAATATTCAAATAATATTATATTATCAAATATATTAATTATTTAATTATTATATAATTCTATTCTATTATTATTAAATTATATTTAATTATAATTAAACATATAATTATTATTAAATTATATTTAAATATTTTATTATTTGTTTTAAATAAAAATTCATTTATAAATGGCAGAAATGGAGATGGTAGTAATTAGTCATTCATTTTGTCATTGACTCTTTTTTTTATCATTTGTAAACGTAACGATGAAAAAATATATTATTTTTTTATTTGATAATAATAATTACATAATTAATTATTAAATATTCAAATAATATTATATTATCAAATATATTCATTATTTAATTATTATATAATTCTATTCTATTATTATTAAATTATATTTAATTATAATTAAACATACATTTATTATTAAATTATATTTGAATATTTTATTATTTGTTTTAAATAAAAATTTATTTACAAATGGCAGAAATGGAGATGGTAGTAATTAGTCATTCATTTTGTCATTGACTCTTTTTTTTAATATTTGTAAACGTAACGATGAAAAAATATATTATTTTTTTTAGTAAAATACTTATAATTTTTCTCACGAATGCTGTAGAATATTCCGTGAATAATATTCATGTGAAAATTGCCAACGAAATATTTTTATTTATTGCGTCTTCGATGAAAAAATTCCTGGAGGTAATATCGACAAAATAACGCGGATAAGATATTTCGATAGGAAAATATCTTCGTGCTAAAATAATCCACGATATCAGATTTAATTTTACAAAAAAATTACCGGTTAGTGTGCAAACAACACAAAGAAAAATCGGTAAAATGGAAATTAAATTTTTAATAAAAAGTTTAAAAATTAAAGTTTCGAAAATATAGAAGTTCGAAAAATTAAGAAAGCAACTATTAATGTTATTAAAAGTTGACCATTGATATACATTTTCATCTTGTTCAACTTCTTCCGTTTAAAAAGATAAAGGAAAAAAAAAAATTTTCTCAATTTTTTGGGACAATAAATTTTTTTTAAACGCTTAAAGTGATCTGAGCTGGTACCAAAATCCAGATAATTATGCGAAATACTTAAAAATATTTATAAAAATAAAAAAATATAGATAAACAAAATCACTAAAATTTTTTTTCCGCTGGTACTAAAATCCAAGTAATTATGGGAATCACTTAAAATTGAATAAATGAAAAAATTGATGAATCAGCTTTAAATAATTAAAAGGAGGAAAAAAATTTATTACCGCAATTAAAAAAAATTGCAACAATTTCAGTAAATAATAGAAACTTAAGCCCAGGCTTTTTAATAACTAGGAAATTCCAGGTAGCGAGTTAATTAGCAACAAATTTCGTTTTCCCCGTAATCTCTCAATCCCCAACAGTCTTTGGCTACCTTCAACCATTTCCATCCAGCATATTTTCCGGAGTTTCCACGAAGCTAACAACAGCAAAGCCAGCGCGATGTTTAAGCGCGGATAAAAGCCAACAACGGGTGGGTACGTACGTGGGAATATATATATATATGAGCGCATATACACGTTGAGTGAGGAAACACGCGGACGTAGCAACTTTGGACTAACAAGGGTGGCCGCGCGCTTCGTGAGGCTACACTCGGTGTAGGTATGTAAATCTCGTTCTCTACCGCGTCCGTGTCGCTCTTCTCTGCTTTTCCCATCCGCGGGCTCTACACCTATACACATATATACAAGTCATTCTATACCAAGTGTGCCACCAAAATTTAGCATATTCACAAAAATTGTTCATAATTTTTTCAAAATTTGTTTAGAGTATCACAAATATCCACAAATTATTTCAGAATTTTAGCACCTACGGTTTGCCCTAAATTAAATAAAGATTTTTTTTTTCGTTTCGTTGTATATTTAATGCTACCGATCGTATAAAAAATATGTTCCGGTATAAAATTTATGTTTTTGAATGTAGTTTTTGATTTAAAAAATTCCTTAGACAATCGAAAAAAAAATTCGCCATTTTTTGACAAAATAAAGTAATCATTTTTTTTTTTTTTTGTTCTGAGACAGAATTTCTGTATAGAATTTCCATTATTATGCTTACAGAGGACAGAAAAATTGACATGATGGCAAATGAACCCACCCAAATTTAGCATAATCGCAAAAACTGTTCATAATTTTTTCAAAATTTGTTTAGAATATCACAAACATCCATAAATTATTTCAGAATTTTAGCACCTATGGTTTGCCCAAAATTTCATAACGATTTTTCTTTTTTTTCAATTCGCTGTATATTCAAAATTACCGATCGTACAAAAAATTTGTTTATGAATAAAATTTAAGGTTTTGAATGTAGTTTTTGATTAAAAAGTTTCCGTAAGCGATCGGAAAGAAATTCCGTCATTTTTTGACCACATAAAGTAATAATATTTTTTTTTCTTTGAGCCGGACCGTACCGATTTTTTTTCAAAATTTCACAGAATTTCCATTATTATGCTTACAAACGACAGAAAAATTGACGTGATGGCAAATGAACCCACCCAAATTTTAGCATGTTCGAAAAAAGTGTTTACAATTTTTTCGAAAATTCTTTAGAGTATCTGGAACATCCATAAATTATTTCAGAATTTTGGCACCTACGCAGTGCGCAAAATTTAATAACGATTTTTTTTATTTAATTTTTTTTTAATTCGCTGTATATTCAAAATTACCGATCGTACAAAAAATATTTTCCTGCATAAAATTTAAGTTTTTGTATGTACTTATCAATAAAATTTTTGTTTGACAAAACAAAGTAATAATTTTTTTTCGTTGATACAGACCATACCGATTTTTCTCAAAATTTCACAGAATTTCTATTATTATGCTTACAAACGACAGAAAAATTGGCGTGATGGCAAATGAACCCACCCAAATTTTAGCATGTTCGAAAAAAATGTTTACAATTTTTTCAAAAATTGTTTAGAGTGTCTGGAACATCCATAAATTATTTCAGAATTTTGGCACCTACGCAGTGCGCAAAATTTAATAACGATTTCTTTTTATTTAATTTTTTTTTTTCAATTCGCTGTATATTCAAAACGACCGATCGTACAAAAAATATGATCCTGCATAAAATTTAAGTTTTTGTATGTACTTATAAATAAAATTTTTGTTTGACAAAATAAAGTGATAATTTTTTTTCGTTGATACAGACCATACCGATTTTTCTCAAAATTTCACAGAATTTCTATTATTATGCTTACAAACGACAGAAAAATTGGCGTGATGGCAAATGAACCCACCCAAATTTTAACACGTTCGAAAAAAGTGTTTACAATTTTTTTTAAAATTGTTTAGAGTGTCTGGAACATCCATAAATTATTTCAGAATTTTGGCACCTACGAAGTGCCCAAAATTTAATAACGATTTCTTTTTATTTAATTTTTTTTTTTTCAATTCGCTGTATATTCAAAATTACCGATCGTACAAAAATATGTCCCTGCATAAAATTTAAGTTTTTGTATGTACTTATCAATAAAATTTTTGTTCGACAAAACAAAGTAATAATTTTTTTTTCGTTGATACAGACCATACCGATTTTTCTCAAAATTTCACAGAATCTCCATTATTATGCTTACAAACGGCAGAAAAAAATGGCAAATGAATGTCCCACTTGGTATGGAATGATCCATATATATATATATATATATAAACATATACATACATATTTATATACCTACTCTCTAGCTCCCTCTTTCTGCTTCACTTGCCGCCCTCTAGCCCGGCGTTCTTCCGAGACGCACTACGATGCGCGTCGAGGGGTTGCCACGCAAAAGAAAGAGTGAGCGAGGCAGCCAGTTTTAACCCTTTTATGTGCTCGGTGCTATCGATTTTTAGAGCTCGAGACAAGCGCCCGGTACGGCATCTGGGGGGGAGGGGGTGGGTGGGTGGGGGGTTCTCGGTCTTGCTCACGAGGAAAAGAGTGAAAAAGCGAGAGAATGAGTACTACGCCCATGTGCCTTCGGCTACTCCTCTTATTCGACAGGGAGTCGCGGGGGCGCGGGGGGGAGGGGGAGGAGGAAGAGCGGGGGGAGGGGGGGTGAGTTCACCCGCGACGACTCGACGATCTTCTCTTCCTCTTTTCAGTGTGCATGCACCCTCACCGCACCCTTTTTCTACCTCTGCCCCCCCCTGCCCCCACCGCCCTCCCCCCAAGGTTTTCTCTTTTTTTCCTCTCGTCTGTGTGCACCACTCTTTCGTTCGTTTTTTTTTTTTTTTTTTTCTTTCATTTTTTCTCCATGCTCGTCTTTCAGCACGACTCGTCTATCGTCGCGCGTTCCTTTGTCCTCGTGTCCTCTTTGACTTGACTCTCTACAATCATTGAGAGGACGCGCAGAGAGATATATATAGCAGGGTGAAAGCGACAGAAGAAAGTTGGGGAGGGTTGAAGGACGTAGGAGACGCCTCAGAGCGAGGACGAGGTCCTTCAACGTAAAAGTGTCGCCTCCGATATATCCACGTTTCAACCCTTGAAGCGTCAACCCTCGCACTCGGTTTTGCAACCCCTTCGGGGACAGTCTTTCTTGGGGGGATTTAAAAATTGCTGAATTTCTTGAGATTATATTTATTTTTGTTTCCTTGTAAATTTGTAAATTTTTCGAAACTTAAAATGTATGAAATACGTAACTTGCACTTATTATTTAACATTTTTTTTACAAAGTTATATCAGGGGGTAAATATTTTGAGAATTTTTTGCGGGCACGGTAAAAATTACTGTTCAATGAAAATGTTAAATTTAACAAAAATGATTTCCAAAAATAAACATCCAAAATGTGTTTTCTTTAAACGTAACAAATTATCATTTATTTATTCCGAGTTTAATTATTAAGATTTAAAAAAAATTACCGTCAACGTTACCTTACGCTTAATTTTTGTGCTTGCGGAAAAAGTACAAGATTTTTTTTACCGTTTGAAAGAAATATGAAAATTAAAAATAATGAGAAAGTAATGTACAAGTTTCAACTTTGAACTCTCACGTAAAAACAAAATTGTAAGTATCAACTTAACGATTATGAAAATTGTTATTCTACGAAAATTGTAGACAATATCGAGAGTTTATTATGTAACTGGTTGTGCTACATTTTGTTCAAATTGCTACAGTAATTTTTTTATTATTGGCTTTCAGTATAGCAAATGGTGACAACCTTAAAAAATGAATTGTAATTTTTTTATTTTCATTTATTTTTTATTTTATTTTTTAATGTAATATCCTATAATATTCGAAAGCCGTAATCAATTTCGTTCAAAGTTTTACATCTATCATCGAAAAACATTATTCATTTTTTTACCCCAAAGAATAATTAATCAATTAACGTCCATCCATATAAATAACACATTGTCATTAAAATTATTCATTTTCATCAAAATTTCCACTCAATTTTACGCAATCAGAAAATTCAAATTTAGCTCTTCATTTTGAGAGACAGTTAGCACCATATTTAATATTCGAGTTAATAACAATAACGGTAAAAGTAACAACCAACATAATTAACCAAAAAAATTCACAATGCTACTGCTGAAATTATTCCCCAATGTGTTGATCATCGGTTAAATAGAGCCGGAAAAATTGCCTCAAATCCGTCAGGAATGTTTCATCAGCGATGATCGATGATGACCGTCAGGTGTTATTGAAAAAGCTCTGCAGCTCTCAACCCATATACACGTGTACATATATATGGGTCATTCCATACCAAGTGGGCCACCCAAATTTAACATGACCCCAAAAAGTCTTCATAATTTTTTCAAAAGTTGTTTAAAATATCACGAACATCCATAAATTATTTCAGAATTTTAGCATCTATGGTTAGCCCAAAATTTAATACCGATTTTTCATATTTATTTTTTTTCAATTCGCTGTATATTCAAAATTACCGACGGTCCAGAAAATTTGTTCCTATATAAAATGTACTTTTTAATAAAAAAATTTCCATAGCCACCAAAAAAAAATTCCGCCATTTTATGACAAAATAAAGTAATAATATTTTTTTTCGTTGAGACAGACCATACCGATTTTTTTCACAATTTCACAGAATTTTCATTATTATGTTTACAAACTACAGAAAAATTGGCATTGTGGCACTCGGTATGAAATGACCCATATATATATATATATATATATATATATATATATATACATATAGTAGAGTTATATGTATATAGATTGTGATTGATTGTGTATGGGTGGAGTCAACGGAATCTCGGGGGTTGCTACTTTATACGGATGGTGTTGGAAAGACTTGCGCAGTGTCGTTCACACACGTGAATCACGCAACCCCAACCCCCAATGCAGACGCTAGTGGTGGCCACCCCAAGGATCCCCAATGTGTTGTGCTCCACACATGTATTTTTCCTGTGGCTGTGTCGAGCGTGTGGAGGCAGAAATGCTGGGTCGCGAGAAGGAGGCCACTTTTTTTTCCGCCCTCAGCTCGCGAGGGGGTGGATGGCGGCCCGGGGATGATTTCTTTCCCACTTCCACGGGGTAGTTTTCTCTCAGTTTCTCCTCGTCACACCCCACCTTAAGAAACGTCGTGGCGAAGAAAAACGAGTTTCCCCATTTCAGCTAGCTCGCATCTCCTTCGTTCCTTCGCCACGGGTGTTTCCACCCTCGTCCGGTTTGTGTGCGCTGAATATATTCTCCACCTGCGAATATAGTATGTGCCGAGGCGAAGAGAAGAAACGAAGTCGGGGCCAACCACGTTTCCGCGCAACGTCTACGAGGAAAATATAGTATAAGGGTGGTGGTATGTGTGTTCGGGGGGGAGGGTCGGATAGAAAGCATGGGGTCGGGGGTAGGAAGTACTGCGTCCCGGGTATATATAGTATACACGTGGCAAAGGAGACGGTCGAGGGGGTTGGAGGAACCGGAGACCAATCGGAAGCGCGGATTCTTTATCCACGCACACTATTTCTGTGCGGTACCCGCACCGGGAGACCGAGAACCAGGAAAGACCCACGTACGCTCAACTTCAAACTTTCCTCTGGACTGTTCCTTTCTTCATCGCTTTCCGCGTCATCTTGTTTTGTTTTTTTTCGCACAACCTACGTTATACCCGGCGTTTTTATATCACTCATGTGTTCCTGAACCATGAGAAACATCCAACGAAACGCTCGAAATTTGGACAACCTGAATCAACTCAAAATCCAACCAATCCTGCATACATCAAGAGACGCGGTAACGTCTCGACGCCAAAATCTTAAAAAATATATTATTGTCGCCTCCGTTCGACGATTTTTCTTTTTTCTCTATCTTGTCTTGATACTTTCTTATGCGCCGCTTATACGTTATACGTACTTTGTTTTCAGATCAATTCGCAATTGAAAGTTTGATCAATTCGCAGTTAAAAATGGTTGATTCCATTGGAACTAATTGTAAATGGGTCGCATCGCACGGTTGAGATGAGGGTTGGTTGGCACACACTGTTCCGGTGCGGTACCCGCACCGCGAGACCGAGAACCAGGAAAGTCCCACGTACGCTCAACTTCAAAGTTTCCTCTGGACTGTTCCTTTCTTCATCGCTTTCCGCGTCATCTTGTTTTGTTTTTTTCGCACAACCTACGGTATACCCGGCGTTTTTATATCACTCATGTGTTCCTGAACCATGAGAAACATCCAACGAAACGCTCGAAATTTGGACAACCTGGATCAACTCAAAATCCAACCAATCCTGCATACCCCAAGAGACGCGGTAACGTCTCGACGCCAAAATCTTAAAAAATATATTATTGTCGCCTCCGTTCGACGATTTTTCTTTTTTCTCTATCTTGTCTTGATACTTTCTTATGCGCCGCTTATACGTTATACGTACTTTGTTTTCAGATCAATTCGCAATTGAAAGTTTGATCAATTCGCAGTTAAAAATGGTTGATTCCATTGAAACTAATTGTAAATGGGTCGCATCGCACGGTTGAGATAAGGGTTGGTTGGCACACACTGTTCCGGTGCGGTACCCGCACCGCGAGACCGTGAATCAGGAAAGTCCCACGTACGCTCGACTTCAAAGTTTCCTCTGGACCGTTCCTTTCTTCATCGCTTTCCGCGTCATCTTGTTTAGTTTTTTTCGCACAGCCTACCGTATACCCTGCGTTTTTATATCACCCATATGTTCCTGAACCATGAGAAACATCCAACGAAACGGTCGAAATTTGAACAACCTGGATCAACTCAAAATCCAACCAATCCTGCATGCATCAAGAGACGCGGTAACGTCTCGAGTTTTCATTTCTCTCAATCTTGTCTTGGTACTTTCTTATGCGGCGCTTATACGATTGCTTTAACTAAATCAATCGAATCCTAACTCTTGTGATCTTTGTTCCCAGATCAATTCGAACTTGAAAGTTTGATCAATTCGTAGTTAAAAATGGTTGATGCCGTTGAAAATAATTGTAATTGGCTCGTATCGCACGGTTGGGATGAAGATTGGTCGGCCTTATTTCAACACAACTAACTAAGTTTCAACTCTTATGTCAAATTTGAAATCCGTTCACACTCATAAGTTGGAAGTTGTTTAATTGTGCTGAATCAATCACCCAAAAGTTTCACACCATAAAATTGACCCAGAAGTTGGTATGATGCACCAATCGATTCGTTGGCTTGAGTTCAATTATAAAAATTGAACCAAAATCCTACTCAATGTTCGCTTGGCAGTTTGAAAGGGAGAGACGAAGGTACGAAGAATATTTTTGGTCTCACCTCTGGAAAGCTGTTAGTGTCACGAGGTGGAAGGAAGATAGGGAATGAAGAGGAGGTGCACACAACGTGGAGGATCGTAGATGAGGAAGCGAACGCGCGCTATGTCGATCGACATGAGAGGGGGAGATAGGGGAGATTACAGGCCACCCTATATGTATGGTAATATCGATGGGGTGTGGGAGGGACGATGGACGAGGCTGTGAGGGTGGTAACGTTAGGTATCCTCTGATCCAATACTCCACGTTCTTCGGTCTCTTCCCTTCCTACCGGTTAGATCTTCCTATAACCACCCGAGGGGTATGGAGGACAGTAAAGAACGAGTGGGAGGGAAGAAAAAAGAAGATGAAAAGACAATCGTCCCTGCGGATGTGCTGTCTATGCTTTCCTCCTGAAGCTTTTTAAGTCGGGCGCTGGATATCTATTCCAAAAAGCTTCAATTTATCCAACTCCAGATCAGTATATCTTAAGTAGGTTCTTCCTGGAACTATATAAAGGGAAGTGTTTATTGTCATTTATCAGGGCCGAGGTACTTGAATTTTAATGACAGCGACTAATTCTACGGTTTATGGTCCCATCTTTAGCTATGTCCATATACGAATATTCGGATGTTGACTAATTTGGAGGAATAAGAACCAAAACTTTGGGGAGAAAACTTCCCACTGTTTCTCATAAACCAAATTCCAGAATTTGTGTTGACAACATGAAGACTGTTTTCTTCAAATTCAATGTTAGGACCGCCTCGCGCCGATTCTGATATTGCTATGACTTGCCAAATCAGCATTCCCAAATCGCTCATTCTAATCAGCCCCTGATCACGTTGTAACCCGCTCCCCGCTCGGGGTCAGCGTAGACACTCGATTTGAGCCAGATAAACTAGTGGGTTCAGGTCCTAATGGAATTCCTGTCAAATCCTAAGGTGAGGTGAAAATGAGCCTGATTAAATGGCTGTTCAGACACTTGCGGGTTCCACGTCGAAAGTAAGTCATCAGTCCATCGGAAACGTCCTAACTTGTATATTTGAAGACATATTTTCGATCTTACTGTGTAGATCAAAAACACGACAGGGCTGAAAATTAATCTGATTAAACTGCTGTTTAGACACTTGCGGATCCCATGTCGAAAGTAAGTCATCAGTCCATTGGAAACGTCCAAATGTCCACCTGTCCAAATCCAAATATACAATTTGAACAAGACCTAACATCCATTTTAGCCATATTTTGACCATCAGCATCAGCAAGTGACATACAGATTCAGCGCCTCCTAGAAACATTCGATCATTCGACCCTTCTAAATATTGAGTCTTTGTATTGAGAGTCTCTGGAAAAACGTCAAAGGGACATTCCAGCTAGGACTTTGGTCCACTGAATCTTGGATACAAAATTTTTTCTATCGATACCAAATCTCTTACTCCGCGCAATATCTCGTATCTCCTCAGGCGTTTTCGAACATGCAGAAACAGTAGCTGGAGAAGCGGTAGCCCACGGCACAGTAGGGAAAAAAGAAAAGTGAGTAGTGAGTCGGCGTCGTCCTGGGCAACGGCTCTGCCACCTTATTGGATATGTTGAGCAATTTATTTTATTTTTCCCCACTACTACCCTCTACCACTACTGCTGCTACTACTACCCTCTCTCACTGTCGTCGTCATCGTCGTCGTCGTCGTAGTCGTCGACGGAGCAATCCTCCAACTCCTCGACGTTCCTCTAGTTCCATGCTCGCTTTTCCCGCTCGCTCTTTCTCTCGCCTTTTTCCGTCGCCCCTCGAACATGCACAGACGTCGGCAGCGGCGGTGTCGGCCGCGGTTGTACCTCCACCTTTCACTTCGACCTTCCACCAACCTCCGAATCCTCTCTCGCTATTTTCATCCTCCTCTATCCTCGCCGTCTTTCCTCATTCTTTTTCTCTCTCGGTCATAGCAGACTCCTCCGCATACATCGACGCCATTTTCCAATATCGCGTCAAGCAGCCTCCTCGGGTGCTCGCGCGCGAGTTTCCTACCTTCGAGTTTCGTACCAAGCCTCCACCACCCTCTCCCTTTGGAGGTTCGGATAGAAGATGGGAAAGTATATGGGCCGGAGGAAACAGAGTCTACTGTGCGAGCTAAAGCCGGAGGAAGGGAGAAATATATACATATATAAAAAGACAGAGAGAGAGGCAATGCCTGAAGGAAGAAGAGAGTTGCTTCTACAGCTTCGGTCTTCACATAGTACTGCCGGTGCTTACGGCGGGAGGAAAGCAGGGAACGGTTCAGCCGGGGGGGACCGAGAGAGGCTAGGTGAGAAGAACCGTACGATCACTCTTCCCTCTACCCGCAAATTGGCAATATTCATGCAGGGACGCGTACGCGCCGCGCGGCCAACCACCCCACGGATTCTCCGGTAGTATCCGCCGGTGCTTCCACCTCTCTGACAAGAGAATGGGTACACATATACCGCTGGTTCCTACCGCAGGCATCGCTTACGGCTTATGCACGATTCTTATCGTCCTTCTACATTCGTTATATTCGAAACAACAATTAAAATTACGCCAGTGATAAGCCAAATAGATTCTCGTACTAGAGACAATATTGAATGAACGCGACTTCACAGTAGAATCACTCGTAAAGTTTACAGCGCTACCTTACCATTGCCGGAATTACGGAACATTTACATTTTTACCCTTAAAACTCTACCAGAGGGCAAGTCTTCTCGATCCAAACTCTATCATACAGCAACTCTACCCGTTCTAATGGCCGCTACTAGATAACGATTCGCTACTCTATCAGAATAGACGCCTCTAAAGATATTTCCACTATGTTAAAACTCTACCACAGTAGTGTTATACTATGAAGAATTCTACAATTGTAGAGTTATACTATGTAGAGTGCTACGATAGTAGAGCTATACTATGTCGAGTTCGACCATAGTAGAGTTCGACCATAGTAGAATACTACCATAGTAGAGTTCGACCATAGTAGAGTTCGACCATAGTAGAGTTCGACCATAGTAGAGTTCGACCATAGTAGATTTCGACGATAGTAAAGTTCGACCATAGTAGAGTTCGACCATAGTAGAGTTCGATAATTGTAGAGTTCGACCATAGTAGAGTTCGATCATACTAGAGTTCGACCATAGTAGAGTTCGATCATAGTAGAGTTCGACCATAGTAGAGTTCGACCATAGTAGAGTTCGACCATAGTAGAGTTCGACCATAGTAGAGTTCGACCATAGTAGAGTTCCACCATAGTAGAGTTCGACCATAGTAGAGTTCGATCATACTAGAGTTCGATCATACTAGAGTTCGACCATAATAGAGTTCGACCATAGTAGTTCTACCATAGTAGAGTTCGACTATTGTACAGTTCGACCATAGTAAAATTCGACCATAGTAGATTTTGATCATAGTAGAGTTCGACCATAGTAGAGTTCGACCATAGTAGAGTTTGATCATAATAGAGTTCGACCATAGTAGAGTTAGACCATAGTAGAGTCGACCATAGTAGAGTTTGATCATAATAGAGTTAGACTATGGTAGAGTTAGACTATAGTAGAGTTAGACTGTGGTAGAGTTAGACTATGGTAGAGTGCGACCATAGTAGAGTTCTACTATATAGAGTTCTACTATAGTAGAGTTCTAGTATGGCAAAAATACCTCTACTACCCACCAACTCGACCATGGTAGAGTTCTAATCTATTTTTACGAAATGAACACTTCTGCGGATATCCTTAACATATCAAAACTCCATAGTATTTAGTCTACTATACAAAAATTCTTCTAGATACGAACTCTACATTGTTAAAACTCGTTGACAATGTTGTAAATGAGTGTAATCTTTGTTTTGCCGGTTTCACAATTTATTTCTTTTTATAACGAACCTCGTGTAAGTTCGAACGGTGTACAATTTATGGCGCATCGACCAAATTATCAGACGATCACGCATTCGCCAGCTGCAGAGCAATGCAGTCTTAACCGACGCCGAAATTTAGGACGTACAATTAGAGCGAGTTAGCCGTAATTTGTCGGTGTTGAAAATTGATACACATGTACCTGCATTGGGATACCATCGGATACCATAAGCCCGCAATTAATGTTAACTTTCTTCGGTAAAAAAGTTGCGTTGAAATTTTGTTTTTCTTTTTTTGCAACCCTCTTGGTGTACCTCTTGCTCAAACCCTCCTACCCTTCACCCTCTTGAGCTCTCGTTGCTTCGCACCCTCGTCGTCGTCGAAGTTAGCGGACGACGAGTTGTGCTGCCTGCTGAAAAATCGCGCCAGATATATATTTACTGAGAATGCAAGAGTGAGACGAAGGACCAGCGCAAACGAAGCCCGCTTTAAAAGTTCCCAGGCGATATTCAAACTTTTAAAAATATGTCAAATTATTTTTCTTTCACGGAGACGCGCGATCGTGCCTCGCAGAATGTCTTTCTGTACTGTACCAAATACACTTTCGTCATCCCCTTGGGAAAAAAAAAGTGTATTCAAATATCGAGAGCAAAGGGTCGTGGGCGTCAACGCCGAAAGTCGCATCTGTTAATCGAAGACGTTCTCGTGACTTTTAACGGAACCACATCAAACGAGATATCACATTTTATTTATATCGTTGATGGAATCGAAGGGGATTGCACATCTCAATGCGGTCACGTGACTTTTACGGTTTTTGTTGAGGTTCTTCGATACGATTGAATTTTGTAATATAAGGTAAGGTTATTATTGCGATTTTTAAAATAGTTTAAGGGTGCTTTTTGAATATATTTAAATCACAAGTTTGGTCGAATAGAATTTCAGTACTTTTTGAAAAATTAAAAAATTGTAAAAATCAAAGGCGTTAAAGATGGTGAGGATTTTGATTTTTTATAGTAATAATATAAAGAATCATCAACATGGTCGTTGCAATAATACACCAGTTAAAAATTCGAAACTTGATTTAACATAATTTTTTTAATAAGACTTAAAAATTTTAGTACCTACGGAAAATTTAAGGCGTACATGACACCATGACCCAAATCATTTTTTAATAAAATTTCATATAATTAAAGAAGTCAGAAAAACCTATATAATATAAAAATCATAATAATAATATTTTTTTATAATATAATATTTTTATTACAGCTATAATAAATTCCATACCAATTTTTTTTAGACAAAAGCTTTTAATTTACGAAAAAAAATGGAGCTGTTACGAATTTGTGATTGTTTAATTGACAAAACTCACAGTTCCCCAATTTAAAAAAAACATGGTGTTATTATTATTAAAATAAAAGAGAAATATTCTGTCCTCAAAAAAAAAATAAAATAAAAAAAAAAAAATAAATAAATAAATAAACTCACTGGTTCTTGTGAATTGTTTTGCAGCTATAATAAATACGCATTCCATACTGAAATATTTTACACGAAAGCATTTAATTCACGAAAAGAAATGTGGAGCCATTACGAATTTGCGATCGTTTAATTGACGAAACTCGCAGTCCCCCGACAAAAAAAAATATAGTGTTCCGAATTAAAGTAAAAGAGAAATATTCTGTCCTTAAAAAAAAAAAAAAAAAAAAAATTACTGCTTCTTGTGAAGTTGTTTTGCAGCTGCAATAAATACACATTCCATACTGAAATATTTTACACGAAAGCATTTAATTCACGAAAAAGAAATGTGGAGCCATTACGAATTCGCGATCGTTTAATTGACGAAACTCGCAGTCCCCCGACAAAAAAAATATAGTGTCCCGAATTAAAGTAAAAGAGAAATATTCTGTACTCAAAAAAAAAAAAAATGCAATGGCACTTGTGCTTCTGGTACTTCTGGCTGCAGTGAACTGGATTTGCTGAGGATGACGACGACGTCGACGACGTCGACGACGACGACGACGACGACGACGACGACGATGATGAGTGTAGAAAGCGGACCGTAACGCGTGCGAGCAGTTAGCTTTATTGCCGAGCCCGCCGCGCGTCGGCACCGGACTTTTTAATATCGCTTTGGCGCTGGCTCGTCTGCCAACTGACAAAAGGATAAAAGAGAAGGAGGCGTTAATGGAGAACGTTTTCGCTCTAACGACCGGGAAGAAAGGGAGGAACGTGTACGTCGGTGGTCTTTTCTACCTTCTCTCAAACAGTGTATATGGCTGATTCTTTGGAGACCCGAACCAACTTCGTACCTCCTGGTCACGGATGTGTCCATAACTATAAAATATGGTATTATATGTCAGAATGGCACATCTTGACATATACTAACGAGGAAATTTACTTTAGTGTCATAATGCCTTCTAATTTTTTATCCAACTATGAAAAATGTTGTGTAGCCTGAAAATTTAATGGGACTAGAGTCATTCGGAATTTAAAAAAAAATTGAATTGACGTTTGGTTATTCGTAGCAATGATAGTGTTTTTTTTAGATACATTTCTGTATTTTTAGAAAATTGTAGTTTTCCTTTTTGCTGTTGATGCATAATTTTTGGCACCGGCGCGAAATATTTTGTGTTATGAAAAAAAAAAAATCTATGGAATAATTTATTATAATAATTAATTTTTGTAAAAGGATAAAATACATATTAAAAAATCTAACATTAAACTGTGGACTTAGAATATTGATACAATTGATACAACAATGTAATAAAAAAAATTATGAAAAATAAAGTTTTACCACGAGTCCAGAAGTGCGTATGTAGTTTTTGGGTAAACATAGGGGTATTTGTTCACCTTAGGCCTCTCTCAATTGAACATACCTGGAAAATAAAAAAATAAACAAAATTAACAATATGAAGTTTATAAAATAAAAATCAAATTTTTAAAAATATTTTTTTATTTTTTCTACTTTGCATCCTTTTTTTGTTTTAAAATCGTGGTAAAAAGGGTTGTAACTGGTATTTCCTGGGGTAGAATATGTGAATTCTGGAATCGGAAACGGAAAAAGTCACGATTTTTTAAAATCATGGTAAAAAGGCATGTAACCGGTATTTTCTGGGGTAGAATATGCGACTTGAGAATTATAGTAAAGGCTAAAAATCGATATCTTGAAGAAAAAAAAATTAGGGTAGATTTTCCAACCGGAAGTCGGATCTGTGAATTGTGAAATCAGAAAGGGAAAAAATTCACGTTTTTTTAAATCATGGTAAAAAGGCATGTAATCGGTATTTTCTGGGGTAGAATATGCCACCTGAGAATGATAGCAAAGGCCAAAAATCGATATCTTGAAGAAAAAAAAATTCAGGTTGGATTTTCCGACCGGAAGTCGGATCTGTGAATTCTGAAATCAGAAAGGGAAAAAAATCACGATTTTTTAAATGATGGTAAAAAGGCATGTAACCGGTATTTTCTGGGGTAGAATATGCGACTTGAGAATAATAGTGAAGACCAAGATCGATATCTTGAAGAAAAAAAAATTAGGGTAGATTTTCCGACCGGAAGTCGGATCTGTGCATTCTGAAATCAGAAAGGGAACGAAATCACGATTTTTTAAATCATGGTAAAAAGGCTTGTAACCGGTATTTTCTGGGGTTAAATATGCGACTTGAGAATGATAGTGAAGACCAAGATCGATATCTTGAAGAAAAAAAAATTAGGGTAGATTTTCCGACCGGAAGTCGGAT
This sequence comes from Ephialtes manifestator, assembly GCA_963970395.1. Lineage (NCBI taxonomy): Eukaryota > Metazoa > Arthropoda > Insecta > Hymenoptera > Ichneumonidae > Ephialtes > Ephialtes manifestator. Next base: position 2,671,802 of record OZ019968.1, on the reverse strand, counting down.
CTGCGAATTCTGAAATCAGAAAGGGAAAAAAATCACGATTTTTAAAATCATGGTAAAAAGGCATGTAACCGGTATTTTCTGAGGTAGAATATGCGACTTGAGAACGATAGTGAAGGCCAAAATTAGATATCTTGAAGACAAAAAAATTCAGGTTGGATTGTCCGACCGGAAGTCGGATCTGTGAATTCTGAAATCAGAAAGGGAAAAAAATCACGATTTTTTAAATCATGGTAAAAAGGCATGTAACTGTTATTTACTGGGGTAGAATATGCCACCTGAGAATGATAGTGAAGGCCAAAATTTGATATTTTGAAGAAAAAAAAATTAGGTTGGATTTTTCGACCGGAAGTCGGATCTGTGAATTCTGAAATCAGAAACGGAAAAAAGTCACGATTTTTTAAAACATGGTAAAAAGCTATGTAACCGGTATTTTCTGGGGTAGAATATGCGACTTGAGAATGATAGTGAAGGCCAAAATCGATATCTTGAAGAAAAAAAAATTAGGGTAGATTTTCCGACCGGAAGTCGGATCTGTGAATTCTGAAATCAGAAGTGGAAAGAAATCACGATTTTTTTAAATCATGGTAAAATGTATGTAACCATTATTTTCTGAGGTAGAATATGCGATTTGAGAATGATCGTGAAGGCCAAAAATCGATATCTTGAAGAAAAAAAAATTAGGTTGGATTTTTCGACCGGAAGTAACTAAGTTCTTTTACCTTTACTATTTTTATTTTATTTTTTTTCTAAATTAAAACAAAAAGGATTTTTTCATTCAAGTATGAGGAGAAATAATGAAGTGAGAGCGCCATTGCAAGGGAACCTCTTTGCTATTTAAGCGTCGAGAAAGGATGTAGCAGAGGTCGATGGTTAAGTCGCGAATAGGTCGAAGGGAAAAGCAAAAGCTCGTTTCTCGATTCTTCTCATCCTTCTCTCGAGGGCGAAAGACGCGTCGTCACAGTTATTGACGGATAAAAGCCGCTATGCTGGAGCACGCGAAGCTCTTCGTCGTCTGCGTTCTGGCGAGCTGTCGAGATGGAGACCCAGAGAGAAGGTCGAAGCAATATAAGAACGGCCTAAACTCCATGAATCCTTTCATTAATCCGCGTGGCGGGATTGGATTTAAAGCCTGAATCCTCAGCGGCGGTAAAGGCAACGGTGAAGTCCCCCCTACGCCCTAACTATATGTAGGGCCTGCCCGTTCGTTGCTGCAGGGATACTCAAAAAGGGAAAAAGCGTTTCTTCGGTTCTTACAAGGATGTCTTTGCAGCAACCCTCGCGGGTTCGTTTACCGCCCCTCCGCATTGCTTTACCTAAAGGACTTTGCGCTTTCATAATTTTGTACCTGTGTGATTTATTTTTCAGGGTCATTGTGTGGTTTTAAAGGGGTTTTACATTTCTGTTGGTCGTCAAGCTTAAGGTACATCGGGAGAAAAGAATTCAATCTGTATTTCGTTAACTCGATTAGTTTGATTACATAATGTAGCGACATCGAACCATGTGTGTAACAGTAACAAAGTTCTGATTGCAGCCGCAAATTTCATAAGTCAAGGAACAAAATAAATATTACATAGAGTCATAACGTGATACAATCGTGGTGTGGTAGGGTCGTGACGTGGTAGAGTCGTGACATGGTAGAGTCGTAACGTGGTGGAGTCGTGACGTTATAGATTCGTGACATGGTAGAGTCGTAACGTGGTGGAGTCATGACGTTATAGATTCGTGACATGGTGGAGTTGTGACGTGGTAGAGTCGTAACATGGTAGAATCGTGACATGGTAGAGTCGTGAAGAGGTAGAGTCGTGACGTGATAGAGTCGTGACGTGACAGAGTCGTGACGTGGTAGAGTCGTGACGTGGTAGAGTCATGACGTGGTAGAGTCGTGACGTGGTAGAGTCGTGACGTGATAGAGTCGTGGCATGGTAGAGTCGTGACGTGATAGAGTCGTGACGTGGTAGAGTCGTGACGTGGTAAAGTCGTGACGTGGTAGAATCGTGATGTGGTAGAGTCGTGACGTGGTAGAGTCGTGATGTGGTAGAGTCGTGATGTGGTAGAGTCGTGACGTGATAGAGTCGTGACGTGGTAGAGTCGTGACGTGGTAGAGTCATGACGTGGTAGAGTCATAACGTGGTAGAGTCGTGACGTGGTAGAGCCGTGACGTGATAGAGTCGTGACATGGTAGAGTCGTGACGTGATAGAGTCGTGACGTGGTAGAGTCGTGACGTGGTAAAGTCGTGACGTGGTAGAATCGTGATGTGGTAGAGTCGTGACGTGGTAGAGTCGTGATGTGGTAGAGTCGTGATGTGATAGAGTCGCGAAGCGGTAGAGTTTCAACGCGGTAATCCTTAGAAAAAAGCTTATATTCTGACTATGCTGTAATTTGGCAGAGTTATAAATGTCAGAAAGACAAATATGCCGATGGCAGATTTAATTTATTTTTATTATTTTTATAACTGTCAAATAAATATTGTGCACGTCATGTCCGATTCGGCAAACAAACGTCCGTTATTGCCTTATTCTCTTTGTCGAAGTTGCTTGTCACAGTTACATAAATTTGATTGTGCGGTTTTTTTTTATCGAACCTGTGCGGGATTTTCTGTGATATACTTCCGGTGGATACCAAAAGGGATCGATGCACACGACACAGGTGTATTTTACACAATCACAGGTACACGACGGTGATCTGATGGTAGAGTGAGATTGAGAGAGACAGATACACAGATAGAACCCAGGTATCCGCTGCGGATCATTGTAGCATTGTTGACTACACAATGGACCTCTTTCTCCCTCACTCTCAATGGTAGACCCTCGACGACAATAGGAAATTCGCGAGGCAATATTCATCGATCCGTATAGGTATACACTATACGATATTTCATGTATATCGATGTAACGGGGGGGAGAGGGGAGAATGAGACAGGAGAGGAATGATCCTGATGCTACGCGATGGAAAGAGCCTCGAGTGTTTTCTCGACCCATGAACCCTTTTATATTGTTGCACTATAGTATACCAAACAGGTTATTGTTGCCGACAATGACGACATTGAAGGCTTCTCTATTACAGACGCAACACAGTCGAACAATTCACGAGTGGAGAAAAGATTATGCGATTGAATAACACGTGAATCTGAAGGGAAGTCACAAAATAACTTGTGACTTTTGAGAATCTTTGTGGACAAAGACTCGACTCGTTGGAGACCAGATCTAAATTGTGCAGTGCAGTAAAGATATCTCCAGGATGGACAAAATGGCCGTTTATCACACGGAACGTATCTTGGAAGTGACATACAGTCTACTTAGTGAAGTCAGGTTCTTTATTAGTCCTTTAGGCCTGGGACACAAGAAGAGGGCAGATCAGAAGTTGTAACTGGAAGACATAAACACTCCGGCTAATTGCTGTCAAGTATTTACTATCACACTGAGCCATTAGCCCTGTGCCATTTTCTTCACTTTGTGTCCCTTTTTTTCCATCAATTTTATTACCCAATTCTCTATTATTATTTTTTCCATTTCGTTAACTTCCACGAACGACAAATGGATAATCAGCTGCAAGTGGCGAAGGTGATGGGAACCATCGGAATCCTGTTTCTACTGATTTCTTGTCTAGTTAGATAACATAGTATATGTGTTAAACAAGTCTAAGTATTGTGGACAAAGACTCGACTAAATAAGGATTCAATGTAGAAATGAGTTAGGAAGTGGATAAGTCTGCGGATGAGTCATGATGGTCAGAGACCAGATCTAAATTGGGCAGTGCGGTGAAGATGTGTCCTGGAAAAACAAAATGGCAGGTTATCGTAAGGGACGTTTTTCGGAAGTGACATAAAGTCAACTCATTGAAGTCAGATTCTTTGACAGTCCTTCAGGCCTGGAATACAAGGAGAGGGTAGACCAGAATTTGAAGCTGAAAGACATTGACCCTCAAACTAATTGCTGTCAAGTATGTGCCTTTTCCATCACTTTGCCTCCCTCTTTTCCATCAATTTTGTTACCAGCGTACAAAAGATACAACGTCCAGAATGATCCAGAACAGAATTCAGGATGGAGTCTGAACTGTCCAGAATAGATTCTGGGCAATCCAGGATAGAGTCTGGGCAGTTTAGGTTGGGGTCTGGGCGGTCCAGGATCGAGTTTAAGATGGACAATGGGATCGGATCAAATCCCATTCTCCATCCTGGACTCATAATTTTAACGAGGGTAACCGATTCTCATTATTATTTACCCAAGTATATTCCTCACCATAAAAGCGTCACATGAATTTCAATTCCATTTCTTCAACTTCCACGAACGACAACTGGACAAAATCAGCTGCAAGATATAAAAATGATGGGAACGATCGGAATTCTGTCTCCATTGATTTCTTGTCGAAAGACTCGACTAAGCAAAGATTTAATGTGTAAATGAGTTGGAAAGTGAATAAGTCTGCGGATGAGACATGATGGTCCGAGACCTAAACTGTGCAGTGAATCAAAGACATGACTCGTGGAAGAACAAAATGGCAGTGCAATGGAAGTGACATACAGTCTACTCAGTGAAGTCAGATAGTCCTCCAGGACTGGAATACAAGGAGAGGGTAAACCAGAGGTTGAAGCTTGAAGGCATTGACACTCCGGCTCATTGCTGTCAAGTATTTACTACCACACTAAGCCATTAGCCCTGTAAAATTTCCTCCACTTTGCCTCCCTCGTTTCCATGAATTTTATTATCCAATTCTCCCTTATTATTTTCCCAATCAAGTATATTCCAAGCCATAAAAGCGTCACATGAATTTGAATTCCATTTCTTCAACTTCCACGAACGACAACTGGACAAAATCAGCTACAAGATGTAAAGGTGATGGGAACGATCGGAATTCTGTCTCTACTGATTTCTTGACGAGCTAGATAACATAGTACACGTGTTAAACAAGTCCAAGCATTGTGGACAAAGACTCGACTAAGCAAGGATTCAATGTGTAAATGAGTTAGGAAGTGGATAAGTCTACGGATGAGACACGATGGTCAGAAACCAGATCTAAACTGTGCAGTGAAGTAAAGACGTGTCTTGTGGAAGAACAAAATGGCAGTGTATCGCACGAGACGTATCTCGAAAGTGACGTACAGTCTACTCGGTTAAGTCAGGTTCTTTATTAGTCTCCAGACCTGGAATACAAGGAGAGGGCAGACCAGAAGTTGTAACTGGAAGGCATTAACGCTCCGGCTAATTGCTGTCAAGTATTTGCTACCACGCTGTGCCATTAGCCCTGTGCCATTTTCTCCACTTCGCCTGCCTCTTTTTCTTTCTCGGATCGCATTCGAGATCCGCTGAGCCGTGATGTGCTCGCGTATACCAAGACTTTAATCGATTCGGATGAAACGCACCGGGTTCCGGAGAACAGCAGCAAAAGTAAATGCAACGGCGAGCAGATCGCTTGAAGCTGTTCGCACGATCCTATTTCGAACACCTACTTGGATGTGTATGTATATATAGACACCATGTGGATGATACCTTAAGGGCTACTGAAGTGGATTTGAAGTTTTTGTAATGGCTTTTATTTTATCCTACAGTCAGTTGATAGTCGTGATAAATTCGTCTTTTTGAGTTTACGTACAACGTCAACGTATATTTCAAATTTGTAAGGTGAATGACCCAATTAGTGACATAAGCTCCTAGATTTAAGATTCTAAGCTCAGCGCCGTATTGTTGAGGAAAGAGGGTGGATAAAAATAGTGTTGCGCACTGAATTATCAATGGATGATTTTATCAAAATTCTTGAAAATGATTATCATTAGAATTATTTGGAAGAATAAAAAAAAATAATAATCCAGTCATAATTCGGGGCGCGACAATAGCAAAGTGATAGAAATTGAAGGTATTGAAGAGAAATTTAGAAATTAAATTAAATTTAAAAAGTGTTATTTTTTTACTTTTTAAATATTTTGAGGTAATCTTATTTAAATATATACCGTCATGCAAACGATCCAATTGGTGTCCTACGATTTTTTCATATGGCCTATTTTATGACCTACGAAAGACCCAAATACTGACCCATTTGGGTAAATGAAAAAATGATTAAATAAGCATAATTCTTCATTTAACCAATTTTTTTTTTTTTTCCGATATTCAGATTATTGTTTATTGTATGCATTTTTATTTCCTACAATCGTTTTACCCGCTCGGGGCTTTAAACATTTTCATTTACCCAATTTATTTATTAATTAAACTCATTTTTTCAGTCGAGCGTTTATTTTTTTAATTTTTATTTCAACCAAACTTTTGCAGGTTTCCAATATCCAAAGTCATCCTCATCTTCACGATTCGCGAGACTAGATAAACAACGGAAAAATGCGAAAAAAGAAGAAAAAAAATATAGAAACCCGTAGTGAGTTGCAGAGTCATAGTGGGTGGGGCGATTGCCGTTCGCTAATTATCCCCATTAACGAACGATGTGGAAATCCTAATGACCGTCCGGGACAGGTAGTCATTTAGCGGAACGTGCGCGAGCTTCGATTGCGCAACTGAGAAATCGGTGAGCTGCAAACTCCGCGCAGAGCCAAGTGGAGGTTTCCCTTCGTTGCCGTTGTGGACTTGGATTTACTCTCTGGCTTATTTCCATATAAATATACCGCCTCCGCGCATATGAGGAGGGGGGGAGGAGGCCGGACGCTTGCGCGATCATCAACTCGCCTCTGCCACTGGGGCTATATGCGCGACCTTCGGTAAATCGCTATATATACCACCACGCCGTTCGATTACTGGAATTACGTGCCTGGCAAAAGTCGAGCCATGGAGAAAGAGAGAAAAGTAACAAAAAAAAGAAAAAGCAAAGGGAAGATTTGAAAAAATGTACTGGATGATGAGATGAGTAGTCGTAAAGGAAAGGGATTCAACGGATTCATCCAAAGTCAATCGATCCTTCCGATTGGTCCTTGCAGTTGATCCGTCCACTTAATCCTTCAAGTTCGCCCTTCCAGTTGATCCTTCCACTGAATCCTTCAAGTTCGTCCTTCCAGTTGGGCCTTCCAGTTTGTTTTTTCCAGTTGGGCCTTCCAATTGGTCCTTCTAGTCGGTCCTTCCAATTGGTCCTTCCAGTCGGTCCTTCGAGTTGGTCCTTCCAGTTGGTCCTTCCAGTTGGTCCTTCCAGTTGGTCCTTCCAGTTGGTCCTTCCAGTCGGTCCTTCCAGTCGGTCCTTCCAATTGGTCCTTCCAGTCGGTCCTTCCAGTCGGTCCTTCGAGTTGGTCCTTCCAGTTGGTCCTTCCAGTGGGTCCTTCCAGTTGGTCCTTCCAGTTGGTCCTTCCAGTCGGTCCTTCCAGTCGGTCCTTCCAATTGGTCCTTCCAGTCGGTCCTTCCAGTCGGTCCTTCCAGTCGGTCCTTCCAGTCGGTCCTTCCAGTCGGTCCTTCCAGTCGGTCCTTCCAGTTGGTCTTTCCTCTTGATCCTTCCAATTGATCCTTCCAGTTGGTCTTTCCAGTTGATCCTTCCAATTGGTCCTTCCAGTTGGTCTTTCCAATTGATCCTTGCTGTTGATCCTTCCAATTAGTCCTTCCAATTGGTCCTTCCAATTGGTCCTTCCAATTGGTCTTTCCAATTGATCCTTCCAATTGGTCCTTCCAATTGGTCTTTCCAATTGATCCTTCCAATTGGTCCTTCCAGTTGGTCTTTCCAATTGATCCTTCCTGTTGATCCTTCCAATTGGTCCTTCCAGTTGGTCTTTCTAATTGATCCTTCCAATTGACCCTTAGAATTTGTCCTTCTAATTGGAACAATCAATTAGATTTATTGATGAAGTGGAGAGTCCGAATTGAGTCACGATAACTTTTTTCCGTTCTATTTACATGATAAAGGAGGATTTTTTTTTAAACGTACTTCAATAACGTCTCTATATGAAATCTTTCTGTAGGCTATGTTCGCGACCTTCGGTAATCGCTATATGTACCACCGCGCCGTTCGATTACTGGAATTACGTGCCTGGCAAAAGACGAGCCGTCGAGAAAGAGAGAAATGTAAAAAAAAGGAAAAGGAAGATTTGAAAAATGTACTGGATGATGAGATGAGTAGTCGCAAGGGAAAGAGAAAATGAGAAAGTAAAAATAAAAAAAATATATATATATGTGTAGGTGTGTGTAAGGGCCTTCTTGCTCTTTGCGTCCACGGCAGGCAAACCGATCTTCTTCCCCTCGGGGATCGAAGAAGAGTGAGTAGTACCAGGAAGCAGAAAGTGCACCGGACACGAGAGCATGCAACACATTCATGCTGAGCGATCAACTTCGAAGAAACTGGAGAAGAGTATTATAAGGGGCTGGCTCATCGGCAGAGGCGTTATTCAGAACGCGAAATGACGTTTAACAAAATGAAGGAAGAGCAAAGGAAAAGAAAACCACATTTTGTAACATAAATTACTCAAGCCGCTTGAAAATGATCCCTATGATATATGATATTTTTGAAAATTTGAACATATGAACATTTGGAATTATTGCATAATTTATGGCAAACAAGTAACCGTAACTTGAGCGCCAAATTTTAGGTCGATTGATAAAGCCGTTCTTAAGTTCTGAAGTTTTTTGTAAACCCGTTTACAGGCGGCCATTTTGTGTATTCTGGCATGAATATCACCATTTTATTTATATCTTTTTGCATAAAACTACAATCTCCTCCTCACGGAAAAAATAGACACTGATGAATTAAGCTTTATCGGTTATAGTAATAAAAATTTTCCAATTTGTACCTTGTTTTGTCGAATCACATCAATGACACAAATCACATAACTTTATTGATAGAAATACAGCCAAGCGATTGTACAATCGATACCAAATGATGAAGGAACTGAAACCTATCTTCAGGGATCAAAGAAAAGTGAGTAATAGTCCAGGAAGCGTAAATTGCGCCGGACAAGACATTCACGGTGAGCGATCAACTTCGAAGAAACCGAAGAAGATTATTACAAGGAACCGACTCATTGGCAGAGGCATTATTCAGAACGTAAAATTACGTTTAACAAAATGAAGGAAGATAATCCGGTGGAAAAAAAGGCATAAGAGCGAAGGAAAACAAAAGCACGATTTTCTAACATATAAATTACTCAAACCCCATTGCAAAATGTTCCCTATATGGCGAAGTAACCGTGTTATTTATCGTCTATGATATAGGTGCTCATATTTTTCTCAAGAATAAGAGTTAACTCTATGCTATACCGTACTTTACTGGATATTACGGTGAAGTGAAGATGGGAAGCTACGCAGAAGGAGGAAGCCCGCGAATAGCGAATAAGACCAACCGAGTGGAAGACGAGCCGTGGCTTCAGACCAGGACGTCGTCTGTCCCTGTTTGAGAGTTTCCTTTTAGGGTCAACCCCGTTCCTTCACCGACCGGGCGACCGGGGGGCTCCCTTGTCGTCGTCTCGATTATTGCGGGCTTCACCGCATCGAACCCACCATCATAAACATCGCACAAGGAGCTAGAGTATGTTGAAAAATAAAGGAATAATCGTCAAGCACTTAAAGTGGATCGTAAAGCGCTATGACGCTACGTTATATAGAAAAGAGAGGCCTTCCGCGCCTATTGTACGTCAAGCGTTAAGGCATCGTCATGACTACGGGCTTGGAAGCAAAATCACCGGAGCCGGCTGATGTTTCATGGACGAGAACTTGGTGAACATTGTTGGCCATACACTCGCTGGCCTTTTTTGTCGATTCTCTCTCTGAATGATCGTCAACTTGGACCTGACTTGCGTGTATATATCACGGGCTTTTCCAAGATTTCATTACTCATGTCACGCTTCGCCATTTGTCAAATTTTCAAAAAGCAAGAGATTCAATAATATTCGCGCGTTTAACAATTTCCTAGCAATGGTTGGATGTTGAATGGATCCTATTTCATTTAATGTCGATTTATCCAAAGCCAATTGGTACTTCCGATTGGCCTTTCTAATTGATATTTCCAATTGGTACTTCGAACTGGTACGTTGAACTCGTACTTCGAACTGGTACTTCGAACTGGTACTTTGAAATGGTACTTAGAACTGGTACTTTGAACTGGTACTTTGAACTGGTACTTTGAATTGGTACTTTGAACTGGTACTTTGAACTGGTACTTCGAACTGGTACTTCGAACTAGTACTTCGAACTAGTACTTCCAACTGGTACTTCCAATTGGCCTTTCTAATTGGTACTTCCAATTGATATTTCGAACTGGTACTTCCAACTGGTATTTCCAACTGTTACTTCCAACTGGTACTTCCAACTGGTACTTCCAACTGGTACTTCCAACTGGTACTTCCAACTGGTACTTCCAACTGGTACTTCCAACTGGTACTTCCAACTGGTACTTCCAACTGGTACTTCCAACGGGTAGTTCCAACTGGTACTTCCAACGGGTAGTTTCAACGGGTAGTTGCAACTGGTACCTCCAACCGGTACCTCCAACTGGTACTTCCAACTGGTACTCCCAACTGGTACTTCCAACTGGTACTTCCAACGGGTACTTCCAACAGGTACTTCCAACTTTTACTTCCAACGGGTACTTACAACGGGTACTTCCAACCGGTACTCCCAACTGGTACTTCCAATTGGTACTTCCAACTGGTACTCCCAACTGGTACTTCCAATTGGTACTTCCTGCTGGTACTTCCAACTGGTACTCCCAACTGGTACTTCCAATTTATGCTTCCAATCGGTACTTCCAACTGTTATTTCCAATTGATGCTTCCAATTGATGCTTCCAATCGGTACTTCCAACTGTTATTTCCAATTGATGCTTCCAATCGGTACTTCCAATTAATTCTTCCAATCGGTACTTCAAATTGGTACACTCAAGTAGATTTATTGATGGAGTGAAAAGTCAGACTTGAGTCATGATTAATTTTCTTCCGTTCTATTTACATGATAAAATGTACCCATGTATGTAACCAAATAAAAACTGTAAACAAAGCTATCCCTATACGTAAGCAAAACCTTGGACTTTCGTTTTTTTTTTTTTTTGAGTAAGTAAAAACCGAGTTATCCTCGCGTGTTGTATCAGAGGGGGCGACTTGGATCGCTGTAAATGCCGTCGTCGCGATCCAATGGAAAAGCACACGAACGTTTGCTCTTGAAATCCGAATGAAATTCACCGTGTGCCGGTAGGTACTCTGGTGCTGATGCTGATGCCGCTGCTGCTGCTGATGCTACTGCTGCTGCTGCTGTCGTTGTTGCCGGGATCTATATTGCAGATCTACAGGCAGGTTGCATAACAATGCGCTCGCGAGCTCAGAGCCCATGGGGGGAGCCCAGGAAATGTTGCCTTCATGCATAAGTATCTATGCAAACCCAATAGCGATTCCTGAAGAGGAGGCACGACGACGTCGACCGGCGAGAGATAATATTTTCATATGAATACAAATGGCACCATACCCTTCCTTTCTCCTCTTTCCCATCGCTCTATACCTATATCTAATACTATCTTTCTCATCTCTTCGCTAGAATTCAATTTCAATTCACGAGACTAGGAGTCACACGATGAGGAAAGTGAAAAGGTCCGTTGGAATTCGCTACCGCGAAATGATTGAGCGCCAAATGAAAATTAAGGTTTTTCTAATAAAGATCATTAACAAGCTTTGCAAATGAGCAATCCATTCGATAATGGTAATTCACTAATCACTGAATGGTAACCATCAGAATTGTGAAAGCCTCCCAATTTTTTTACCCGAAGTGGGACATTTTTTTTTCCCGATATTTTATGAGAGTTTTAATATTTTATTTCACTCTTAAATGCTCATAAAAAATTGTAAAACGATTGTCCCACTTTGGAACAAAAAATTGGGAGGCTTCATGCGTAGTATTTTAGAGATTTTTACAGAAAAAAATTAAAAATCTAAATTTTTGAAAAATCGATTTTTATGATTATTAATTAAAAATCAATGCTTCGAAGGATTTGAAGAATTTTGAAAATAAATTTACATAAATGTATACTTTAAAATGAAAATCTTTTATGTAGGTTTTTTTACGATACGACTTATTTCCAAGAAGAAAGTTCGAAAGTTTTGAAACGCAATTTTTAGAAATTCACAAGTGCGCGAAATATGCGGTAAAAAATTTTGAAAAAAATGGACCATTGACGTGAATGACAAAAAATAATCAACTATATCCATCGTCGTTGTGTTAAATGGTGGTCCGATTGGTGTAATAATAAAAATAAAATAATTAATAATAAAAAAAATTTCACGATTTTTCTCCTGTCAAAAAATATAATCTACTATAAAATTTCAAAAATTCATGAAGATTTTGTGTAGAAACTTTGAACGGTTTTTTTTAACATGTGAAAACGTTGGCATACCTCCTCGTTATTTTTTTCTCTTCAGGATCTGATGAAGCATTTTTATTGCAAGGTAGGCGTCGAGGATTAATACAATTTGCTACCTTCATAGAGAAAATTATAGTGTTAAGTCATCACCTCGAACACCTTCGAACCTCTGTTGAGGTTCGACCCCAAAAATAGCCAAGACCATGATGATCAGAAAATATAATATGGATCATCAGCAACTTCTTCGGAACTGTTGCGAGCTCTTTATCCTTAAAATATGATTTTCCATCTCTCTTGGAAGCTCAACGACATAACTATCACGCGGAACTACCATCATCGTCGCTTTTGGCTACCGCAATAATTTCCACCCAATTATCGTCGGCCCTAACGGTTTGTTTGCTTACTCGTTGCGCCTATACTAAACCGACCCACCCCAAATTTACGTTATAATCATGGCGGATAATTGATATCCAATTTTCGTCGTCGTTTCTCCGCACGCCCAAGCTCGACGGAATAAACTAACGTGTTACATGCACGCCACTCTCGACTCACACGAATGATAAGATGGCAACAAAAATCAACAGTGCATAAAGGCGTAAAAAAATATATATATACATATTTTTTTAAAATATATATAATAAAATATAATAAAAATATAAATATATATATAAAATATAATATATATAATAAAATATATATATATATTTAAAAATATATATATATATATATTTTTATTGGAATATTTTTATTGCACTTTTGTTGAATCACAAATATATTGTCCTGGTTATTTTTGTCAATGTGATTTTTCCACTTGACGTTAATTTTTTTTCCATTTTTTTTTTATTTATATAAAAAAAATTTAATTTTTATAAAAAAAAAATTTTTTTTTAATAAAATTTTTTTTTTTTTTTCTATATCGACCAAATCTTACAATAAAATTGTAAAAAAATTCACAGATGCAAAATATTGCCCTGGTTATTTTTATCAACATCATTTTTCCACTTGACGTTAATTTTTTTTTTCAATTCTTTCATATTTTTATTTTTTATTTATGGCAAAAAATTTTTATTATTTTTTACTTTTTTTTTTCTAGATCGAACAAATTTTACAATAAAATTATTTAAAAATTCACAGATGCTCCGTTCGCTTTGATCAATGATACGAAAAAATTAGAAAAAAAAATTGGAGTCTGTCGGGTTTTTGGTTGTGTGAAATATAGTGGAATGCCTGGTATATTGTTATATAATTTTATAATATTTAAGTGCTGTTTAAAAAAAACAAAAATTCAACAAATTTTGACGTTATTTAACAGACTCCACCTCCTTAAGGGAAAGCTATAGTGACTTTTGAAATTTCTCTATAAATTTCAATCAATTTCATGTTTTATTTACTGAGATATCCAAAATAGCTAACATTTTTTGAAAATTTCTTGTATACTGAAATTTTGGGACCGCTTGAAAATGTATTTGAAAAACTTATTTACAATTCGTATTATGGGTTTATCATTTTTTCACCTACATTTTTTTTCATACCAAAATATCTACAAATATTTTTTTTTTTTTTAGCCTATACTCATGACGGACAAATGATATCTAATGACACAACACGAATGACAAGATGGCAACAAAAACCAATAGTGCATATATTAATATATAATTTTATAATATTTCTCTGTTTTCGAAAAGAAAAAAAAATTCACCAAATTTTGACGCTATTTAGCAAACTCCTTAAGGGGAGACAATCATGATTTTTTAAATTCCTTCCCTCATGAAATATTTTCAATGTAACTTTTACATTATTTTTAGGATGTCTTCACTCACAATCCCTATAAATTTCAATTAAATTCATATTTTATTTGTTGAAATATCCAGATATAAATCCAAAAACCAATCAAATTTTAGTTCCATTGATAAAGCTGTTCCTAAGTTACAAAATTTATTCTAAACCACTTGTACGTACATTTTACACTATTTTTCTTATTTCGGCACGAAAATCTCCATTTTACGTACATAAAAATATATTCTTTCATAACACTAAAAATCTCCTCGATAAGTAAAAAATATCCACTAATAAATAAAACATAATCCAACACACCATTATTTTACAATTCTGTACCTTGCTCCATTAAATCCCACCAATGACACAAAACACATAACTTTATTAATACCGATACAATCAATCGATTTCAAATGATTAAGCAACTGAAAATTATCTCAAAGGTCCTCGAATTGTCAAGAGCAAAAAAAAATTATTTTGACGGGTCTCAATCCGTACACCGAGAGAAAAGATTTCATTGACGCCAAAGAAATGGGTGGATTGATTTTTTTTCCATTAATTTAAATGAAATAGTGCATTTGAATTTCAAAGAGAACATTTCATTGCCTGTAAATAAAGATTTACTTACTGAGCATATAATAAAGAAACAGTTTCATTGTTTTAAAGAAACGTTTTCATTGATCTATCCCACCTAACCTCACTTTTTTGTTTTCCGGTTCTCCCGACCGAACGGTTTCGAGTTTCGCGGAGCCAGAAGCTTAGCCTATTTCTGCCATACTTCCTTACATACTCACAAAATTTGAGCTTTATCTGCCGCGTAATTCAGGAAAAAATTGCTTTCGAAATTTTGAGGTGGTAAGAAGAAGGTTTCATTGAATCAGAGACGATATTTTTGGGATGAATGAAAAAGGTTTAAAAAAATGTTTCTTCGAATCAATGTCACTTCTTTTCATTGAGTTTGAGATCATTCAAAGAAAAGATAGCATTGAATCACAACTCTACCAAATCACAACTCTACCAAATCACAACTCTACCGAATCCCGACTCTACCAAATCACAACAATACCAAATCACGACTCTACCGAATCACAACTCTACCAAATCACAACTCTACCAAATCACAACTCTACCAAATCACAACTCTACCAAATCACAACTCTACCGAATCCCGACTCTACCAAATCACAACAATACCAAATCACGACTCTACCGAATCCCGACTCTACCAAATCACAACTCTACCGAATCCCGACTCTACCAAATCACAGCTCTGCCAAGTCACAACTCTATCAAATCACAAATCTACCAAATCGCAACTTTACAATATCCCGACTCTACCAAATTCCAACTTTACAATATCCCGACTCTACCAAATTCCAACTCTACAATATCCCGACTGTACCGAATCCCAACTCTACAATACCCCGACTCTACTGAATCCCAACTCTATAATACCCCGACTCTATTAAATCACAACTTTATAATATCCCGACTCTACCAAACCGCAACTTTATAATATGATTAAGCAACTGAAAATTATCTCAAAGGTCCTCGAATTGTCAAGAGCAAAAAAAAATTATTTTTACGGGTCTCAATCCGTACACCGAGAGAAAAGATTTCATTGACGCCAAAGAAATGGGTGGATTGATTTTTTTTTTCATTGATTTCAATGAAATAGTGCATTTGAATTTCAAAGAGAACATTTCATTGCCTGTAAATAAAGATTTACTTAGTGAGCATATAATAAAGAAACAGTTTCATTGTTTTATAGAGACGTTTTTATTGGTTCAAAGAAACGTTTTCAATGATCTCTCCCACCTAACCTCACTTTTTTAGTTTTCCGGTTCTCCCGAACGAACGGTTTCGAGTTTCGCGGAGCCAGAAGCTTAGCCTATTTCTGCCATACTTCCTTACATACTCACAAAATTTGAGCTTTATCTGCCGCGTACTTCAGGAAAAAATAGGTTTCGAAATTTTGAGGTGGTAAGAAGAAGGTTTCATTGAATCAGAGACGATATTTTTGGGATGAATGAAAAAGGTTCATTGGTTTAAAAAAATGTTTCTTCGAATCAATGTCTCTTCTTTTCATTGAGTTTGAGATCATTCAAAGAAAAGATAGCATTGAATCACAACTCTACCAAATCACAACTCTACCAAATCACAACTCTACCGAATCCCGACTCTACCAAATCACAACAATACCAAATCACGACTCTACCGAATCACAACTCTACCAAATCACAACTCTACCAAATCACAACTCTACCAAATCACAACTCTACCAAATCACATCTCTACCAAATCACAAGTCTACCGAATCCCGACTCTACCGAATCCCGACTCTACCGAATCCCGACTCTACCAAATCACAACTCTACCGAATCCCGACTCTACCAAATCACAGCTCTGCCAAGTCACAACTCTATCAAATCACAAATCTACCAAATCGCAACTTTACAATATCCCGACTCTACCAAATTCCAACTTTACAATATCCCGACTCTACCAAATTCCAACTCTACAATATCCCGACTCTACCGAATCCCAACTCTACAATACCCCGACTCTACTGAATCCCAACTCTATAATACCCCGACTCTATTAAATCACAACTTTATAATATCCCGACTCTACCAAATCGCAACTCTATAATATGATTAAGCAACTGAAAATTATCTCAAAGGTCCTCGAATTGTCAAGAGCAAAAAAAAATTATTTTTACGGGTCTCAATCCGTACACCGAGAGAAAAGATTTCATTGACGCCAAAGAAATGGGTGGATTGATTTTTTTTTTCCATTGATTTAAATGAAATAGTGCATTTGAATTTCAAAGAGAACATTCCATTGCCTGTAAATAAATATTTACTTAGTGAGCATATAATAAAGAAACAGTTTCATTGTTTTATAGAGACATTTTCATTGGTTCAAAGAAACGTTTTCATTGATCTCTCGCACCTAACCTCACTTTTTTTGTTTTCCGGTTCTCCCGAACGAACGGTTTCGAGTTTCGCGGAGCCAGAAGCTTAACCTATTTCTGCCATACTTCCTTACATACCCACAAAATTTGAACTTTATCTGCCGCGTACTTCAGGAAAAAACAGGTTTCGAAATTTTGAGGTGGTAAGAAGAAGGTTTCATTGAATCAGAGACGATATTTTTGGGATGAATGAAAAAGGTTCATTGGTTTAAAAAAATGTTTCTTCGAATCAATGTCACTTCTTTTCATTGAGTTTGAGATCATTCAAAGAAAAGATAGCATTGAAATTCAAGTATTTCATTTCATTGGCAAAGATTTCCGTGAATCAATGAAACTTTTTTTCTCAGTGTAAGTTTGGAATAGAAGTGAAGTTATAGTCAGGTACGAAATTCATATGAGGCAGGTCATGATGTCGTGGCAAAGAGAGGGGTTCCGTTCCGAAAAGGGCGAGAAAAAGGATAGGATGGCGTTTGTCCCACGTATGGGGTTACCTTATACGGTGGTAGCGGCGGTGTGCGGTCACCGTTGGCCGCCGCGTTCACTGCGGAAGAAATTCAAGAGGGTAATTTCGAATAAATTTAATCTTGAGCGCGCAAAGAGGGCTTCGAAGGCGCCGCCTCGAGGACGATGTGCTGGCCGGGGTCGCGCACGACCGTGAAACCGGAGGGGCCTTCAGTACCGAAGGTATATCCATCGCCATGGAGAAGAGAGTCGAGCGGCATGGTCGCGGCTCTCCTCTTTCTCATGTAAATTCGCATCGGGTCCAGCAGCAGCAAAGCAGAGGGTCCTTTACGAGTGCGAGCACTAGGCCGGCTGAAGTTACCGCAGGAAGGTGAAGGAATAATAGGATGAGGATCGTCGCGGGACGTCTACCCGTTACGATGCGGTACACGGCTGACTACGGTTTCACGTGGGATAGGCCAGCAGCCTAGCGTCACCGAGACGGAGAATGAGGACTTCCTCTTCTATGCACATCTTGGTAACTAAAACATGTGAGAAAGTTAAGATTCTTAGGGTGATTCTAGTATGACACTGAGGGGGGATTCTCGAATATACCGAGCCTCATGCTTCATTGGCGAGATAACGAAATTTCATTTGCCAGAAGTTTCAACTGCTATCAAATAGCAACTCTACCTAACTCGTAACTCTACCTAATCCCCATTCTCGTGAATCTAGATTAATAATTAAAAAATCTATCGAAACAAACGATTACATTTCAAAACGCGACTCTACCAAATCACAACTCTACCAAGTCTCAACTCTACCAAATCACAACTCTACCAAATCACAACTCTACCAAATCACAACTCTACCAAATAACAACTCTACCAAATCACAACTCTACCAAATCGCACCTCTACCTAATCACAACTCTACCAAATCACAACTCTACCAAGTCTCAACTCTACTAAATCACAACTTTGCCAAATCGCAACTCTACCAAATCGCAACTCTACCAAATCGCAACTCTACCAAATCATAACTCTACCAAATCACAACTCTACCAAGTCTCAACTCTACCATATCACAACTTTACCAAATCGCAACTCTACCAAATCACAACTCTACCAAATCACAACTCTACCAAATCACAACTCTACCAAATCACAACTCTACCAAATCACAACTCTACCAAGTAACGACTCTACCAAGTCACGACTCTACCAAATCACAACTCTACCAAATCACAACTCTACCAAATCACAAGTCTACCAAATCACAACTCTACCAAATCACAACTCTACCAAATCACAACTCTACCGAATCCCGACTCTACCAAATCACAACAATACCAAATCACGACTCTACCGAATCCCGACTCTACCAAATCACAACAATACCAAATCACGACTCTATCAAATCACAGCTCTGCCAAGTCACAACAATACCAAATCACGACTCTACCGAATCCCGACTCTACCAAATCACAACAATACCAAATCACGACTCTATCAAATCACAGCTCTGCCAAGTCACAACTCTATCAAATCACAAATCTACCAAATCACAGCTCTGCCAAGTCACAACTCTATCAAATCACAAATCTACCAAATCACAGCTCTGCCAAGTCACAACTCTATCAAATCACAAATCTACCAAATCGCAAATTTACAATATCTCGACTCTACCAAATTTCAACTCCACAATATCCCGACTCTACCGAACCCCAACTCTACAATACCCCGACTCTACTGAATCCTAACTCTATAATATCCCGACTCTATTAAATCACAATTTTATAAAATTCCCGACTCTGCCAAATCGAAACTCTATAATATCCCGACTCTACCAAACCCCAACTCTATAATATCCCGACTCTGCCAAATTCCACCTCTATAATATCCCGACTCCTTAGCACGAACTTATAATTCTACTACTTGATCGCGTTATAATTCTACCAAATTACAACTCTACTGGAATATAACAGAAGAATTTCTATCTCTATCAGATTTAACTTTGACAAAGTTGTAACGCGGTACAATTGTAACATTGGTTACGAAGATTTAACTAGTAAAGTTAAGAACCGTTTAACTACAGAAACCTGTTGGCATTCTAACGTTCATGAAACAGGAGCTTCGAAGTTTCCACGCCATACAATATTAGCTCGAAAAAAAAAGCTCAAGCTACTTGTTGCTATTATCTCGGCGATGTCGATACGATGTTCTTCAATACAGAATCACGTTGGCCTCGGTGCCAATTACTATTAGCGGTAATCACTAGAAGACGAGACTAGGGCTCAGTCAAGAGCAAAGACGATCATGCAAATTTCCAACAACTTGTTGCTACTTTATGTGGAGCGGAAAAGCCAACACGTAAATAATAGAAGAACAGAAGATTTTTATAATTTCTGAGACGAATAAATAAAATTTAAAAAAACATGTTGGTGATTAACGTGGAGATGAAAGCGAGAGCTAACAAAGTTACTCAACTTATTTAATCATGATGAGAGAGAGAAGGAAAGATTGACTTGGACTGACAGGAAATCTGTTTGGGCTTCGTATATGCACAGTCTCTATTCATTAGCCATGCAGACCGACCGTAAATCCTTAATGACAGGATAAACCACCTGTTTACAGTAGATTACGCCAATTATCTGTGTGCAATGCCGATGAGAGGGTTTGGACTCGAGCCGTTCACGTGTTTACATTTTGACGCAATTCTAAATACTACGTCATATGTTGTACATCCTGGATCGATACTTATATTTAATATGTTTACCTTTCCCTCACAGTTTGCAGCCATTTCACGTCGTCGGTAAATTTACAACAAATTTTTGTTTGCGAATAATTTTTTTTTTTGCCTCATTTATTTACTTGTCGTCATTGACGAGCGTTTAAAATCGTCCTGCATAAACGTAATAATTTGCAATCTGAGGCAAATAGTGAAAAAAAAATTCCAGCAAACATTAGTCATTTTGAAAATGAAGGATAAAGTCACTAATTTTGTATAATAATAATAATAAAGCATACAAATGGTTTTTTAATTAGTTTTAAAAAATGTTTACCAAGATCGATACAAAACTTTATTTTTCTTAGTAAATAAATTAATATTTCCATATGCATATAATTTTTTTTTAATTCCTTAACAATTCCGATATTTAATATTTTTACTGCAAGAAATAATTGTAGGGTTCACATTTTCTTATACATTTTTGCATAAAAGTTTTACGACCATTAAACGAACAATTTCATGAAAAATAAAAAATATTTAGAGAAGTAGAAAATTAATCTTACAGGAAAAAGAATCTGACAAATTTCTCGAAGAATTAATTTTTTCTGGTCAAATTCTGTACCAAATTTTTTTTATTAACACGAAAGAAAAAGTCTTGAACAAAAACCAATTCTTCAATGCAGTAAATGTGCAACATTGTTTAAGGGGTTAAGTGTAATAGCAAGAAGTGAAATTAAAGTGGAATTCAACTGACGAGCGGTATTTTATTTTCAATGGCTTCCTATTTCCCCTTTGAATAGAAGTACTGTATGGAAATTTATAATTTCCGTTCATTGTCTAATGCAAAATTAATGGGAATTTCTGTTAGGGCTATGATTTTTCCTGCTTCAAGTACATCTAACCGTATTTCCCATTGCAAATAATTTCGCTCTCCTTACGTGAACCCTACTTCCCATTTACGTAATAATCGTTAAACAGACATAAGAGAAAATATATTAGTCGCCAGAGACTGCATACACAAGTAGACACATGAACACGATCTATAAATGTATGATAATGTGATAGGGAGTACAAAAAAAAAAGCTCATGCTGTGATAGTGATTGCGCACCGGGACTAAATGGAAACGCAAATAGCGCTCGTAGCCGGAGCAGGAAATTGGCATTTTTCAAGCTCAAGGATCTTTCAACGAAGCCACTGACAAAAAAAAACCCGTATCCACCCGAAGAGAAGTCTCTTAAATGGACGACACAGCACGCGGACGTTAAGGACACTGTGTACGACACTCGTGGCTGAAGAATAAGCGACGCATTCATCACATGACTAGAAACTATATTTGCAGTGCCATTAGTCATATACATGACCACTTGGTTAACCTCCTCAAACTTGCGACTACGGTATTTGTTCATCCTCGGGAAAAGGCGATCAAAAAACGACTAAAAAGGAAACTTAAACTTCCTTTTAACGCCTCGTAAATGTTAAACCTTAATTACGAAGACTCAGTCTGTAAGATTCTTTAAGACAGAGAGTGAGAGGAGTTTGTGTACAGAAACTCTAACGCTTACGAGCTCACGTGCTAGATTGTCTCATACCCGATTTTTCAGATACAACCCATTTTTCAGGTCCATCCCATTTTTCAGATACACCCCATTTTTCAGATACACCCCATTTTTCAGATACACCCCATTTTCCAGATACAACCCATTTTTTCAGGTACATCCCATCTTTGAGGTACATTTCTAGGCACAGCCCATTTTTCAGGTACAGCCTATTTTCCAGGTACAGTCCATTTTTTCAGATACAACTCATTTTTCAGGTACAGCCCATTTTCCAGATTCAGCCCATTTTCCAGATTCAGCACATTTTCCAGATTCATCCCATTTTCCATATTCAGCCCATTTTCCAGATTCAGCCCATTTTCCAGATGCAGCTCGTTTACCAGATACAGCTTATTTCCCAGGAACACCCCATTTTTCAGATACAGAATATTTCCAGATATAGCCCATTTCCCAGATATAGCCCACTTCCCAGATATAGCCCATTTTCCAGATATAGCCCATTTCCCAGATATAGCCCATTTTCCACATATAGCCCATTTTCCAGATATAGACCATTTTCCAGATATAGCCCATTTTCCAGATACAGCTCATTTTCCAGGTACATCCCATTTTCCAGATACAGCTCATTTTCCAGATACCGCCCATTTTTTAGATACAGCTCATTTTTCAGATTCAGCCCATTTTCCAGATGCAGCTCGTTTACTTGATACAGCTTATTTCCCAGGAACACCCCATTTTTCAGATATAGCCCATTTTCCAGATATAGCCCATTTTCCAGATATAGCCCATTTTCCCGATATAGCCCATTTTCCAGATATAGCTAATTTTCCAGATATAGCCCATTTTCCAGATATAGCCTATTTTCCAGATATAGCCCATTTTCCAGATATAGCTAATTTTCCAGATATAGCCCATTTTCCAGATATAGCCTATTTTCCAGATATAGCCCATTTTCCAAATATAGCCCATTTTCCAGATATAGCCCATTTTCCAGATACAGCCCATTTTCCAGATATAGCCCATTTTCCAGGTACATCCCATTTTCCAGATACAGCTCATTTTCCAGATACCGCCTATTTTTTAGATACAACTCATTTCCCAGACACAGCGCATTTTTTAGATACAGCCCATTTTCCAGATACGGCACATTATCCAGATACAACCGAACGAACCGATGAAAAACTCGAAAGACTTGGTTTTCAAAAGAAGTTCAGTTAACCGGTTGATCGAAACGCCAGTACAGCAAAATCGCCCCTCACCATATATGTACTGAACATCTCAATATTTTAGTTGAGCTCAAAAGCGGAATACCCAGTGCGTCGGGTACGTCCAACCCGCGTACGCATGCAATGATAACCGGTGCACCTACGTTCGCATGGCACGGTTGTGTTGCCCGGTGTCCAATGGGACACGCCTGCTGTCCGGAGAGCCACGCGCGGGAGCAGGTGCTGCCAGTAAGAGTCGGTGTAGAGCCTTCGCACGTTTATGCCCCTGCTCGCGCCTATTTATGTGCGTCTCGAATCTCTCAAGAGCCGAGTGGGAATACGTGTATATACAGCTACAGATATGTAAGACTTGACGCGGAGATGTATTCCAAGTATCCAACGCACACCGCCGCATTCTACCAGTACTTACTCTCTATACTTGTGAGTACAAGTAGCCAACGCACGGTTTCTCGCTTCGCCACTTCCGATGCATCTGTGGCTCGTGTAATATTTTATAAATTTTTTTTTTCTTTCCCCCCATCCACTATGCACCCCTTCGTCCTTATCATGATCTTTCTTTTCACCTTGTAGAGCTCGTTTCATACGGAAAAAAAGGGATCGTTTCCCTCACCGTAAATATATAATATGAATAACAGGATTATATTTTAATTATTCCGCCTTGCTACTTGTCTTTTTTTTGACGACGCATGACGTTTTTTTTTATTTTTTATTTTTTTTCGTGTTTATTTATTACACTTTTGCGCACGATTTTTTTGTAGAACAGCGGTATTTCATGGGCCGATCGCAGCCACCGTGGATCTCTCACACATTGCACTTCAGCACGACTGTCGCCGCAGAAATAGTCGCGTGTTACGCGGCGTGCATATGTCTCTGCAATCTCGCCGCGAGCATATATATATATATATGTATATAGAGGGCCAGCAAACCAATCCACCGGACAACTCTCCACATGGCCCGTCGACATATCTTCACGCGAATACACATCGCGCACTAATTTATTGATTAATTCGAGTCGGACGTGCGGCGGCTCGGGCCGAGCTCGTTCGCAATCGAGCAGACAGACGTATCGTTGTGCGGAATCGTGCAACTACCGAGCGTGGTTACCGCGGAGGTTGTTGAGTGTGTTACGCGCGCATATATGTGAGTGTAATATGAACATGGGTCATTTCGACTCAAATTGCCCAATAGGAAGCTGGATTTTGTAATACTACTGATGATAGTAAATTTCTGGGAATTCTTCAATTCCCAAAAAATTTTACTTGATTACTGCATTTTTGCCACAATTCAGTTTCGTATTTATTTATCGATAACGCAGATGCGAAGTCAAAACTTGCACACTGCTTTTTACAAAGCTGAGTGACTATGAAATCTGGTAGAGTTTTCATCTAGTAGGATTTATTTTTATTTAAAAAAATTCTAGTAGATTCAAGACGCAGTAGAATTATAAAATGGTAGAGTTGTAGTTTGGTAGAATCGTAGAATGGTAGAATGGGAGAAGGGTAGAATCGTAGAATGGTAGAATCGTAGAATCGTAGAATGGTAGAATCGTAGAATCGTACACTGAGAAAAATATATAGTAGAATGGTAGAGCCGACTATACTGATATAGTTCCCAGGAATACTATGTATTTGTTTTGTTGAGCTATAATTATGTTTGCAGCTATTATTTTTGTCATTGTCATTACTATAAAATATAATCGGCGCTCCTGGGAATTATATTGTATGGTAATAGTACACTATTATATGGTACAAGTATAGTATTGTTGCTTTAACCATGTATTTTTCTCTCAGTGTAGAATCGTAGAATGGTAGAATCGTAGAATGGTAGAATCGTAGAATTGTAGAATGGTAGAATCGTAGAATGGTAGAATCGTGGAATTGTAGAATCGTAGAATTGTAGAATGGTAGAATCGTAGAATGGTAGAATCGTGGAATTGTAGAATCGTAGAATGGTAGAATCGTAGAATGGTAGAATCGTAGAATGGTAGAATCGTAGAGTGGTAGAATCGTAGAATGGTCGAATCATAGAATGGTAGAATCGTAGAATGGTAGAATCGTAGAATGGTAGAATCGTAGAATGGTAGAATCGTAGAATGGTAGAATCGTAGAATGGTAGAATCGTAGAATGGTAGAATCTTAGAATCGCAGAATCGTAGAATCCTAGAATGGTAGAATCCTAGAATGGTAGAATCCTAGAATGGTAGAATCATAGAATGGTAGAATCCTAGAATAGTAGAATCCTAGAATGGTAGAATCCTAGAATGGTAGAATCCTAGAATGGTAGAATCGTAGAATGGTAGAATCCTAGAATGGTAGAATCGTAGAACGGTAGAATCGCAGAACGGTAGAATCGTAGAATGATGGAATCGTTGATTCGTAGAATCGTAAAACGGTAGAATCATAGAATGGTAGAATGGTAGAATGATAGAATGGTCGGGTCGCACAGTGGTAGAGTCATAATTTGGTAGAATCGTATTATGGTAGAGTTCTATTTTGGTAGTGCTGTCATCCGGTAGAGTTTTTTTTTTATTTCTAGTAGAATAGAAATTTGGAAAAATTGTGATTTGATAAAAATTTATTTTCCATGTAATTGCAACATTATCAATCTAGTAGAATCTTAACCCTACGTTAAATCGTACAAGATTATCCATACGACTGCGCGAACCGCATTACCCACCGCAAGACTCTACCGCTCATGAACTATAAATCACAGTGACTGAAATAATTCTATCAATGCTTATTTAATTGTAGTGCGTAATAGCCAACTGACCGAGCCGCACACTCGCCGCGAACGAGGCAAACTCTCAATTATTTTAATTAAATGGGAAAGGCTGAGTAGTATATATACATATATATATATATATACATACACATATATGCGTGGCTAGCCGTAAAGCCCTTGTCGTATATTTCTATATACCAAGCGAATGTCCGATGACTGAAAATATTTCTCGCAATCGTAACTCATGACGTTAGTGCGTATAACACAAAAGCAACAACGAGTTATAAATGCTCGTTGTAATTGTGCGGGAGTTCGTATGTGTGTGACGCGAGAAAATCAAGTCAAGCTGGAAGCATAAAACATCGTTATAGCTAACGCGCGACCAGCGTATAGATGAGAAGAGTCTTCTACGACTTCAGCCTCTCACAATTAGATATACGAGTACCGGCAAAATACACTGTTACTCACAAGCAAAATTTTCTTTAGCGCCGCTATATTACCGAGCTACGGAAGATAGATAGAATACTGCGTATTTGCGAGCCTCGTATATTATACACTACACACCAACAACCAACTCTTATACACTCAACGTCTATAATACATGATGCGAATTGACTTTGTGTGTTGTAAAAGAGAATACCGGTTAGGGCGTGCCAATCTTGCGATGCTTGGTCCTCAGTTACACCCCACAGGCACCTTCGATGCACATATTTCTTCCCAACACAGCGAAGAAAGATAGATTGCGAATGGAAGCATCGATAAATAACTCGCGAACCTCGCGATCTTTGAGTGGATCAAGGATCGATAATTTGACGATCGAAGTCTTCATGGCTCTGTAGGTAGTATTTGTTGGTGTACAATTGCCGTACGCTTGTAAAAATTCGAGAAGGAATTTCATGGAACTGCATTGATTATTTTTGCTCCCAAGGCTTTTCAGTTTTTATGCTTTTTTCAAATTTTTTTGTGATTGATGATGATTGATTTTGAATATTTCTTATTAAATCGAATTTATCCGAGGATACTTAAGAGTGTTTTGAAAATTCGAAAAGAACTGTGGTGAATAAATTATCCAAAAATATTTATTGAAAAAATATGGATTTCTATTTTTTTTATTATTATAGATGAAGCATTCTCTGTCAATTCAGCCACTTTGTTTCGATCCGAATGTACCACAAAAAGACACTATGTGAATTTTTTCAGATTTTTGAAAATAATTTTTTAGAAAATGGCTTTTTTTACTCAAGTGCAAATATCTTAGAATTTTGAAGATACTGAAAAAAAATGTCAGCACACAAAAGTTGTCGTTTATTGTTAGCTTTCGAGCGGAATATTCCAAATAATTGTCACGTTCCTGTGAGTATGATTTTTTTCCGAAAAATGGAGGAATTATTGTTTAATTAAAAAAAGGATATTTTTTTTTACTAAAAAAATTACAGAGTATTGCTACATGACTGTTGATATCACAAAAAAATCGCTAGAGTGGCACCGATCGATCTTCTGGTATTAAAAAATGCATTTGTGTGAAAGTTCCGAAAAACGGGGGCATTATTATTTTTTTGATAAAAAAAAGGTTACTTTTTTTTTGGCTAATAAAATTACAGAGTATTCTTGCATGACTGTAGATATTGCAAAAAAATCATCAGAGTGGTACGGATCGAGCTTACGGTATTAAAAAAAATTATTCGTGTGGAAGTTTCGAAAAACGGGGGAATTATTATTTTTTATACCGGAAGCTTGATCCGTACCACTCTGATGATTTTTTTGCAATATCTACAGTCATGCAAGAATACTCTGTAATTTTATTAGCCAAAAAAAAGTAACCTTTTTTTTATCAAAAAAATAATAATGCCCCCGTTTTTTCGGAACTTTTACACAAATGCATTTTTTAATACCAGAAGATCGATCGGTACCACTCTGGCGATTTTTTTGTGATATCAACAGGCAAATAGCAATACTCTGTAATTTTTTCAGTAAAAAAAAAATATCCGATTTTAATCAAAAAATAATTCCTCCATTTTTCGGAAAAAAATCATACTCACAGGAACGTGACAATTATTTGGAATATTCCGCTCGAAATCTAACAATAAACGACAACTTTTATGTGCAGACATTTTTTTTTCAGTAACTTCAAAATTCTGAGATATTTGCACTTGAATGAAAAAAGCCATTTTCTGAAAAATTATTTTTAAAAATCTGAAAAATTTACATAGAGTGTCTTTTTGTGGTACATTCATATAATCAATTACAGGGCAAATCGGAGAGGGTCGAAAAAAAAAGTGGCTGAATTGACAGAGAATGCTTCAGATATAAAGACATAAAAATGTATATATGGAAGAATAAATTGCTGAAGTGAAATATAAAATAAAAATATGTTTTTTAATTAATTTCCTAATTAATAGGGAATTATCGTTTTGTTTTTAACAACAAAAAAATTAAAAAGAAGATTTTTCTTTTTTCTGGACTGTTCAATTTTTTACTTTCTCATTTTAGTTGGCGATTTATATCGTTTGATGTCAAAAATACTTTATATAAGCTTCCATTACCCGGAGCGGAAGCTCTTTTACATAAACTGCTATATTAAATTTGACATGGAATTTAAAATTTAATATGGAAATTAAGAAACTTAATTTAAAAAATTTGTAATTTCACTGCACTCGTTTATTAAATTTGATATATCAGCTGATGAATCAAATTTCCGGGAATGTAAATTCACAAACGATTTTGAGTATTTATAATTAGATTTGAATATATTTTTAAATCAATATTCTAATGCAACAGTAGTAAAATATGATTGTAGTTTTAACAAAAAAAATGTTCAGTTTTTTTTTCTGTAATGGTCATTTTATACATTTTCATTTTAGTTGACAATCTATAATATTTCATGTAAAAAATATTTTATATACAAAATTTCACATGTCATTTGAAATTTGACAAAAAAAAATTGAGAAACTAAATATAAAAATTTGTAATTTCACTGCAGTCATTTATTAAATTTGAAATTCAATTTGCTTATTAGTCTCAAAAAATCTTAGATATGAAATATGAAAATTTATGTTTTATTCAAAATCTAAGAAATTCACATCTGACATTAGGTGCAGCTGTTCGACTACCTTAATGATCGATGAGCAGTCGAAACAAGTTGAATAAATGAGTTAAGAGGGCCCGGGAACATTTTTAAGCAAGTACATGACTACGTGCTTGTAGCTTTTGGGTTGAAACAAAGTTGTGCCCATTTATGGTTACTGACCGTGTTCACCCATTGTAACTTTTGAGAGCCGCGTAATTATCACCCTCGCGCTTCCGCCTGTTCATTCAGTCTACAACCCCCCTAACCCCCTTCCGCCCCCCTCCCCCTTTTGGGTTCTTGCAACGACTGAGGTGAACCCTCTATGCTAATCTGATAATATTCGGGGTTCATTCGCTAACTCTCGTATGGTCGTCTGATGGAGGTCTCCAGTTCTGGGCACGCGACGAGCATCGCACGCTCGTTTGCCGAAGGAAACGATATAATTACAGGTTTTGGCCTTTCCGTATAGTACACCAAACAAGGAACGAACAAGTGTGAGTTTCGGTAGTTTTTTGCATAAAAAATTATACGTCGCCTTCCTCTTTTGTATTTTTCTTTTTTTTTTCTTTGCGTTCTTCTCCATTTAGTCTCATGGGTGGCTTTAGGCTGACGTCTGGCTGTGCCAAAAAAAAAAAAAAAAAAATGGGCTCTTTAACATTCCTGACGTTGGGCTCAACGAACGATCTTCCCGTCTAGACGACTTACAAGATCCCGTCACTCGTTTGTTGTTTACGTGCAAATCTGCACGTACACGAGTAGCCCAATATAAGTATTGCGAAATTTATTTGTTAAAATTTCGATTTATTTTGGGATATGCTGGCATAATGTTTACATTTTGGATGGCTGCATCTATTCAGCATTACTTCAAATAACGTTTTCATTGGCGGTTAACAGTATTGGATATCAGTGGCGTTTTTGTTGTTTTGTAACAGTAATAATGTGATAAGTTATCGTATATATATATTAGATATCATATTAGCTAGATACTATTTAGATATTAGCTAGTAACCATCTAAATGCTGGCTAGATACTAGGTAGTTACTGGTTAAGTAGTAGCTACGTAATGGCTGAGTAGTTACTAAATAGCAGCTAAATAATAGCTAAGTAGTAGCTAACTAATGGCTAACTAATGGTTAACTAGTGGGTAACTAGTGGGTAACTAGTGGCTAACTAGTAGCTAACTAGTTGCCAACTAACGGCTAACTAATGGCCAACTAATGGCTAACTAATATCTAACCATCGGCTAACTAATGGCTAACTAATGGTTAACTAATGGCTAACTAATGGCTAACTAATCGTTAACCAATGGCTAACTAATGGCTAACTAATGGCTAACTAATGGCTAACTAATAGCTAACTAATAGCTAACTAATGGCTAACTAATGGCTAACTAATGGTTAACTAGTGGCTAACTAGTGGGTAACTAGTGGGTAACTAGTAGCTAACTAGTTGCCAACTAACGGCTAACTAATGGCCAACTAATGGCTAACTAATATCTAACCATCGGCTAAATAATGGCTAACTAATGGTTAACTAATGGCTAACTAATCGTTAACCAATGGCTAACTAATGGCTAACTAATGGCTAACTAATGGCTAACTAATAGCTAACTAATAGCTAACTAATGGCTAACTAATGGCTGACTAATGGCTAACTAATGGCTAACTAATGTCTAACTAATGGCTAACTAATGGCTAACTAATGGCTAACTAATAGCTAACTAATGGCTAACTAATGGCTGACCAATGGCTAACTAATAGCTAACTAATGTCTAACTAATGGCTAAATAATGGCTAAATATTGGCTAAGTCATTAGGTGAAAAAATGTATAATGTGAGAAGATAATGATAATATTATTAGGTATCGGCTAAGTACCGATTAGATACTGGCTAAGTACTGCTTAGATGGTTATTATGTATTAATACGG
Organism: Ephialtes manifestator; assembly: GCA_963970395.1. Classification (NCBI taxonomy): domain Eukaryota; kingdom Metazoa; phylum Arthropoda; class Insecta; order Hymenoptera; family Ichneumonidae; genus Ephialtes; species Ephialtes manifestator. The sequence continues at coordinate 2,641,127 of OZ019968.1, read as the reverse complement.
CAACCACTTCTAAAATTAGTAAAAGTGTGTCGTTAGTTTTCGACAATTATATTGTTTACTTACCGTCAATAATATCATTTACGTACCATCAATAATACAATATAACTAAATACCGCCACGGAACTGGCTAAGTATGGCCGAAATAATAATAATCCATTGGGACGATATTAATTTCCAAGTCTGAGAAGGAGTTAACGGCAATACTACAATTTTCGTAATATCGCAAAGACTAATTTAGATGCTATTCGGCTACTATCCACATGACACCAAAGAAGACAAACGGACTTAAAGAGTCCATTAACATATACATCTTCAGCGCACGATACATTCAACACCGTTGATTCCACGTCCAGCGAGACTTAAATGAAGATCTCCCCGTCAAATTAAGGTGGTAACTCATCACAAACGGACGATAAATGCCAGGCTGTATTCTTCGTGACATCAGCTTAACCCCGAGAATTGTAGAGTAGCTTACACATTACCACTGGAAGCGCTACGGGAGTTTACACAAGCAATGGACGAAAGCTTCGTCCGAGAGACGGCAAATTACTCGTGGACGCGTCTACGTCCGCGAACCATAATTTCTGGGCCGGTCGAGGGCTCCGCTACTGATGCTGCTTCAACTTGATGATGCTGTGGAAACTAGTGAAAACCGCGGCCTGGCAGCGACTGGTTGCCTCCAACGCTTTGATCTATTTTTGGTATCACCGTACGACGAGTATAACATCCACCTGCAGAATTTATTCGAATTAAACATACGGAACGAGGAACTAGTGCGGTGAGAATATCCACGGAGTTGGCCAAGGTGGATTTAACTCGCTCGTGAATCACTCACATGGCAGGAAAACTGCGAGTCAGGGAAAAGAGAGGTATAACCAGAATGAGGCCCAGTTTATGGTCAAGCGTTTACGGAGGGGACAATTCGATGCATCAATATTGATAGCGCAACGCAAAAAAAGGTTTAAAGCATGAAGAATAGTATTTTTTTTTAACCTAACTAAAAGGAGAATGTAATGCCCGAAATTTGATCTCATGTAATCTCTTTTAAGTGATCTGATTACGTTCCGCTGTCATTTCTTCTGGAAGTCTCGGAAATCCATATGGGGCTGAGAATAATTAGGGCCTTCAGTTGGCTTAAAACGTGCATTAATCAGATTCTGAGTAAGTCCAAAACCTAGAATAATCATGGCCTGAGAAGGCCGCGTCCCTAGAATATTCGGGGTCTGCGTAGGCCCAAAACCTAGAACAATCCGGGCCTGATTAGGCCTAAGGCCTAGAATAATCAAGGCCCGAGTAGGCCCAAGACTTAGAATAATCAGGGCCTGAGAAGGCCCAGAACATAGAATATTCGGGGCCTGAGTAGGCCCACAACCTAGAATAATCAGAGCCTGAGGAGGTCTAATGCCTAGAATAATCAGGGCCCGAATAGGCCCAAGACCTAGAATAACCAGGACCTGAGAAGGCCGAGAACCTAGAATATTCGGGGCCTGAGTAGGCCCAAAACCTAGAATAATCAGAGCCTGAGGAGGTCTAAGGCCTAGAATAATCAGGGCCCGAATGGGCCCGAGACCTAGAATAACCAGGACCTGAGAAGGCCGAGAACCTAGAATATTCGGGGCCTGACTAGGCCCAAAACTTAGAACAATCAGGGCCCGAGCAGGCCCAAGATAGAATAATCAGGGCCCGAGTAGACCCAAGACAGAATAATCAGGGTCTGAGTAGACCCAAGACAGAATAATCAGGGTCTGAGAGGGCCGGGAACCTAGAATATTCAGGGCCTGAGTAGGCCCAAAACTTAGAATAATCAGGGCCCGAGTAGGCCCAAGATAGAATAATCAGGGCCCGAATAGGCCCAAGACCTAGAATAACCAGGAACTGAGAAGGCCGAGAACCTAGGATATTCGGGGCCCGAGTAGACCCAAAACCGAATAATCAGGGTCTGAGAGGGCCGCGAATCTAGAATATTCGGGGCCTGCGTAGGCCCAAAACTTAGAATAATCAGGGTCCGAGTAGGTCTAAGGCCTAGAATAATGAGGGCCTCAGTAAACGTTAAGACCTAGAATAATCAGGGTCCGAGTTGGTCTAAGGCCCAGAAAAATCAGGGCCCGAGGGCGTCTAAGCCCTAGAATAATCAGAGCCCGAGAGCGTCCAAGCCCTAGAATAATCAGGGCTTAGAAGGACGATACAGGCACTTTGAATAATTCTGCCCAGAGGGGGCCCATCGTGGAAACTCAGGGAAATCCACACCAGAGGGTTAAAGGGCTCGGCTGGAGACATAATGATCCGGAATAAAGCGGACTCTAAGGGTGACCAACTCTAAGCGGCACCTGGAATTTCACTTCTCTTTTATTTAGAGGCGGTTTCTTATCGAACTCCGCCTAAGGGCTCTTAGGAGGACTTATAATAATCCAAGGGACAAGGGCTTTGAATAATCCGAACTATCATGATTACTCATTATTACACTTGTTGACTTACGAATCGGCCTGATTAGAAATTTAAAGCGTTGCATCGGGCGTGAATCTGGCGCTGCTAAGGGCCTTATCAGGCCCTTCTCATCGTCCAATTAGGACCTGGACATTCTGCCTGACGTAATGCTAAAAATTTCTCCTCGGATGGTTCGTATAGAGATGCATCCGTGTAAAGTTGATTTCTGTAGAAACTTTAATGGCAATTTTCATGTCATGGATTAAAACGCCATTCAACACTGTACCATTTTGACATGATCATCAGTGTGGATATAATAACACACCGTTATGTTAATTTTTTTCATCGAAACTTCTTGTAACCAGATATTACATTATGGCTTCGTTATAGAACGTGTTTTCGGGAATAAAAACTTCTTTTTTCCCTGTTTCGATCGAGAAAATTGCAGTGTTGCTGCGATTACTACGAAACGCTCCGTCTGGAAAGACATATTTTTCGCTCGTGATTAACGAAATCGTGCGATGAAGAGAACCACACTCGAGGCACACCTGCCACTTTGAACTGCAACGCAGACAGCTCAGATGGAGATATATGCGGATGCATTTCTTTTTTTTCCTACCATCGACATAAAATGGCCGTTCAGTGAACGGTTACCTCGTTAATTTGATCATCAACCACGAGCGCGTGGGTCGCCAAGGAAATTTTGCGATACCGCTTATTAATGCTGAGTTAATATTTTTAATTGTGCATCGTTAGTCAAACTAAATGCAAACTAAAATCAATAAACATGGAGAAAATTAAAAAATGGCCGAACGTATGGTGAAAATAAATAAAACCGGAGCTGGAGTTATCCAGTGATTTAATGTCCAGTAGAACCGAATCTCGTTAAATGTCAATGATTGAATAAAACCTCGTCAATTGAACGGAATTAATGATACAATCAAATCTTACCTAATGTACATCAAGTAACTTGAAGTGCAAGTTTTAAGGTTTATATTTTGCAGAACCAAAAGAGAGAGCGGCCATTTTATCGCATCGGATTGGTTCGTCACTTAATTAACATGATTCAGGTTGTAAACGAGGAAAGTCATTACTGTAATACGTAAGGGTGAAAATTGAGATTTTTTTTGTTGAAAATTGAAAATTTTGGAATTTCTTGATAACATCTCGAGTTTTTAGTTTAGTAGATAAGAAAAGGCGTAAGTCACACTTTTCTTAATGGGACTTTATAAATTCATACATAGTAATTTATTTTTCAGCTGAATGTTTACTTAATTCAGAAGATGTTTAAATATTTATATAAATCTGCAGTGATTGGACAATGGAAAACTGCGAAGAAGACAAATGGCGGGAGTACAAGAGTGTCTCAGAATTTTTCCTCAGTCGGAATTCGTGAAAGCTGATGTCTTCGACATTCATCTCCGCTTGTCGACAATGACGCTCGTATAGTGAGAACAAAGCGTGCGCGCTCACTCGCTCGTGCCGGATGCCAATTTGCACGGGAACGTCGAAGATTGATTTTACTCGAGAAACGTCGAGGAATGCAATAGACGTCGAGTTGTAACGCTTTACCTATCTCTGTCACTTTCTTCCAACTCCTCAAAGTACATGTTCCTTCGACCTCACAAGTCGAGCGAGATTTGAAGATAAGTAGTGGAAACTATGTTCAAACTATAGTGATTATGAAAAAAAAAAACTTCTCGTGGTGTTGATGTGTCCTGGAAAGATTCATATTAAAATTAAATTATGAATGGACTATGGAATATATCCCATTTTAGCCCAGTTAGCATGGAAATTATTGCCGGGAAAAATGTGCGACTATGACAATCATTGTTAGGTGGTAACATTCGGATGAAGTCTAGAACAGATTTTTTCATCTCACTGAGATTCTCGGGAATATTTCAAAACGGATTTTCGAGACTCGCCAAGATTCTCAGGAAGACTCCAATATGGATTTTTGAGACTCACTATGATTCTCGGAAAGACTGCAAAAAGGATTTTTCCAGACTCGCCGAGATTCTCGGAAACAAAATCCGAAACGGATTTTCGAAACTCGCTCAGATTCTCGGAAAGACTCCGAAATTGATTTTCGAGACTCGCCGAGACTTTAGGAGACTGCAAAAAGGATTTTTTGAGACTCGCCGAAACTCTAGGAGACTGCAAAAAGGATTTTCTGAGACTCGCCCAGATTCTCGGAAAGACTTCTAAAACGATTTTCGAGACTCGCTGAGATTCTCAGGAAGACTCCGATTTGGATTTTGAGACTCGCCATGATTCTCGGAAAGACTGCAAAAAGGATTATTCCAGACTCGTCGAGAATCTCGAAAGAATCCGAGACGGATTTTCGAGACTCGCCGAGATTCTTGGAAACAAATCCGAAGCGGATTTTCGAGTCTCGCTGAGATTCTCGGAAAGACTCCGAAATTGATTTTCGAGACTCGCCGAGACTCTAGGAGACTGCAAAAAGGATTTTTTGAGACTCGCACAGATTCTCGGAAAGACTCCTAAAATGATTTTCGAGACTCGCTGAGACTTCAAAAAAAATCCGAAACGGATTTTCGAGACTCGCCGAGATTCTCGAAAAAACTCCGAAATTGATTCTCGAGACTCGCGAAGATTCTCCGAAAGACTCCGAATCGAATTTTTGAGACTCGCCGAAATTCTCGGAAAGACTCTGAAACTAATTTTTCTAGAGTCGCCGAGATTCTCGGAAAGTCTCCGAAACGGATTTTCAAGACTCGCCGAGACTCTCGGAAAGACTCCGATACGGATTTTTCGAAACCCGCCGAGATTCTCGGAAGGACTCTGAAACGAATTTTCGAGACTCGCCGAGATTCTCGGAAAAACTGAAACGGATTTTCGAGACTCGACGAGATTTTCTGGAAATACTCTGAAACGAATTTTCGAGACTCGTTGAGATTCTCGGAGACTCCGAAACTGATTTTCAAAACTCGCTGAGATTTTAGGAAAGACTCCGAAGTGGATTTTTGAGTTCCGCCGAGACTCTTGGAAAGACTTCAAAACGGATTTTCGAGACTCGCCGAGATTCTCGGGTAGAATCTTAGACTAATTTTCAAGTATTTCCGAAATCCTCGGATAACATGAGGGACATGATATTTTAGTCTCGCTGATTATTAAACATTTGTCCGATATAAATATTCTGTCCGAGACTCTCGGCTAGACAGTCTCAGACTCTTTCTTACGCAACTAGTGTCGGTCACTTTAGCAAGGGCATAGTTGAAAGTTCCCAAATATCTGCAAAACTTGAGTGAAATAAATAACGCTTGGGGTAACGTTCAGTCTTGAGTTCAGAGAAATGGCCGGAGGGACAGTCGAATAAAGAGCCTCGCGCCAAAATGGAACCGTACAAATGACCGTTTCATAAATCTTGACAGGAAGATACAGCGCCTAAAGTAAAGAAAACTGCGACGATAAATGAGAAGTCTGCTATGAACAAAAGGAAGGGTAAGTATGGGGGGGTTGACGCCTATATTTTATGGCGGAGTGTACAACATTATAAACCGAGAGGACCTGCGAAAGAGGTTCTTTTCAAAGAAGATATACATTCAGGAAAACTCAAGAGAGTACCTACGATAAATGAACTCGGATATGGTATCAATGTGTAGAACACCTGAAGATAACCTAACATTTTCACTGTTTAATGACTAACTAAAAAAAAGTCTTCTTCAGAACCATTGGGATTAAATTTGTTGAGTCCATCTGCTGCTTAATCCGAGTAGGTTCAGGTATCTGTATCTGGGAATAGATATGCCATCTTGTTCGATCGGTCTTATCATATTTCAAGCGTATCTGGGCAGAATATTAATAGGTATTGAAATTTTGCAGCAGCTGATCAATAAACGTTGTGTGTAGTTATTGTAGCTATGGAATGGCCATATGAAATTTCTCAAGTGGTTTTAAAAATTGTGTCCTTTGTTCTATTTTTATTAAAGAAGAACATGAATATATCAATGAAACCGTTTCTTTGAATCAACGAATTCATTTCTTTGAAACAATGAAACCGTTTCTTTGAATCAACGAATTAATTTCTTTGAATCAATGAAACCGTTTCTTTGAATCAACGAATTCATTTCTTTGAATCAATAAAACCGTTTCTTTGAATCAACGAATTCATTTCTATGAATCAATGAAACCGTTTCTTCGAATCAAAGAACCGTTTTTTAAATCAATGAAACCGTTTCTTTGAATCAATAAAACTGTTTCTTTGAATCAATGAAACCGTTTCTCGGAATCAATCAAATCGTTTCTTTGAATCAACGAATTCATTTCTTTGAATCAATGAATCCGTTTCTTTGAATCAACGAATTCATTTCTTTGAATCAATGAAACCGTTTCTTTGAATCAAAGAACCGTTTTTTAAATCAATGAAACCGTTTCTTTGAATCAATAAAACTGTTTCTTTGAATCAATGAAACCGTTTCTCGGAATCAATCAAATCGTTTCTTTGAATCAATGAAACCGTTTCTCGGAATCAATCAAATCGTTTCTTTGAATCAATGAAACCATTTGTTTGTATCAATAAAACCATTTCATTAAATCAATGAAACCGTTTCTTTGAATCAATGAAACCGTTTCTCTGAATCAATGAAATCGTTTCTTTGAATCAATGAAACCGTTTCGTTGAATCAGTGAAACCGTTTCTTTGAATCAATGAAACCATTTTTTCGAATCAATGAAACCGTTTCTTAGAATCAATGAAACCGTTTCTTTGAATCATTGAAACCATTACTTTGAATCAATGAATCCGCTTCTTTGAATCATTAAAACCATTTCTTTGAATCAATGAAACCGTTTCTTT
>OZ019968.1:2613884-2628884 GCA_963970395.1 Ephialtes manifestator | reverse complement strand
TTCATGATGGAAAATCTTGGTGAAAAATTTGGAGAAATTCTGAAAAATACTGTGGGAGATAAACTGGGAAAGAGGATAATCATAACTTGCTTGAAGATCAGTAAAAGTAAAAGGATGGAAGGAATGCTTCCGTTTAATCTCGAATGCTTGCATAATTTTTCTTTTCTTTTCTTTTTATTATTAATATTTTCTTTCTCAATTAGTTTTAAGTTTTATTTTTTTTTAATTTTTTTTCTTCATCTTTATTTTCTCTTTTAGCTACTTACATTTTTTTGGAATTAATTCATCTACTTTATAAGAGAAGTAACCGATTTTCGAAAATCTGTAATAAGTTGTCTCGTGAATATATGGGGCATTCCATACCAGTTTGTTTTTTTTTTTTTTTTTTTCATCATTTGAATTATTTTTTATTTTTTCTTTAAACGATCATATTGATCGACACAAATGGAAAATTTGCAGTAATTCTGAAAAATACTGTGGGAAATAAACTGAGAGAGAGGATAATCATAACTTGCTTGAAGATCAGTAAACGTAAAGGGATGGAAGGAATGCTTCGGTTTAATCTCGAACCCTTGTATAATTTTTCTTTTCTTATCTTTTTATTATTAATATATTTTTTTTCTCTATTAATTTTAAGTTATTTTTATTTTTATTTTTTCTTCACCTTTATTTTCTCTTCTACCTACTTATATTTCTTGAATAAATTCATCTACTTCATAAGAGAAGTTTATTTATTACCGATTTTTTAATTTATTACCATACCAATTTTTTAACCGATTTGAATTATCTACTATTTTATTAAAACGTACATATTGATCGAAACAAATTGAAAATTCGCCAATAATAAAACTAATCGTAAACAAAATAATCAAAACAAATATTTAAAAAATCACTGTAACCCAATTGATATTGAACTACATATAATTTCCCTGCCATTAATTACATGCCTCCAATATTTTTTTATTTTTTATTTTTTTATTCAGGACTTAAAATTTTAGTTTCAATCTTGATATTTTGATAATTGGCCAATTCATCATTCTCAGTTTCTGAGTAACACACTAACTTCACTCTTCATCGCGTATTTTTTTTTTTTTCGTGCTGCGTGACTCGACCACTAACACAAGTTCTCAGTTTTTATCGCGTGTTCACGTATTTAAAACTTGTGATTCCTCCTACTGTTATCTCGCGAGGTGTAAATGGACAAAATGGCGGGTGTTGTTAGTTAACTACCTGGTTCTGTGTAAGCACAGAAGCCCACAATCGACGAAGAAAAAAAAATCGTTTCGCACACTGGGCGTGGCTAACCACCCACTCTTTTTTTTTTCTACTTCATATTCCCCCCTTTTTCCGAGCCATGTCCAAGTGCAGCTCTTTACGGTGCACGCGGCTCTGCAGCCACGTTTAATAACGCGATTATCGAGTCTCGAGATCGGTTAATTATCACGTTAATCGTTTCGTGCACTGGGTACAAAGTACAACGTCGTGAATGGCTTTCTGCAACGCTACTGCATTTGTTTCTGTTCCAGACGAACGAAAAGAGACAGTGCAAAACAGACGCCATCATTTAATCGAGTTTTAATTATACCATTAATTTATTTATTAGATCCATAAATAATTCTGTATTTTTTTAACGATCCTCGATTTTCGTCAAATATGCATCAAATTATGATATGAAAAAAAATGTTCACGTAGTTTCGTTAAAAACTGGTAGCGAAGAAAAATAATAGATAATGCAAAAAATTGTTGGAAATTATTTTTTTTATTACTTCGATTTTTGTGAAATTTTTACACAATTTTGTTTATGGAAAAGAAAAGAAATTATTTTTATGGTTTTAATAAAATGCAGTTTATGACAAATATGGTAAGTTATTATTATTATTTTTTTCTATGTGTGAAATACATAAACAAATAAAATGATAATGACGACTCGTTTTTTTGTCGAATGGATGTGACATATACATTTAAAAATATAAATAATTTTTTTTTGTATGCTTACGTTATCATCGAGAAAGTAATCAAGAGCTTATTTTTCATTAAGATTTTGTTAATAAATGCGAATAAATAATATATGAATTTAAAAAAAAAACAAAAATCATTATTCAGAAAGTACCAATCATAAAGATCAGAAAAATCTCGAAAAATACACAAGATGAAACCGGATAGAAATGATATCAATCATGAATTTATGAGATCACAACGATGATCGTGTCGTCGTCCCAAAAAAATTTCGTTTCATTCTAATCACATCAAACCGTCCTCCATTTTTTTTTCTCTGTTTTCACTCCACACTCGACCATTTCACTTATCCTAAGCATGCGAAGTTCCATATTGTCACTGAATCTTCAACACAGATGATGATGAAGACTGCAAATTTGGAATCACACTTTTGGTGAGATGATCAAAGGTAGAGAAAATGATAAATATCGGGTGTCAAAGAAATACACAAACAGAAGTCGCATAAGAATTATATTCATCATGGATCATGAAAATCCTTTTCCTCAATCAAAAAAACACTTGAGGGTTCCATTTGTGAATCCAAATCAGCAATCGTGGCAAATTCCACAAAAAAATTTAGCTTCATTCTAGTCACTCTCCTCATTTTCTATCCCCTCTCATTTCAAGGTTCCATTTTGTCACTGAATTTTCAATACGGAACGATGATAAAGGCTTTGAACTTGGAATGACATGTGAAAAGGTGAGAAGAAGAGGGACAAAAATATCAAGACAAAAGAAGGTAGATCCTGGCCTCCAAAAAATACACAAGCAGAAGTCGCATTAAAATCGTGCCCATCAAGGATCATGAAAATCCTTTTCCTCAATCAAAAAAACACTTGAGGGTTCCATTTGTGAATCCAAATCAATGATCGTGGCAACCTCCACAAAAAATTTAGCTTCATTCTAGTCACTCTCCTCATTTTCTATCCCCTCTCATTTCAAAGTTCCATTCTGTCACTGAATTATCAATACGGAACGATGATAAAGGCTTTGAACTTGGAATGACATGTGAAAAGGTGAGAAGAAGAGGGACAAAAATATCAAGACAAAAGAAGGTAGAATCTGGCCTCCAAAAAATACACAAGCAGAAGTCGCATTAAAATCGTGTCATCAAGGATCATGAAAATCCTTTTCCTCAATCAAGAAAACACTTGAGGGTTCCATTTGTGAATCCAAATCAATAATCGTGGTAACGTCCACAAAAAAATTTAGCTTCATTCTAGTCACTCTCCTCATTTTCTATCCCCTCTCATTTCAAAGTTCCATTTTGTCACTGAATTTTCAATACGGAACGATGATAAAGACTTTGAACTTGGAATGACATGTGAAAAGGTGAGAAGAAGAGGGACAAAAATATCAAGACAAAAGAAGGTAGAATCTGGCCTCCAAAAAATACACAAGCAGAAGTCGCATTAAAATCGTGTCCATCAAGGATCATGAAAATCCTTTTCCTCAATCAAGAAAACACTTGAGGGTTCCATTTGTGAATCCAAATCAATAATCGTGGCAACCTCCACAAAAAAATTTAGCTTCATTCTAGTCACTCTCCTCATTTTCTATCTCCTCTCATTTCAAAGTTCCATTTTGTCACTAAATTTTCAATACGGTACGATGATAAAGACTTTGAACGTGAAATGACATGTGAAAAGGTGAGAAGAAGAGGGAGAAAAATATCAAGACAACAGAAGGTAGAATCTGACCTCCAAAAATACACAAGCAGAAGTCGCATTAAAATCGTGTCCATCAAGGATCATGAAAATCCTTTTCCTCAATCAAGAAAACACTTGAGGGTTCCATTTGTGAATCCAAATCAATAATCGTGGCAACCTCCACAAAAAAAATTAGCTTCATTCTAGTCACTCTCCTCATTTTCTATCCCCTCTCATTTCAAGGTTCCATTTTGTCACTGAATTTTCAATACGGAACGATGATAAAGGCTTTGAACTTGGAATGACATGTGAAAAGGTGAGAAGAAGAGGGACAAAAATATCAAGACAAAAGAAGGTAGATCCTGGCCTCCAAAAAATACACAAGCAGAAGTCGCATTAAAATCGTGTCCATCAAGGATCACGAAAATCTTTTCCTCAAACAAAAAAACACTTGAGGGTTCCATTTGTGAATCCAAATCAATGATCGTGGCAACCTCCACAAAAAATTTAGCTTCATTCTAGTCACTCTCCTCGTTTTCTATCTGCTCTCATTTCAAAGTTCCATTTTGTCACTGAATTTTCAATACGGAACGATGATCAAGACTTTGAACTTGGAATGACATGTGAAAAGGTGAGAAGAAGAGGGACAAAAATATCAAGACAAAAGAAGGTAGAATCTGGCCTCCAAAAAATACACAAGCAGAAGTCGCATTAAAATCGTGTCCATCAAGGATCATGAAAATCCTTTCCCTCAATCAAAAAAACACTTGAGGGTTCCATTTGTGAATCCAAATCAATAATCGTGGTAACGTCCACAAAAAAAGTTGGCTTCATTCTAATCACTCTCCTCATTTTCTATCCCCTCTCATTTCGCACTCGACCATTTCACATATCATGTCGATATGAAGTTCCATATTGTCACTGAATCCTCAATACGAGACGATGATGAAGACTTTGGACTTGGAATGACATGTGAGAAGGAGAGGAACAAAAATATCAAGACAAAAGAAAGTAGAATCGGGCCTCCAAAAATGTAAAAGTAGAATTCGCATTAAAACCGTGTCCATCAAAGATCATGAAAATCCTTTCCCTCAATCAAGAAAACAGTTGAAATCAATAATCGTGGTAACCTCCACAAACATTTGACCGTTTCACATATCGTGTCGATATGAAGTTCCATATTGTCACTGAATCTGCAAGTCGCGACGATGATGAAGACTTTGGACTTGGAATAACATGTGAAAGGTTGAGAAGGAATGAAATAAAAATATCAAGACAAAAGAAGGGCATCCAAAAAAACACAAACAGAAGTCGCATTAAAATCGTGTCCATCATCAAAATTCTTTCCATCGACCAGGAAATCACTAGAGAAATCCATTTACGAGTCCACATTGGTAATCGTGTAATCATCCCAAAAAAAATGCCTTTTAATTCCAATCACAATATCCTGTCCTCCATCTTTGTTTCTCTTCCCATCCCGCACTCGACCCGTTCACATATCCTATGCATATGACATTAAATATTGTCATTGAATTTTCAACACGATTCGATGATGTAGTTTGCGAACTTAGAATCACATGTGAGAGAGTAAGAAAATATTGAGATAAAGGAAGTTATAATGAGGCAGATCTAAAAAAACACACACATCCAGAAGCTGGATAAAAATCATAATCATCATAAGTCATGAAGCCGCTTTCCCTTAACTCGCAAAACCACCAGATACATTTGTAGGTCCACAATGGTAATAGTGTCGTCAACCCAAAAAAAATTCCGTTCAATTCCAATCACAATATGCTGCCCTCCATTTTTTTTTCTCCTCCCAATCCGCACTCGACCCTTTCACATATCATACGCATCCGCATTTAACCATTGTCACTGAATCTTCAACATGAAACGATGATGAAGACTGCTAATTTAGAGTCACTTGTGAGATGGTGAAAAGTAAAGGGAATGATAAATATCAAGTTGTCAAAAAATACACAAACAGAAGCCGCATAAGAATTATATCCATGGATCATGAAAATCCTTTTCCTCAATCAAGAAAACACATGAGTTTGGACTTGAACTTGGAATTACAGATGAGAAGGAGAGGAAATGAGAACAGAAAAAGACAAAGGACGTTTGCAATGAAGAACGAATCTCGAAAAATACAGAAGCAAGAAGCGTTTGAGAAGCTGAGCGTCGGCACTTAGACTTCCACACTTGGTAATCGTGTCGTTGTCCTCGTCGAAAGAAATTTCGACCGACTCCCTGTCACAGTACAATTTTTCCTCCATCTTTCTTTCTTTTTTGCCTCCCTTCCCGAACTCTACGATCCTTTCGCACATCCCAAAGCCTGCGAGGTTAGATGTAATGTCACTGAAACTTGAATACGACGATGACGACTTGCGAACTCCGAAATCACGTGTGAAAGGGTGGCCAAAAGGAGTGGGAAAGGTATTGAGACAAAAGAAAAGTTGTAAATAAAGAGCGGATCTCTCGAAAGATACAGAAGGAGTAGCCGACGAGGCGCTGTGCGTCGGACGGTCGGCACTAGACTTGGCGTCGGTTCGTTCGTTAGCGGGGCCCGCTTGCCCGCCCGTATTAATTTGCTTCTCTATCTCGCTCACTCGTCGCGTCTAAGGGGAAAAGAGCAAGGAAGCAAACGAGCTAAAGAGAGAGAAAGAAAATTGTGGAGTGGAAGGCGAGAGAGTGAGATGAACATAAAGAGAGAAAGCAGGGACGTTCCGAGCCCCTCGAGCCACCCCTCGACCCAGCGGTGGTTTGAGTCGCCCCTGGTCTTAGCTGGTCTACCACGACGACGAGACGCCCGGACCGGCGCATGCGGCCTCTGTTAATCACCCTCGAATCTGTCTATCTCCCTCGCTCGAGCCTTGGCCACCCCTCAACCCTCTCTGGCAAACCCCTCGCTTCTGCTTCTTCTTCTTATAGCTTCTTCCTCTTCCAGCGTCTTCTGTGATGTCCAACGCACGATTTGCCAGACATTGCATAGAGAATTTTTCGAGATTCCTTGCCCTTCGAGAATTTTAATTTGAATAAGTTGAAGGCTTCATTTTTCTAGGATTTCCAGGTCGGTGGTGAAGTCCTTGGGTTGATTTTATCATAACAGAGAACATACTTGGAACATGAGACTAATTTATGATGTTTATACACTGCTTCTTCTTCTTCTTCTAGCGTCTTCTGTGATATCCAACGCACGATTTGCCAGACATTGCATAGAGAATTTTTCGAGATTCCTTACCCTTCGAGAATTTTAATTTGAGTAAGTTGAAGGCTTCATTTTTCTAGGATCTCCAGGTCGGTGATGAAGCCCTTGGGTTGGTTTTATCATAACAAAAAACATACTCGGAACATGGGCCACTAATTAATGATATTTATACACTGTTCGAGGGGAAGGATTATTGTGGAGCGATGCTTAAAATTGTTATTGCTTCTTCGTCTTATTCTTCTTCTTCGAGCGTCTTCTGTGATGTCCAACGCATGATTTGCCAGACTTTGCGCTGAGAATTTTTCGAGATTTCTTGTCCTTCGAGAATTTCAATTCAATTAAGTTAAACGCTTCATTTTCTAGAATATCTGTATCGTTTCCTATCTCTCGGAATTGTCTTATCTTTCGGAACTTTCCTATCCCTCGGGACTTTCTTATTCCCCGAGACCCTCCTATCCCTCAGAGATTCTCTCATTACACGGGACCCTCCAATCCCGCAGGAGTCTCCTGTCCCTCGGAACTTTCAGATCTTTCGAAACTTTTCTACCCCTCAGGACTTTGTTATTCCCCAAGACCCTCCCATCCCTCAGAGTTTCTCTCATTCCACGAGACTCTCCAATCCCGCAGATGGCTGCTGTCCCTCGGGACTTTCCTATCTCTCGGGATTGGCCTATCTTCCGGATCTTTCCTATCCCGCGGGACTTTCTTACTCCCCAAGACTCTGCGATCCCTCAAAGACTCTCTCGTACCACGGGATTCTCCAATCCCTCGGGACTTTCGTATCTCTCGAAACTTTGCTATCCCTCGGGACATTCTTATTCCCCAAGACCCTCCTATCCCTCAGAGATTTTCTCATTCAACGGGACTCTCCAATCCCGCGGGAGTCTCCTGTCCCTCGGAACTTTCCTATCCCTCGGAACTTTCTTATTCCCCAAGAACCTCCCATCCCTCAGAGATTCCCTCATTCCACGAGACTCTCCAATCACGCGAAAGTCTGCTGTCCCTCGGGACTTTCCTATCTCTCGGGATTGGCCTATCTTCCGGACCTTTCCTATCCCTCGGGACTTTCTTACTCCCCAAGACTCTCCGATCCCTCAAAGACTCTCTCGTTCCACGGGATTCTCCAATCCCTCGGAACTTTCCTATCCCTCGGAACTTTCTTATTCCCCAAGACCCGCCTATCCCTCAGAGATTCTCTCATTCCACGGGCTCTCCTGTCCCACGGGACCCTTCTATGGTGGTAGGACAGACAAACAGACACCTTTCTGAAATATACATTACATTCATGATTTTAAAGCGATTATAAAATCAGCATTTCATTATTATTATTTGTCTAAAGCTGGTTAAAAATTCAGAACAAATGCATAAGAAACCGTAAATTCCATCGGTTATTTGAAGGGTAATCAGAAGCTAACATTAATTTTCTTCGATAGTAACTAACCTCACTCCTTGCGCTGAATTCAAAATTACATGATACACGAGTATTTTCTTTTTCTGCATATATCAAATTCTTGGAAGAAGGTAAAGGGTCTCACGCTGTTTGATTCGTTTGTTCGTTCTTCTTCTTTCTTTCGTTGATTCGTTCGGGCGCGAGATCAATGGGTAGAACACGTAATTCGTTCGCCTCGTTGCCAGGAATAAAAGTGGAGAATCGCTTTGTCCTTCAGGGCCATGGTTTTTGCGTAGACCGCACTGCGAGTTCGCCCTCAATTTTCCTCGAATCGCTATTACCACCGCCATTCTAGTCGTAGCTTATACTCGGCGCGTGTACCTTCGCACAGCGAAAGTCGATCATAATTCGCGATGCGCCACCCTCTCTTGATCGCCGTGGCTCTTCCCCGTGGCACTAATACAACTTTGACTCTCACCACGTCGCCGATGCATTAGCGATCCTTGTTTCCATCGCTGAATGGGTAGCAAATTTTTATCGAAGCAATTTCCCCGTTTTCTCGTTCCCATTTCATCTTTCGACTCCTTCTACCTACTTCAACCTCTTTTAGATACGAACAAGAGATGCCCGATTCCCACATTTTGAGGGCCAAATTTTTAACCGATTTACACATTCCAACTTCCACTAATGTCTATGTTCTCCAATCACAATTCTGTTGCTTGCAGACCAAAAGTTGGATGATTGATTGGTTTTTCACTGAGATACGGTACGACATAAGTCTCTGCAAATGCCAATTAAGTCCGATCTTAAAATCCGTTGGATTGAAGTTGGGAATTTCCAGCTAAGCCAAGTTCACATGATTGAGAAGTTATGATTTGGAATCGTGTTCGCAAGTTACTTAATTGTTACCAGGGTAAGTCCTTTCTAAGCTCTTGGAAGGTCCACGTTTGCTTGCAACTTTATCAACACCTAACAACTGTTTCGACAAAAGCCGAAATGTCCATATTCGTTTTTCAACAAGATTGGAACTACCCAGTTTCAAGTCTCCACTAGGAACATTCACAGAACTGTCATTCTAGGAAACCTTTTTGTTCATCTTCCTTTGTGTTCTTTGGTCGAAATGAAGCAGGTTTAGAAATGCTGCTCGACAACAAAGTGGCAAGTTTATGATGGTAACCCCATTAGCCACATGGTGTTATATTACTTCAGCATCATATGTCTCTTATCAAACCTTCTTTTAGACCTATGTTATTTTTGTTGGTGTTGAGATAATGCATTGTCGTGTACAGAACGAGATGAGAACGGCGACATTGACCTCTTGCTGGGACGTCGCACAAAGTTCAAAGATCTCCACGGGTTTTACAAACTCTTTTGCTCGCCGGGGCAAACAGCTCACTTCGCGAGATTGCGAGGAGCGGCTCACGGTCGTTTCTTCCTCTTTGCCGTCTTCGTCCTCTCGGTGGTCGTCGTCTTCGTCGTCGTCGTCCTGGTCGTCGCCGTTTAACCGGTTTTTCTGAGGTGGTCGTGAACAAGGCGCGGAGAACAAACGTCCCGAATCTTGCACGATCGCGCTTCGATCATAAAATTTCAAGTTAGTACCACATTCTTTTCTTCTCATGAACGAGCAACGAATCAACGGGATGGAACGTAAGATCGAAATTTTTGTCCACGAAGAAACGAAGCTGGATGAAGAGGCTGAAGAGGCAAAGAGTTCCCTCAGGTAATAAAATTTTAGTAGATCTTACTTATGTCGCCATCGTTTTCTCTCTGAACCTCCAACGTTTGATTCCGATCTTCCCGACACATAGAGAACATTCGTATTGCTGCGTGATCAACGCAACGGCAAAATCGTTCACCCGAATCATTTTTGATGATGACCTGCAAAAAGCTTCCAGGAACGTTTTAATTCGTATGTTTTGTACGGAGGCGAAATTCGATGAAACCATTCTTCACTCAGGACGTTTATTGCGTACACACCCCGCTGAGCAAGAAAAAAAGATTAAGGTGGCTTAAAATACGGCTAAGTGATTTCTTGATGTCCAATGAGATGGTGAACGAGATTTGCACTTTGGTTTTTTTTTCTCAAATGTCTTTAAAATTGTGTGGGTTTGGAGTTGTCGGAAATCCACCCGTAACTGGCTTTAGGAAATCATTTTGACGTCTGTATTAGATGATATTTAACATGCTCGGGATTAGTTTGACTACTAAATAGTGTCAAACTTTTCACAAATCGTTCAACCGAAGAATTTTTTATCATGGTTCAGAAAAAGCATTCATGAACATTTGAATTTGTACTTTTTTTAACGTCGGTAGAATTGGATAAAATCATTCTTTTTTGATGACATGTACAGGGTGTTCCATTTGAGACAATACAGTCGAATAACTTCTAAACCAAGAGACTGATAGCAAAATATGTCAAATGGATGTTGTATGGTTAAAGACAAAAACTGGTGCTATGGAAATTTAGGCCCTTAATTGGAAGGTTCTTCTGGTGAGCATGAAGACTGATTTCTTTTTTTTTTAATGTCAATGAAATTTTTGACGCCTATCAATGTTGTTCGCCTTGTTAAAATGAATTCAACAATATGATGTAGTTGAATGGGGGTCAAAATAACGAATTTCATAATAATGGCAATTCTAGATTTAGATCATGGTTATTTTATAATTCGCTATTTTAATCATTCGCTATTTTGGTCAATCGCTACTTTGATCATTCGCTATTTTGATCATTCGCTATTTTGGTCAATCGCTATTTTGATCATTCCCTATTTTGATCATTCGCTATTTTAGTCAATTGCTATTTTGATCATTCGCTATTTTGATCATACTCTATTTTGATCAGTCGCTATTTTGATTATTTGCTATTTTGATCAATCGCTATTTTGATCAATCGCTATTTTGATCATTCGCTATTTTGATCATTCGCTATTTTGATCAGTCGCTATTTCGATCATTCGCTATTTTGATTATTTGCTATTTTGATCATTCGCTATTTTGATCATACGCTATTTTCATCAGTCGCTATTTTGATCATTCGCTATTTTGATTATTTGCTATTTTGATCATTTGCTATTTTGATCATTCGCTATATTGATTATTTGCTATTTTGATCATTCGCTATTTTGATCATACGCTATTTTGATCAGTCGCTATTTTGATCATTCGCTATATTGATTATTTGCTATTTTGATCATTCGCTATTTTGATCATACGCTATTTTGATCATTCGCTATTTTGATCATACGCTATTTTCATCAGTCGCTATTTTGATCATTCGCTATTTTGATTATTTGCTATTTTGATCATTTGCTATTTTGATCATTCGCTATATTGATTATTTGCTATTTTGATCATTCGCTATTTTGATCATACGCTATTTTGATCAGTCGCTATTTTGATCATTCACTATTTTGATTATTTGCTATTTTGATTATTTGTTATTTTGATCGTTCGCTATTTTGATCATTCGCTATTTTGGATATAAGATGATGTAACAGCGAATTTAGGCAAAAAATTACTGATGGTCTTCGACTGCAAATGGTAAAAATTCCTTCATGCACCAATGTGGTCCAAAAAATCAACTTTCGAGACGCCTCCACGGATTTCATCCGTACTTATCTTTATGTATACCTTTTCCACGCTCTATTCTCATATAATTCTACACCGTTGTTAAATTTACAATGGATGAGTGTGAAGCAGAATCGCAACACACAAAGCAATTGAGACGTTTTCAACCACGAGCCGGACGACTACAATAGTATGGCTCGGGATGGTCTGACCAGCGGCCCAATGGCACACAACGGGGTCCCTTGTTGCACCTAACGGAGTCTGGAGTCGACAGGCTCCACTCGGCTGATGGAGCAAAAAAAAGAGGCTATTGACCCGCCCAGCGTTGCATAATCTTGTGAAAAATTGATTGAAACTTTAGATACATTTTTTTTATTTATAGAGGAAGCTTTGTTTTAGTAAAAAAAAAAATTTTCGAAATTTTCATGTCAGGAAACTCAGAATGGTCTGATTGGTCGAAAAAAGTGGCTTAGGAAAAATGAATGTATGTATGTCTGTGTGTGTGTGTGCAAAATTCAAACTACGATATCTAAATAACGGCTATACCAATCGAGTTGAAATTTGGCACACACATGGGGCAGATAAACCCCTTTGTTTGTGATAATTTTCAAAAAAATAAAAAAAAAATTTCAAACTTTATTTGGCTTTGAAATTTTCGAAAAATGTCTGTACGCTCTCTAGCATCCACAAATTTTTAGCTATTGAGCTAAATATTGAAAGCTATGTAAAAAGAAGATCGGTATTGAATTTGGAATGAATCTGTATAAAAGCACAGTTTTTATGAGATTTTGAATTTTTCGAAAAAATAACATTCAGCGCTGCTACCTACCAAATTTGGTCATGATCGGTAAAGCGGTTTAGATTTTATGTGAGTTATAATTTTCCAAAAAAAAATCGTTTTGCTCTAACTCAAGTCAAATCTTACTAAATCAACTGAAATTTTGGGCAGGTGAAAAACAACATTTAGCGCTGCTACCTTCCAAATTTCGTCATGCTCGGTAAAGCGGTTTAGATTTTATGTGAGTTTGAATTTAAAAAAAAAATCGTTTTGCTCTAACTCACGTCAAATTTCACCAAATCAACTGAAATTTCCTACAGATGAAAAATAACATTCAGCGCTGCTACTTACCAAATTTGGTCATGATCGGTAAAGCGGTTTAGATTTTACGTGAAGTAGAATTTTCAAAAAAAGATCGTTTTGCTCTAACTCACGTCAAGTTTTACTAAATCAACTGAAATTTTCAACAGATAAAAAATAACATTCAGCGCTGCTACCTACCAAATTTGGTCATGATCGGTAAAGCGGTTTAGATTTTATGTGAATTAGAATTTTCCAAAAAAAAAATCGTTTTGCTCTAACTCACGTCAAATCTAACTAAATCAACTGAAGTTTTCGGTAGATGAAAAATAACATTCAGCGCTGCAACCTACCAAATTTGGTCATGATCGGTAAAGCGGATTAGATTTTATGTGAGTTAGAATTTTCCAAAAAAAATCGATTTGCTCTAACTCACGTCAAATCTGACTAAATCAACTGAAATTTTCAGCAGATGAAAAATAACATTCAGCGCTGCAACCTACCAAATTTGGTCATGATCGGTAAAGCGGTTTGGATTTTATATGAGTTTGAATTTCTTTTAATTAACGTTTTCTTATAACTCAGGTCAACCGTATATCGATATTTTTATTTTTATTTTAAATTACACTATTCATGAGTATTTATTGAAGCCAATTGCTGAAACATTGTAAGAGAAATGTAAAGAAGAATGTAGTAAAACGAAAAATCGAACTTACACGAAGTACGAAGTTCTTGTTGGTCATATAATTCTTTACATGCAGCTCTCACTTCCTCGCACTTCCTCTTGTCTCACTTGCTCTTACGCCACGATGCAAATTCACCGTCATTAGTCATCTCCTCAGCGCGGCTAGTTCAGGACCCTTCGCCTGGGTCGTTATCTACGCGAACGAGCGCGAAAGACCCTCTATACATAAATTCAACATGGACATTTATAAATACACGTAGGCTCAGACTAGCGAGCCTTTTCAGTTTCACTTCCTCGTTTGTAATAGTCGTATGTGTGTATAGCAAAATAAACCCACAGGCAGTAAAAATATTCTCCTTGTTTTCAACAAAGTGATTCAAGCTTATTATGTGCATAACATTTTTTTTATCAACTCAATTGTTATTTTCTTTCAGACAGTTACAATTTTTATTAACATAATATTTTTTAAAAAATCACAATAATTTGTTTCAAACCGAATCAAACTTTTATTATTATTTATTATTATTGTACAGTCCAAAAAATACGAAATAACTTAAATCTCCGATCATTAGTTTATCAAATTAATTTAATTTCTTTGCAGACAGCTACAATTGTTATAAACACAATTCTATTGAAAAAAAAAACAATATTTTTTTAAAATTAAGGTGTTCCATAATGTTATATCAACCTAGTCAAATTTTTATTTAACTGGTAAAATAATACAATTCAACAATCATTAATTTATCAACACAATTTTATTTTTTTAAACAGGTACAATTTTTATAAAAATAATTTTAATTAATTAATTCCAACCTAATCAAATTTTTATTTTACCGGCAATAATTTACTGAAAATTCAACGGTCCGAAAAATTCTAAACAACATAATTCACCGGTTATTTTACAAAAAAAAAAAAAAACCAAACACAATTCACCAGTTATTAAAAAAAACTAAACAGCACAATTCACCATTTACTAAAAAAAAAAAGAAAAAAAAGTAAACACAATTCACGAAAGGATTCACAAAATTGTTAGCAGGTCTGTGTTTTTCGATGACACTTTGAGGGTTTGTAGTGAACTGAAGTACGAATATATGTTATAGTCGATGCTTTCGCGATCTCTACCTGGTTATGCGAACAGATACAGATGTGGGAAGGGGTTGAACAACCCGGAAACCCGCCCTGCGTCTCCGGGCCACTAGAAACAAGCCCCCCCATATAAGTTCATTGGGTTGATGTATATAGGCATATACGGAACCTGTGCGGTAATCTTTTGTGTGTGAATAACTTTTGTGTCTCCTTCTCTTTCTCAGATCGGTACCCAGCAGTGATCTATAGATCTCCACTCGACCCCGAGGAGACTAATCGTATATTTCATTCGGCAGGTCAACGAGTTTGCCTGCCTTGCAAGGTTCGATTGTCCTCCGGTCC
>OZ019968.1:2297071-2613684 GCA_963970395.1 Ephialtes manifestator | reverse complement strand
CCAGTATTGTACCAAAACTCTACCGGAAATCTACAAAAATAAAATTCTACCAAAACTCTACCGGAATTCTACACAAATAAAATTCTATGAAAACTCTACCGGAAATCTACACAAATAAAATTCTACCAAAACTCTACCGGAAATCTACTATTAGTAAATACTCGCCGGGATGTGTATTTATGTTTTTTTTAAATATATATAAAATTAATTCTATTCTTAGAAAAACGGTCCGTTAATAGTTTCACAGCAAAATTTTTCCCACAAATATTTTCACCGATTCCACTCTACAATCAATATAGTTCATCAAAAGACTATAGCCATCAAGCCGAATAATTACTCTCCAATGCCAGCAATACATAATCCTTTATAAAAGCGAAAAAAAAGCTCGGACAGAATGTATGGGCAATAGTAGCAATACCATAGAAGAAAAAATAATTCCCATGATAGCAATACGTAGATATTCGTAAAAGCAAAAAAAAACAGAAAGAAAAAAAAACTCAAACACACTGTACAAACACTAAGTATAGTATCACAGTAGAAAGATTATTGCACGCGCCGTTGCATTTATCCATCGTTGTGTATTTATTAATCACTACGTTATATATGGCGCTCGCTATGTATCAGCCATTTTCACTCTGTCTATTCATCGGAGCGACGTTGATGCAACAACAACGTGCGGCGTTGTTTTCGCACACAGAGATATAGCAAAACGCCACGGACGGACAGACAGACAGACGTATGTTGCATCACCATAAGCGGCAACGGCCAGCGGGCGACCTCATCGAAACGAACGAGCGCTCGCTGCGTATTTTACGCTCCGTAGGACTTCCCGGCCAGACTGCGTTAATTACCCGGGGCTTTGGAAAATACACAAAACTCATTAATCACGGGACGTGGACTTAGCGGAGAAGCGAGCCCCCGTATACCACCCTGGGATTCATACGACGCGTACTTCACGTGTATTATGTATTTATCTTTCGCAGTTAATACAGCTATAGTCTTTTTTTTTTTCTTGTGTGTAACAGTTGTTAACAGCACGACCTATGATGATATACTTTATTATGTGTAGATCGGTGACACGGAACATGTGTTGGAGGGTTGGGAAAATGATGTTTTATTGCAGGTAGGAAAATCGTGATAGACATGTGGCAAATGTCATGTCAGAATACAACTTTAACAAAACTCTATGATGACTCGACCCGACTACAACTTGACCAGAACTTTTTTGAAACTTTTCTAAAATAAAACTACACGAAAACTTTCCCAGAACTCTGCAAAAATCTAATTGTATCAAAACTCTACCAGAACTCCACTAAAATGAAATTATACGAAAACTCTACCAGAAGTTTATTAAAATGAAATTATAGGAAAACTCTACCAGAACTTTACGATAATTAAATTAGACGAAAACTTTTCCAGAACTCTACAAAAATCTAATTGTATCAAAACTCTACCAGAACTCTACTAAAATGAAATTATTCGAAAACTTTCCCAAAACTCTACAAAAATCTAATGGTATCAAAACTCTACTAGAACTCTACTAAAATGAAATTATACGAAAACTCTACCAGAACTCTACAAAAATTGAATTGTATTAAGACTCTACCAGAACTCTACTAAAATGGAATTATACGAAAACTTTCCCAGAACTCTACAAAAATCTAACTGTATCAAATCTCTACTAGAACTCTACTAAAATGAAATTATAGGAAAAGTCTACCAAAACTTTACAAAAATGAAATTAGACGAAAATTTTCCCAGAACTCTACAAAAATCTAATTGTATCAAAACTCTACCAGAACTTTACTAAAATGAAATTATACGAAAACTTTCCCAGAACTCGAAAAAAAATTTAATTTTATCAAAACTCTACCAGAACTCTACTAAAATAAAATTATACGAAAACTCTACCAGAACTTTACTAAAATGAAATTATAGGAAAACTCTACCAGGACTTTACTAAGATGAAATTACACGAAAGCTTTACCGGAACTCCGCAAAAGTCTAGTTCTATCAAAACTCTACCGGAACTCTACTAAAATGAAATTACACGAAAACTCTACCAGAATTTAATACAATGAAATCACACGAAAACTGTACCACAACTTTCCTAAATTGAAATTATGCGAAAACTTTCCCAGAACTCTACCGGAACTCTACTAAAATAAAATTACGCGAAAACTCAACGAAAAAACAAATTCTACCAGAACTTCGTTGCACCTCTGTGAATTCTGGAATCAGAAACGAAACAAAAGTTACTTTTTTAAAAATCATACTAAAAACACTTGTAACCAGTATTTTCTGTGGTAGAATATGCGACTTAAGAACGATGGCGAAGGCCAAAATTCGATATCTTAAAGGAAAAAAATGTAGGTTAGATTTTCCGACCAGAAATCGAATCTGTGAATTCTGAAATCAGAAACGGAAAAAAGTTTCTTTTCCATACTCTCTTAAGTTTTCAAATTAACATATTTTTCACAATTAAAAAAAATCAAAGCATACAAAAAATCATGAAACGCCGGTAAAAAAAAAATCCTAATTTTTGTAAGTAATTACCTCGTTACTCTCGCTTATTCTACCACCTTAATTACAGTCATCTCCTGCACCTTCATCAAGACCAATGATTTTCAAATCCTGATTAAAATTGTTACCCTACGTGTCACTTTTAATTACACTCATGATCCATTACCTCAATTAACGCCTGTGATATACACACCTTTAAGTGCAATAATACAAGCAACGCGTATAATACGCATTATTTCTTTTCATGTTTTTCGTCGCTTATGCCAGAGTCGATTGTTCGTAGCTTTGCGAAAAAAAAAACAATTCCCACTCTTTCCTCCTTTTCTATTCACTCCAATCATTGTTATTTTCTTTTTTAATTGTTCACGTGCGTCATCTTACACTCTATGGCAGTCGCTTAAGCCTCGTGCAGCTAAACGTCTACTGTCTATGTCATTATAAAGTTTTTTTTTTTTTTTTTTTTTTTTTTTTTGGTGACAATATAGAACCTCTTGCTTCCCTTTCGAGTGAGTCTCGACGGGTTCGGTGACTCCTCTCGGTGTTCTACGTTCTATACAGCATCAGTTGCCAAGCCAGAGCAGTACTTAGCAAACTCCCCTTAATTGTAATCACACTAATGCATCTAGCCAAGATTTCCACCCATTCAAGGCGCGAGAGCGATGAACACCTGAACAATCTCGTCTCTAACTTTGGTGTGAATAGAGATAACCCATCTTAGGTGATGATTTAGGTACAAGCCTTAAGAGGATGGTTATAGTGATTTTTTTTATTTCTCGCCCAATTTCCATGAAATTTTTACATTATTTTAAAGATTTTTTCAATTAAATTCTCTGCTAATTTCAATGCATTTCATGGTTTATTTACTGAGATATTTACATATAAATCGAAAATAGATGCAAATTTTTGAAAAAAATTCTTCAGCATTGGATCTTGGGCTAGTGACTTGGAATAATTTGAAGATGTAGTTGGAACAATTATTTGCAATTTGTATAACCGGATTAGCAAATTTCCAACTAATTTTTTTTTTTTTTGAATAAAATATCTACGGAACACTTTTTTTTAGTTGTTTGGAATAAATTAATTTAAAAAATTGATATGTAGCGAAATTTTGGGCGTCATAAAATAATAAAAACAATAAAAATAATTGCAAAATCAAGTTCCTATAAAGTCTGAAAATTTGTGCACGCTAAATTCAATTTTGTAAGATTTGATGCAAAACAGTAATTTTTATCTCATTTTAATCTCATGACAATGAAACGCTTCAATCGATTTCTACAAAATAGATAGTAAGTAAACATTGAAATTAACACTGATTTCGAAAATAATTTTTTTTTTAAGTAAAATGGCTTTCGACAATTAACATTTTTTTAACGGGTGGAAAAAATTAGCATCGCCGAGAATCTCGGCAGGGTATATACGAAAAATGAATAGAATATCATCACATTATGAATGAAAATAAAATCATGGTCGCGAATCTCGGCAAGTCTCTCGATGAGATTTTTCTTTTTAATTTTAGGAATACGAGCTTTTTAAAATCGAAATCTAAGAATCTCGGCAAGATTGTCACTGAGATTCACGGTGATAATGTTGGTAATATACATAAGTCACGACTAGTTGCTTATGTTAAGATTCTCTGTAAAATTCTAGTTGAAGTTCTCGATTACGTGCCCGGTAAAATGCTTATTAAGATTCCTGGTGAGATTCACGATCATGTTTTCGATGAGATTCTCACTGATGTTCTTGATGAGTTTCTCACTGATGTCCCGCGTAGAAAAAAGAATCATGTGAAGAATCTTTTAAAGAATCTTAAAAAAAAGTCTTGAAAGAATCTTTAAAGGAATCTTGAAAAGAATCATGTATAGGATCCGGAGCAAGATTCTTTCCAGGATTCTTTTCAAGATTCTTTCTATCCGAAAGAGTTCTGAGAATCTTTCAAAGAATCTTCGAAAGAACCTTGAAAAGCGTCTTTAAGAGAATCTTGAAAAGATTTCGTCCATTAAACAGAAAAATCGTTGAAAGAATCTTAATGAAATTCTTCAGAGGAATCGAGCAAAACCTGTTGTTGCTTTCCCTTGGTGTCGAAACAATACATTTCGGAACGTCAACGAAGGGTAAACTCCTCGTGTATAGTCGAACTCAGAACAGCTTTGCAGTCTTATATACGTTCAGGCTTCAAGTTACTTGCGAGAAACGCTTCGACCGCTCGCCATCTAGTGGAATCGTACCAAACACTGATATTCAATACTCCGCTAGATGGCGAACGGTCGAAGACCGAGAACGGTCTCGATGAGGTTGTTGATGATTGTCTCATCGACATTCTCTCTAAGATTCTCACTAAAATCCTCACTAAGATTCTTACTAAGATTCTCACTTAGATTCTTACTAAGATTCTCACTAAGATTATTACTAAGATTCTCACTAAGATTCTTACTAAGATTCTCACTAACATTCTCACTAAGATTCGTACTAAGATTCTCACTGAGTTTTTCATTGTGATTCTCACAGAGATTCTCATTATGATTCTCACTGAGATCCTCATCGTGGTTCTCACTGAGATTCTCATCGTGATTCTCACTGAGATTCTCATCGTGATTCTCACTGAAGTTCTCATCGTGAATCTCATTGGGTTCTCATCGTGATTCTTGCTGAGATTCTCACGAAGATTCTCATGAAGATCCTCACTAAGATTCTCACTAAGCTTGTTACCAAGATTATCACTGAGATTGTCATCGTGATTTTCACTGAGATGCTCATCGTGATTCTCATTGCGTTTCTCACTTATATTCTCATCGTGTTTCTCACTGAGATTCTCATCGTGATTCTCACTGGGATTCCCATCGTGATTCTCACTGAGATTCTCATGGTGATTCTCATTGGGATTCCCATCGTGATTCTCACTGAGATTCTCATCGTGATTCTCACTGGGATTCCCATCGTGATTCTCACTGAGATTCTCATCGTGATTCTCACTGACAATGAGATTCTCATCGTGATTCTCACTGACAATGAGATTCTCATCGTGATTCTCACTGAGAATGAGATTATCATCGTGATTCTCACTGAGATTCTCATCGTGATTCTCATTGAGATTCTCATCGTGATTCTCATTGAGATTCTCATCGTGATTCTCATCGTGATTCTCACTGAGATTCTCACTGAGATTCTCACTGAGATTCTCATCATGATTCCCACTGAGATTCTCATCGTGATTGTCACTGAGATTCTCATCGTGATTCCCACTGAGATTCTCACTAAGATTCTCTCAGCAACAATCTTAACAAAACTCTATTTTTCTTTGTCAAAACTTTGTGTCATATGTACTTAGCAAACATATTTGACGGAAATAAATCGAGTATAACTTCGGGTATTGAACGTTCGATAGGTAAGAGGTATTTTCTTGATAAGCTGGATATATGTCATTTCTAGCAGCTAAGAACTTCGATATATAGTCGGTCGAGTAAAACTCCAGGGAGTATATACATAGGTGGTCCTCCTCCACAATTTTTTACTTGCAGTATTAGTGATGTTGTAGCAACTGAGTACGGGGTCGTACGCCAGGGTCGTCTACACAGTGGGTAGTCCTTTCGCTGTCCAGTGTTGCGAGATATATCGTTTATGGGCGTCAGGAATGCATGTGAGGGATTTACTATCAAACGTGCAGTCCTGCGGGAAAGTTAAGTATCAAACAAACTTAGAATTCGTATGTGAAATTACGCTGGCAATAATCTACGGAATGCATACTATATGCAGTTGCATAAACTGCATTTTAATTGCAGCGACTTGTTATTCGTTATTTCATAATACGAGAAAAAATAAATTGCTGAATTCTATGAAATATTTATTTCTTCCCTTTTTTTTTAAATAATCGCAATCAAATATTTTATTCATTCTGTTTAATTATATGTTCATTCATTCATAACAATAAAAAAAAAAATAATCGTTTGAAAGCAATATTTATATTTAATTTTTGAGTTAATGTAAAATTTACATTACATTACAATACAAAAAATGATTTTTCATCTTTTCTTCTTGATTAATTTTTTTGTCTAATGGCTGCAGAGTTAATAAAACTTCATTATTTTTTTTTAAAGACAATTTGTACAATAATTCGATATATTAATTAAAATTTCGAAAAAGAAATTTTATATTTATATAATTTATAAATATTTGTTTATAAACAAGCCTTTCAAACTATTTCACAAAATCACGATTCGACTTTCACAAGGCTACGAAAAAAAAAAAAAACCTAACGACTTCACTCCATTGCGATAATAAAACAAGGTGAGGAGGTTGAACGAATTTCCGGCGTAATGGTCCAGCCGATTTTTTATCTTGCAAGGAGAACTTGAAGCGAAGATCCTTACGTGAGTTAAAGCTTAATCATAGCAATTTAACGATGACGTACATCTTCATTATCCACGAGATAGGATCAAAAGTGCACCTCTCTCACCGAGAAATTATAGTTATTTTGCTATCTTCGTTGTGGTACCGATCGTCGTTACTTGTTGTTCAAGTGACGGTGTGACGTTAAGCCCTTCGGTAGGCTAACCGTGTTTCTTCCTCCCGGCCACGATGGTGATTTCATTCTTATTGTTATACGCCTTTAGGTATTATGTACTTTTGCATCGAGTTATGTTTCCTATTTATCAACGCGAGCCGAATGCGAAATGAAGTATTAAAAAAAATCGACTCGATCATTTATCATGCGAATGAGGTTAGCTAACCAAGTGGTAGAATTCGGATTATTAATCATTCATAACTTCTTCTTGTACAATCAAGACAATCGCTATTCAAAAAATTGACATCAATATTATAGTGATTAAAAATCAATTTAATTTTTAATTCCTTAAAAAAGCTTTTATTTTCAACATGTTTTTTTAATTCAATCTTTTTGTCAAAGTTAAATTTGTTGGTAATTGAAAATTTTGAAATTTCCAAAACAATTTTAATTTTTTGAAAAGAAGATTTTGAAATTTCAGGAAAATTTTAATTTTTTGAAAAGAAAATTTTGAAATTTCAGTAAAATTTTAATTTTTTGACAAGAAGATTTTGAAATTTCAGGAAAATTTCAATTTTTTGAAAAGAAAATTTTGAAATTTCAGTAAAATTTTAATTTTTTGAAAAGATGATTTTGAAATTTCAGGAAAATTTCAATTTTCGAAAAGACGATTTTGAAATTTCAAGCAAATTTTAATTTTCGAAAAAAAGAATTTTCCATTTCTGACAAATTTAACTTCCAAAAAAAATTCCAAAGAAACAAAAAAAAACTAAGCTTTTTTAACATGTTTTTTTAATTCAATTTTTTTTTGAAAGTTAAATTTGTTGGGAATTGAAAATTTTGAAATTTCCAAAACAATTTTAATTTTTTGAAAAGAAGATTTTGAAATTTCAGGAAAATTTCAATTTTCGAAAAGAAGATTTTGAAATTTCAGGAAAATTTCAATTTTCGAAAAGAAGATTTTGAAATTTTAAGAAAATTTTAATTTTCGAAAAGAAGATTTTGAAATTTCAGGAAAATTTCAATTTTCGAAAAGAAGATTTTGAAATTTCAAGAAAATTTTAATTTTCGGAAAAAAGAATTTTTAATTTCTGACAAATTTAACTTCCAAAAAAAAAATTCCAAAGAAACAAAAAAAAAACTAAGCTTATATAATATTTTTTCCGCCGTTCTCAGACCACCGTGTGTCTAGTTCTCTAGAACGGGTCGTAGAAAAAAAAAGAAAATGACCACTAAATTGCGTTGGACTTTGGTTGTCTATGGTTGAAAAAAAAAAAAAAATTAGAAACAAACCGGGAAGCGGGCTCGTTTATGGCATCATGATAATTCGGTCACAGCGTGAGCTCATTCGGTGCGAAATCACGGAGGCTGCAACCGCAATATACTAGCAAAGAACGTACTGCCTTACTATTGCTTTACGACCAATTGACAGCGGTGAATTGCAGTGAAAATTCTTTGGAACAGAACCGACGCGAGACGATCAAACGATAGAATCTTTGCTCTTTTCTACTCCTTTCGCTCGTTAAACGATTTCCTTATACAACACACGCAAGCAAAACTTCATCTTGATTTTATTACCATCAGCCAACGTACGTGAAAACAGACGTTCCTAATCGCGCGACATCTGAGCTTTATGCGAGATTTCTTTAGGAGTTCAGATAAGCAATTAACCACCTCTTTGCGGTAAACGGAGATTAAATTTCTGAGACATTCACTTTTTCCTACCACATGACAGATAATTAAAACATTTTTTTTTTTTTTTTGTGTATCTAGATATTTGCTTGTCCAAATTTGGTGGGCGAGTAAAGGAGTAAAAACTCCTTGGATTATTTACTTATGGTGGTTGTGAAAAATTTACAAAAATTAGGAAGCAATTTGCAAGGTTCTATTTTGCAACATTTTTTTTTTTTAATATTATTTTTTGACCATTTCAATATTTGTGAACGTTGATTTTCGGAAATATCTTTGATTTTGTGATGACAATTTTTTTTTTTGCATTGGAAATTATGAACATTATGTTCGACCTTAAGGGGACATTCAGTTCACTTGTCTACCACATGAAAGATAATTAAAACTTTTTTTTGTACATCTAGATATTTGCATGCTAAAATTTGGCGGGCGAGTAAAGCTGTAAAAACGCCTTGGATTATTTAATTATGGTGGTTGTAAAAAATTTACAAAAATTAGGGAGAAATTTGCAAGGTTCTATTTTACAACCATTTTTTTAAATATCATTTTTTGACCATTTAAATATTTGTGAATATTGATTTTCCGAAATATCTTTGATTTTGTGATGATAATTTTTCTTTTTTTTTGCATTGGAAATTATGACCATTATGTTCGACCTTAAGGGGACATTCACTTCATTGTCTACCACATGAAAGATAATTAAAACTTTTTTTTGTGCATCTAGATATTTGCGTGCTAAAATTTGGCGGGCGAGTAAAGCTGTAAAAACGCCTTGGATTATTTAATTATGATGGTTGTAAAAAATGTACAACAATTAGGAAACAATTTGCAAGGTTCTATTTTGCAACAATTTTTTTTCATATCATTTTTTGACCATTTAAATAATTGTGAATGTTGATTTTCGGAAATATCTTGTATTTTGTGATGATAATTTTTCTTTTTCTTTTGCATTGGGAATTATGAACATTATGGTCGACCTTAAGGGGACATTCACTTCACTTGTCATGAAAGATAATTAAAACCTTTTTTTGTGCATCTAGATATTTGCATACTAAAATTTAGTGGGCGAGTAAAGCAGTAAAAACTCTTTGGATTAGAAAAATTAGGAAGCAATTTGCAAAGTTCTAATTTTCAACAATTTTTTTAATGTCACTTTCTGACCCTTCGAAATTTGATGTGACGCCGAAAAAAAAGTTTGACATATTGGGAAGAACATAATAATACGCAAAGTTCAACTTTGCAACTTTTTTCGTTACCTATATAGTTATTCAAAAATTCAAAATCACATATAATCCAAACCGCTTTATCGATCACGACCAAATTTGGTAGGTAGCAGCATTGAATGTTATTTTTCATCTGTAGAAAATTTCAGTCGATGCGGTAAAATTTGTCGTGATTTAGAGGAAAACGAATATTTTTTTGAAAAATTCAAAATCACGTAAAATCCAAACCTCTTTATCGATCACGACCAAATTTGGTAGGTAGCAGTATTGAATGTTATTTTTCATCTGTAGAAAATTTCAGTCGATGCGGTAAGATTTGACGTGAGTTAGACCAAAACGAATATTTTTTTGAAAAATTCAAAATCACGTAAAATTCAAACCGCTTTACCCATCACGACCAAATTTGGTAGGTAGCGGCACTGAATGTTATTTTTCATCTGTAGAAAATTTCAGTTGATTTGGTAAAATGTGGCGTGAGTTATAGCAAAACGAATATTTTTTTGAAAAATTCAAAATCCCATAAAAACCGAACTTTTTTACAGATTCATACCAAATTCAATACCAATCCTCCTTCAACATAGCTTTATTTATAAATAATTATTTAGCTCAATAGCTAAAAATTTGCGGATATTAGAGAGCGTACAGACATTTTTCGAAAATTTCAAAGTCAAATAAAATTCGAACTTATTTTTGCATTTTTTTGAAAATTACCACAAACAAAGATATCGACCTGATTCACATGTTTGCTAAATTTCAGCCCGATTGTTAAAGCAGTTCTTGAGATGTGTAAGTTTAAATTTTACTGACGCCCACACACACTCACACGCACGCACACACATACATACATTTTTTCTAAACCACTTTTCAAGACGTTTTAAACTATTTTGAGAGTTCTGACATAAAAATACTAGAAAAAAAAATTTCACACAAAAACAAAGCTTCGTTTATAAGGAAGCAAAACTGAAAAATAAAAAAAAAAAATTCAGAAAAACATAGCTTTCTCTATGAGGAAGCAAAACAGGTGGCCCGGTGATGTTGATATAATAAATGTGCGGTCAATTTATCGGGATGTAACGATCGATCGGGGCGAGACAAAGAAGAAGATGAAGAAGAAGAAAACGACGAAGAAGAGGTGGACGACACAGGACGAGAAGACTGACCCACATATCGTTCACACTGAAAATTGCCACCGTCGGTGCTGATGGATACTCATTGAAACGGTTGGTCGAGAGTCACCTGCCACCGCAAAGGACACCCCATAAGTTGTCGTGAAGTAAACAGGACAGAAAACGATATGCCCCGAAGCTAGTGGAGAAACAAACGCTTAGTTAGGTCTGCAGTTCCATTGCAATTTTGACCATTATAAAAAGTAGGTCAAATTTTTGTTGCACGACTTTTGTACATAAATTACGTCACGCATTGCATTTTAGATCCGTAATTTCGAAAGCCAATTTCATCATCAGCGACCTCGGGAAATTTTAAATAGTGTCTCATTTAAAAAAAAATTATTTTTGACAAATTTTGTACCGCCATTTTGAATTTCTGAAGTTGGAGATTGAATTTGTCATCAAGAACCTAAAAAATGTCGAAGTTACAAGTTTCATTAAAATCAAGTTACTTCTCTCATTTTGGTCCGCCATTTTGATTTCAAATTTGTGAAAACCTCATAAACCTTATACTACCGATTTTCATACAAATCTCTTTTTTGGATTTTCGTTCACCTGCGGAACTGGGAAATTTATGATAAATCAATTTTCATTCAGATCAAGTTAGTTTTTCAATTTTGGTCCGCCATTTTGGGTTCAAATTTGTGAAAACCTCATAAATCTTAGACTACCGATTTTCATCCAAATCTCTTTTTTGGATTTTCGTTCACCTGCGGAACTGAGAAATGTATGATAAACCGATTTTCATTCAGATCAAGTTAGTTTTTCAATTTTGGTCCGCCATTTTGAGTTCAAATTTGTGAAAACCTGATAAATCTTAGACTACCGATTTTCATCCAAATCAAGTCACTTTTTGGATTTTCGTTCATCTGCGGAACTCAGAAATTTATGATAAACCGATTTTCATTGAGATTAAGTAATTTTTTCAATTTTGGTCCGCCATTTTGATTTTCATTATTTATTTGTAATTTTTCAACTATTCCACAGATATAGAATCGAAAATAATCTATTTAAATAAAATCTTTCTCATAAATTTCCAGTCCACAAAAAACCGAGCCAAGAATGACATTGTTAGAGGCAAAAATGGTCCGTCCATATTAACTATTATTGCTCTTGGGCAAAAGTGCAAAAAATCCGGCGTCTCTCATCTTCCGTTTACAGTAATTGCTTCACTGCAGTGAAATGAAAGAAACGTTCGGTTGTGGAACTGCGGAATTTACATGTAAGTAGTCGACATCAACTCAACGCTTATAAGGAAAGAAATAAACCTTCCGGCCACACGGATATTTATCTGCTTAAGCAAAAGCTCACGCATAGTCCATAATTGCACAATAGCAACAGCTGCAATGATACACTATTCACATGCTTACTAATTGCGGATTTAAAAAATCCGGACAAACCGTGAAAGCGAAAAGGAGATTCGTAAGTCGGAATGTTGGAGGTAGTCAATCACTGGCAAACACTTGGAAATGGACAAAGCAGACGTGTATTTCGTGCAATGACGTTCATTACAAAAATCTATTTGTGCGGAATGTAACAAGGCTACTGAATACCACTCTCTCATTATTTCTAGGAATTTCAACGGGTAAGCAATGTGTTTGTCGGCTTCTCTGTAACGACGACTGTAATCCTGGATCTTTGCTGATTTCCTCGGCCTCTCAGATCCTCTTTTCGTGCTTGTTCTGCTTTATTGTAGACTGCTTTATTGGTCCCAAAGAAGCTACGAGTTAAGACTTTAATATTTTTGTAAATGTTTCCTCATCATTTTCATTACGCGTAATCGGAGCCGATGCCACTTATACTTTTTGCTTCCTCTTAAAGGAAGCTTTGCTTTCGGGAAATCATTTCCAAGACTCTACGAAACTTTCCAAAACTCTACGAGACTCTCCAAGACCCTGCGAGACTTTCCAAGACTCTACGAAAATTCCCAAAACTCTATGAGACTCTCCAAGACTCTACGAGACTCAACAAGACTCTATGAGACTTTCCATGACTCTACGAGACTTTCCATAACTCTACGAGATATTCCAAGACTTCACGAGATATTCCAAGACTTCACGAGACTTTCCAAGACTCTAAGAGATTTTCCAGGACTCCATGAGACTTTCCAAGACTATAAGAGATTTCCCAGGACTCCATAAGACTTTCCAGGACTCCATGAGACTTTACGAGACTTCATGAGACTTTCCAGGACTCTACGAGACTTTTCAAGACTCCACGAAACTTTCCAGACCTCTATGAGAGTTTCCAAACCTCTACAAGAATTTCGAAGACTCTACGAGACTTTCCAAGATTCCACGAGACTTTCTAAAACTACACGAGACCTTCCAAGACTCCACAAGACTTTCCAAGACTCCACGAGACTTCCCAAAACTCTCCGAGATTTTCCAAGACTCTGCTAAACTTTCCAAGACCCTACGAGACTTTCCAAGACGCTACAAGACACTTCATGGCTCTACGAGGTATTCCAAGACTTCACGAGACTTTCCAACACTCTACGTGACTTTTCAAGACTCCACGAGACTTTCCAGACCTCTATGAGAGTTTCCAAACCTCTACGAGAATTTCCAAGACTCTACGAGACTTTCCAAGATTCCACGAGACTTTCGAAAACTCCACAAGGCCTTCCAAGACTCCACAAGACTTCCCAAAACTCTACGAGACATTCCAAGAATCTGCGAGACTTTCCAAGACTCTATGAGACTTTCCAAGACGCTACAAGACATCCCATGACTCTACGAGATATTCCAAGTCTCTACGAGACTTTCCAAGACTCTACGAGACTTTCCAAGACTCTACAAGACTTTCCCAAGACTCTTAAGATGCACTTTGAGACTTCCAAAAATTTTCCTTGAGACTCAAAAAGATTATTCTTGACACTATTAATGATTCTCCTCGAGACTTTCCACGAGATTCTCCAGGATTCTCCGTGAAGCGCTACCTGAATCTCACCGAGACTATTCTCCGGAAAATTCTCTAAGATTCCGCGCGTGCCTCTCCAAAACTACGGTAACATTGTGAATTACCGTTGTATATGGGTCGTCTATTGCATCCTCATCCGGAAATAGATGACAAACAATTTTGAATGGCATATTAAGTTTTACGGTCATTCTGTCACAGCCAGCGTATGCGTAATAACTGTTTCACCCGATGAATTACGAAGGCGTTAAAAGACTTTGTTGCTTGTTCAACACACAGTGGTAATGACGCCGGCTCTCGATAATATAATATTGCGAATATGCCATTCGAGCATACGTTGCGCGGAAGTACTTAAGCGGTGTGCGCTTGGCCCGCTGTATGTTATGTGGACTCTTTGTTTTATTGGTATTTTATTAATCGATGCCATGTATTTATCGAGCAAGCTGGGCGGCAGCTGCTGCTTGCTGCTGCTGATACCCGCACACAGCTATTTGTGGCGCACTCGTATGTCGATATACTTTTAATGTAAGCGCCGTGTCTTATAACGTGTTCCAGTAGAATTATGTTACACAGTATGGTCGACTTTTAAGGACGTGAAATGAAACCTATTCACGTTATTTACGCGACTACACCGGGCAAGCTCAAATAATTTATTCTACAATTGAGACATTAATTTTTATCCCCTATAAGTTGTCGTATGCCCAAGTTTGGAATTTTCATGGTATATGCAAATAAGCTGTACGAAATAAGAATTACAAAAATAATTATCTAGGTATGAAAATGGACGTTAAACGGGTTTTTAGTGTTTTAGTACGTTTTGTAAAAGTACTTTCTTAGATATAGAAATGCATCGGCGACATTTCTTTAGAGGCTGAGTTTTAAAAAAAAATGATGTATTTATTTCAGCATATCGGAATAAAAATATTTTTTTCCGATGGAAAGTCTCGCAGAATCTTGGAAAGTCTCGTAGAGTCTTGGAAAGTCTCGCAGAGTCTTGGAAAGTCTCGCAAAGTCTTAGAAAGTCTCGCAAAGTCTTGGAAAGTCTCGCAGAGTCTTGAAAAGTCTCGCAGAGTCTTGGAAAGTCTCGCAGAGTCTTGGAAAGTCTCGCAGTCTTGGGAAGTTCGCAGAGTCTTGGAAAGTCTTGCAGAGTCTTGGAAAGTCTCGCAGAGTCTTGGAAAGTCTCGCAGGGTCTTGGAAAGTCTTGCAGAGTCTTGGAAAGTCTCGCAGAGTCTTCGAAAGTCTCGCAGAGTCTTCGAAAGTCTCGCAGAGTCTTGGAAAGTCTCGCAGAGTCTTGGAAAGTCTCGCAGTCTTGGAAAGTCTCGCAGAGTCTTGGAAAGTCTCGCAGAGTCTTGGAAAGTCTCGCAGAGTCTTGGAAAGTCTCGCAGAGTCTTGGAAAGTCTCGCAGAGTCTTGGGAAGTCTTGCAGAGTCTTGGGAAGTCTCGCAGAGTCTTGGAAACTCTCGTAGAGTGTCGGAAAGTCTCGCAGAGTCTTGGGAAGTCTTGCAGAGTCTTGGGAAGTCTCGCAGAGTCTTGGAAACTCTCGTAGAGTGTTGGAAATTCTCGTAGACTTGGAAGCTCTCGTAGAGATTTGGAAGCTCTCGTAGAGACTTGGGAGCTCTCGTAGAGACTCGGAAGCTCTCGTCGAGACTTGGAAGCTCGCGTAGAGACTTAGAAGCTCTCGTAGAGACTTGGAAGCTCGCGTAGAGACTTGGAAGCTCTCGTAGAGACTCGGAAAAAATATAGGAGAGTTTCACGGAAAATCCTGGATAGTGTCGTGGAGAATCTCGTAGCACGTCTCTTAGAGAGTCTCAAGAAGAATCTTTAAAAGTCTCGAATTCAATCTTCGGGGGTCTCGGAGATAACCTTCGAGACTCTCAGAGATAATCTTCGCCAGTCTCAAGGGGCATTTTCGAGAGACCTCACGGGAATTTTTGAGAGAAAAATACTGGAAAATGAATCTACTTCCATATGAAATTTGCAAAAAAAAAACGTCTACATTTGATCCGATATAAAACCATGATATAAAATAAAGTGGTATATTAAGCAGGACTTTTTAAACTTATTTAATATACAAATACACTTTAATTATACATAATACTTCTATATTAAATTTACTATACGCGTTTTCGCATAGCAACGTCCCATAAACTATGTTAACTTTTAAAAAATAAATTTTCTGTGTAGCGATCACTGAGCTTATATTACTGTCCACCGCTGACTAACAATAAGCCATCTTTCAATAGCGAGAATAACCTTCGTCCTGGGAAAGGCAAACGCGTAGGACTGATTAGCTTCCTCGTTCTTTTCTTAATATTATCCTTCGACTCGTTCTCCTGTTCCTTTTGGCCGAACCTAAGATCAATTTCCACTCGGAGGGGCGAAGCTGAAGAAGAAAAAAAAGATGGAGGTAGGAAGGTACAGGTCTCCGGTCGCTTTGCCTACCTGATTCGATCACAATGGCGGTCTAATTGGGCCGTCCGGTTGTAAGTAAAACGAAGGGTGACCGGCCGAAGCCTGAAACCCAACCTTATCTTCCTCATTCCGTTCGCATAAAAGCGATGGATGGAAGATTTGAAAAAAAAAATGACTCCTCGAGTCCACCGTGATTGCCACTCCGGTGATACAAAATCGATCTCCGGATTGGCAAGCCAGTTGTAATTTTCATGCTTGCGAATTTAAAAGTCGTTCGGTAGGTTGATGGATTGTTGTGCTCTTCATATTCTTTTTTTTCGATCATCTTCCTTGAGATACACGAGCACTTTCCAGGTGGGCGAGGTACGAAGATTGAACCGCCCATTGGAACCACTGTGTATATCGACGTAATTGCCAAATGGATGCAATTAGGCTTCGTAATATAGTGATTCGATTGATTGCTAGTCAACCTTGATGGTTCCTTAATTTTTTAACCTCTTTCGGGAGGAAAAATGTTATTATAGCGTGAGGAACGAATTATGTATGAGATAATTCAATGATAATTATATAATATTTATATAATGATAATGCTGCAAAAAAAAATTGCTTGGATTTACTGAAGTAGCGGTTGAGGTTCGCTATCAAATTATGTTGTTGATTGGAGGTGATTAGTCAGTTAGTTTGATGAATTTTGTATTTTGATTTCATTTACTCTGAATATTGTTTATTTAAAAAAATTATTCAGTAGAAATTGCAAAAAGTATGGGAAAAAATCGCTGATAATTTTGGTTACGATCCTCATGTGGTTTTTTTATTTCAATAAGAAATATTCTCGGTCACCAAAATTTTGTATTGTACTTAAAAATTGGGAAAACATTTTTAAAAAACCATAAGAACAAACCAGCAAAAAATTTAATATCATTCCGAATAATTAAAAGAAAATTTGCCTTTCATACTTTTCCTGTACAATTTTGTCTTCAACATAAAAAAAAAATTAATGTTCAATGTAAAAATTTGAAAAATGCACGAGATTATTAGTAGATTTAAATTGACATTAAACAAATTTTATTTCTGTTCATGAGACCGATAGATTGAATTTAATCGTGAGATTTTTATTACTAGATCAAACGTGGGATTTAATTCATGCGAATAAAACCGCATGCAGAGAAATTCACATCCGCAGATGCGAATTGTTTTACGTCAGCCGGAAGTTTTAGCGAACGAACAAAGAATCGCAGCGCAGGAAGTCCTTGCCATCTTTGCGTTTTGACCGGCCACCGTGCCTTGCCGCATTGTCCGCCCTATGCGCGATTATTTTATTTTTATTTCCATGTTTTTTTTTTCCTTAACCACTACCGATGTTTCCGGTATACAATAGGCGAATCCTAGACCAATGCATAGCGACCAGTCGGAGAACTTTTGTTCTCCCCTTTGGCAAGACCGTAGAATTGCGAGAGATTTTTCTTTCTTTTTTTTCGCAACCGCAACTTACATCTAGCCTGTGCATTACATAGAGAAGCAAAGCACATTCAAAAACGTTTGCTAACCCTGTATTCCTGTGACAATTTGATCAGCAGACACAGAAAGGCGATAAAAATATCCTGCGGCAAAATATTAAAAAAATTATAAGCAAAAAAGAACAGTTATAAAACAAGAAAGTCATTCATGACGTTAACAAATTATCTTATTATAATTTACGATAATAAATTGTAGATAGTTTTCGGTGCAGACTAATTTGGTGTAGAAGTGCTCGCGGGTTCAGTCGTTCGGTGTATACTTTTTGTCAGGTATACTTTTTAGGCTGGTTTTCCGTGTAGATTCGTCTTTGTGTGAACTTGTCTCCGTGTAGACTTGACTTCGTGTAGACTTGTCTTCGCGTAGACTTGTCTTCGTGTAGAATTGTCTTCGTGTAGACTTGTCTTTGTGTAGATTTGTCTTCGTGTAGACTTGTCTTCGTGTAAACT
The DNA here is from genome assembly GCA_963970395.1 of Ephialtes manifestator. Lineage (NCBI taxonomy): Eukaryota > Metazoa > Arthropoda > Insecta > Hymenoptera > Ichneumonidae > Ephialtes > Ephialtes manifestator. The sequence goes on along the minus strand of OZ019968.1, from coordinate 2,595,291 downwards.
TGTCTCCCTGTGAATTTGTGTCCGTGTAGACTTGACATCGTGTAGACTTGATTTCGTGTAGACTTGACTTCGTGTAGACTTGTCTTCGTGTAGACTTGTCTTCGTGTAGACTTGTCTTCGTGTAGTCTTGTCTTCGTATAGACTTGTCTTCGTATAGACTTGTCTTCGTATAGACTTGTCATCGTGTAGACTTGTCATCGTGTAGACTTGTCATCGTGTAGACTTGTCTCCGTGTGAACTTGTCTCCGTGTAGACTTGACTTCGTGTAGACTTGACTTCGTGTAGACTTGCCTTCGTGTAGACTTGTCTTCGTGTAGACTTGTCTTCGTGTAGACTTGTCTTCGTGTAAACTTGTCTTCGTCTAGACTTGTATTCGTGTGGACTTGTCTTTGTGTGGACTTGTATTCGCGTGGATTTGTATTCGTGTAGCCTTGTATTCGTGTAGACTTGTCTTCATGTAGACTTGGAAGTTGTACAATCGGTCCAGAGCCCACGGCTAGACCGTACACGCCGTGAACGCGACATAATGAGACTCCACATGCACCAAACTCGACACGACGAGACTCCAAACACACCAAACTCAGTACGACGATGCTGCACGTACCAATCTAAACACGATAAGACGCTACATGCACCAAACTCAACACGATGAGTCTCTACATGCACCAAACTCAACACGATGAGACTTTACACGCAACAAACTCGAAACGACGAGACTCCACATCTGAAATCTGCACAGGCCGTTCACGAAACTCGACACAGCTACTGTGTATACGCACTGGTTTAACAGTGGTGTCGAGTTTGGTGTGTCAAGTTCATGGCATGTACAGTTTCGTCGTGTCGAGACTGGTGCATGGAGAATCTTGTCGAGTTGAGTTTGGCCGCGTATACACTTTCGTTGTATCGAGTTTGGGGTGTGTAGAGTCTCGTCGTGATGAGTTAATGCTGTAAAGCTTTGCCGTGGCAATTTAATGCCATGTCGAGTCTTTTGATGTCAAATTGATGCTGTAGAGTTATAAAAAATCACACAAACTTGCCACGTCCAGAGTCTACACGCCCCGGACTCGACACAATAAAACTTTACACGCACTAAACTCGACACAACGAGACTCTATACGCGCTGTATCGAGTTCGTGACGCATAGAGTTTCGTCGTGTCAAAATCAGTGCGCGTAGAATCTCGTCGTGTCGAGTTTGATACGTGTACAGTCTCGCCGTTTCGAGTTTGGTACATGTAGAGTCTCGCCGTTTCGAGTTTGGTGCATTTAGAGTCTCGCCGTTTCGAGTTTGGTGCATGTAGAGTCTCGCCGTTTCAAATTTGTGTGGTTTACAGTTCGGCTGTGTTGTATTGACGTCGTGTAGAGTCTCGTCGTGGTGAATTAACGTTGTGTAGATTTTAATTGTGTGGCAAGGTAAATACCGTGCCGTTTCTTATGTTGTCGCATCCTAATGTTATAAAAATCTTATTTTATGACACAGACCCAATTTTTTTTTTTACTTTTCTTTCAAGCCTCGACGCTTTTTATTTCACAACACCGCGTGTACACTTTATGTGAAATGTCACTGCAATTTAAAAAAATTCGTGATAGAAGGGTTGTACAAAGAAATAGAAGAGTAGGTCTGGTGTTGCTGCCGCTGTTGGGTGCCAAAACGAGACTGACAATGAGTCTGTGGGATCATGAGGGAGAAAGAAAAAAAACGAGACAGCAAATGCTGCAGTAGCAGCGGGCGCACAAACTCGAAAAAAAAAAAATGTAGAAAGAAAAAAAAAACGTTAAGCGGGGGGATGAATGGACAAACGCGTAGCGCGGAGGAATCAGTGAAATAAAAATGGTAGAAAAAAGGGAGGCAGAGGGATGAAAGTACTTTGAAGTACTGCCAACTGTACGCATACACATATGCATTCAGCCAGTATCCATCTAGACGAATGGCACTGAGGCAGAAAGGTGCTTACAATGACCGTTAAACAATGGTCACTCGTTATAACGAGAGTGAATTCGACCGAGCATTTTTGTGTACCATAATAGATATTAATGAAACCTATACGAGGTTTTCATCATGTGACCAGTACCGGGTATTCATCGATACTTCACTCGCTATCCTTTTTCGATTCGGTGAAAGCAATAGCTTTGAATTAAAATCAAAGGAATTTGAAGGATTTCACTTTGCAACCTTTGCAACCTTTTTAAACCTTGTTTGCAACCATCGCAACTGTGTTTTTTTGATTTTGGAAATTTGAACTTTTTAGTGATCGAAAAATTAATAATATATTATTATACAAAATTGAAGATTCACATGTTGGGATACACAAAACTATGTAAAATACCGAGAAAAGTGGTTTAGAAAATCTGTCTGGATGGATGTCTGTGTTTGGCAGACATAACAAATTTTATCCTTAATAACAAAAGAATAACTTTATCAATCGAGATGAAATTTGGCACGCAGTGCGAGCAGTTTAATGGATCTTTTCAGTGTGCCGGCCCGAAAAATAGCCTATTTTAAGGATTTTTTTTCGGACGGTTACTATACGCCGATCAATCTGAAATTTTGATGACATATTAAGGTAATCATGAATTACAGAAAATGATTTTTTATAAGACGATTTTTATTGTTAACATTTTTTTTATTGTTGAAAATAATGTTGATAAAAAAGATAGCATCATGGTGGACATCCTAGGGGTCGCAAATTTGATCTAAACAAAAAAACCTAAAGGATTATTAATTAGTCTGCGATTGGCTATCGCGCTATGGAGGCTTTTTTAAAATCAAAATTGACAAAATGGCGGCGGTTTGGACAAAAAGTATCGATTTTAGCCGTTTTTTCGACAGTTTTTCTTTTAAAAAAATGGGAAGATTAAAAAAAAGCTTCCATAGCACGATAGCGTGAAGAATGTTCTCCTAAAATTTGAAAACGATCGCTTGAAAACTGTTCCCTGGAGAACGTCCACCGTTTTGAAAAATGTCGTTTCGAGAAAAACGCGTTTCAAATTTCGAATGCAGAAATTTCATATACCTAAATTGTGTACATACGACTAATCGGCGATGCCAGGTCCATAAAGTATGCCAGTGAAGTATTTCGAATTTCGCTTTAAAAATTTGAGAGGATGTTTTTGACCGTATATACTAATGAATAAGACGAAACAAAAAAACCGATTTTTTTTCACACTGGAAAGATCCATTAATGCCTTTGCTTGTAAAAATTTACACGAAAATTGAAAAACCTATTCTAATTTTTATGGAATTTGGATTTTTATAAAATCCAAAATGTCCCAAACAATTTTGTGGTTCGGAGCCAATTCAAACAATTTTTATATTTCCGTATAGCTGGCACAAATTAAAAAAATTTCGTGTTTTATATTTAAGGTGCTCGTTATTACTACAATTGGTGTAAAGATTGCATTTTTAATAGTGCAAGGCCAGATTTTGCAATCGATTTAATTTTATTTTAAAATTTCCCTCTCTGAGAAATATGAAGAAAAAAAAATCTAAAATAACGCGAGCAATATATATATATATTTTTTTTTTCAAAATTATTCGTATTGTAGAAAGGCTCGAAAATTTCTTCTTGCAATCAGATAAAAAAATGCGAGAAATGTAAAAAAAAAAATCTAAAATAACGCGAGCAATATATATATATATATATATATTTTTTCAAAATTATTCGTATTGCAGAAAGGCTCGAAAATTTCTTCTCGCAATCAGATAAAGAAATGCGAGAAATTTGATTTAAAAAAATCTAAAATAACGCGGTCAATATATACATATTTTTTTTTTTTCAAAATTATTCGTATCGCAGAAAGGTTCGAAAATTACTTTTTGCAATAAGCTAAAAAATTAAGGCAGCTTAGAGAGGGTAAAGAATAGTTTATTATCCCAACCAATTTAAGTGAAAAGAAAATTGTAAAATAAAAAATCTAAAATAACGCGGGTAATTTTTTTTTTTTTTTTTTTTTTCAAAATTATTCGTACAGTCTATCAATATTAGTATATTGTCCATGACTGTGACCATCCACCTTATCTTTCTCATGGACATTGTAGAATCGGAACGTGCGAAAGGCTCGGAATAACAACCATAGGTCGTTTGTTTGAGTTACTGGCGGGTTTATTGCCGAAGACCCACCTGCTCCAACAGCCTCTCCAATCCTTCCTCTTTCTCCTTCTTTTTTTCTTGCTGCCTTATACTCCCGTCGCTATGGTACACGAACCGTCTGCTGGTCTTACGCTTCCGACGGGTGGACAATCTCCTCGCGTTTCGCACAGCGAAACGATTGTCACCATCGTCTACCTCCTCTCGGAAGCAATAAAACTTCTTTCTATATATGGGGCATTCCTAACCAACTCGTTGAACATCAGACCCTTCATATTTTTAATTGGACTTTTTCCCATTTCACTGGATTCTACCACCTTAAAACCGGCCAATAATTAATAACATTTTTTATACCTTCGTTGGACTTAATTAATTAAGGAAAAAAAAATTTTAAATACTCCATAACAATTCTGTTTTTTTTTTTTTTGGAAATATGAATTTTTTTTTGATTATATAAAAAAAAGTCGCATCTTTTGACGTTTTACTTCTTCGACTATTCCAATGAAAAAAAAAAATAGATAAATTGTAGAATAATATTTTCTTCCACATTATGATGCGTACTGAAATTGTATGTTCAATTTAAAAAATGAAATAGTGTTTTTAAACATTTTTTAATATAATATCATTACTAATTAAATCACTCATTTGCCAGAAAAAAATGTGAAAAGAAATACTATTTTCTTTTTTTACATTTTACATATATTTTCAGTACGTATTAAAATGTGGAATAAAAAATTATTCTACAATTTACGGAGAATAAAACCTTCTATAGAAATATATACGTACTAACGCCATTTTTTAATTAAAATCATCGAAAAAAAGGGAATTCCAAAGTATATGATTTTTTGTTTTTGGGATTAAAAGAAATTAAAAATTTTTTTCAAATTTTTTTGTAATGGCGTATTTTTTTTCTTTTTCACTTTCAATATTGACAGAGACCGACGGCAAGATATTTTTTTTTAATCTTATACTTTCTTAGCCATTAATATACAAATAAACAATTGTTTAAAAAAAAAGTTGATTAATAATAATAATAATAATAATAATAATATAATATAATATATATTATTATATATATTATATATATTATTATTATATATATATAATATTATATAATAATAATATTATTATTATTAATCAACTTTTTTTTTAAACAATTGTTTATTTGTATATGAATGGCTAAGAAAGTATAAGATTTAAAAAAAATATCTTTAGAATACAGTAGAGATTCTTATAGCAATGGGGGAGGGGTGGTAATACATATAAGTGATATTTACAAGGCAGAGATTCAGCATTTTTCCTAACCGGTAAAACATTAAGAGTCGGCGTTCGTTACATACTGAGAGCGAATGCAAGCAGCATTAGTGACTTCGTTATAAAATAGAAGATTTTCTTTATGGCTCCGTGGTCTTTCGTTAGCAGGAGCTCAGCGACATTCTCTAGGCAGACGGGATTTCCTAAATAGTAACAATTGTACGGGTCGTAGATTGGGCAGTACAAGAATATATGTTCCAAAGTTTCCGGCTCGTGCCTGTTGCAAATTTTACAAATCTGATTTGCTTCCAATTTGAATGTCATTTTGTTAAAAGCTAGAGTGTTGAAGTAGGGTAGAAGTACCAGTTGTGGCCACCCCCACACTTAAATACGTTTTTCGTGGCTATTTTAATACTATACCTGTATTTAATCATAATTTTTCATAACGTTGTGTATTTTGGAAACATTTATCGTCATTTTGACGTCCGTTCGTCTCCATTACAAAACGTACTGTATCAGTAATTAAAGTATCATCAGCTGATTTATCAAATTCTCAACTCCTTACGGAATTCGACAAGATTTTGACGAAAACTCTAGATACATATTCGGATTATATAGTTGGCGAATTGCATGCAGCTTTGCACAGATCAATCTTAAGAGTCATCACTGCAAATGTTGATGTACTAAAAGTTTGAAATAAAGCTATACATTTATAAAAAATACGATGGCCACAACTGGTACATGGAATAAGCATGTTGCCCCGGATGTGGCCATGATAATATAATCATTAATTTTTCGTTAATTATTATACAATCAATTCATAAATTCGTAAAGAAGAAACAAAAAAACCAAAAAACGCTAAGAAAAATATATCCTTAGAAATGTATAGTAAAAAAGAAGGTAAAGCGGTGGAACACCTTTCATGTTGAAGATTCCCATCATTATGCAATGCGAAAATCTACTTTCGGAAAGAACTCTGGTAAAAATAAAAATAAAAGTGTAAAGAGTAAAACATTAATAGAATGTGTGACTATTTGTGACAAAGAAAGCTGCGACGAAAAAGTGCAAAACGAAGGAGACGAATGTCAAAAAAGGTTAGTTAGGTTCACAGATGGCATCTGTGCTTTAAAGACATTTTCGTGTAGAGGAATTGGATGCTTTCATAAGAATACGATTTTGATTTATTAAACACACCTTAAAAAATGTTTCAAGTGCAATGAATATTGGGTTATTCTAATTTTAAGCATGGCCAAAGCCGGTACATTACTGTGGCCAAAACCGGTCCATAGGTGGCCAGAACTGGTGAAATGGCTATGCTCCTACTTTTTTCTATTTTCCAGTGTTTTCTCGACCCATATGAAGATTTTAATGCTAGAAATCTAAAATTATATTCTTCTCAGATATGAAAAGTATAGGTCCAAAACAGTTTTATGATATTTGGTCCCAATCACAAGTACTTGAAAATGGGAAAATTCTTAAAGTGGCCACAACCGGTACTTCTACCCTAGTAATTAGCCAGCCGCACTTGAGCAATCACCCGTTTCATGGCAAGAGAACAGCGAGCTTTCATATAGTGAGCAGCACCTTCGTTGATGTCTTTTGGAAACCACAACTGAAGCGAAGTGGAATTTGCGTACTCGTCTAAGTCTTTAGCTCTCAGGAACTGATTGTAAGCACAAAAGAATTGTGATTCTGGACGCGTCCAATTCTGCGCGGTTCGGTCTGATTAACAATTCACCGAAGCCAATTTCCGCAATAATGTCTTTTAACTGCCACACCCAATTGTACTTCTGGCCGCCAACATTGTTATTCATTAGTTCAACAAGCCTTAGGAATATTTTTTTAGGCAATCTATCATCGCTCATTGAGAGGACTCTTTTAACCCAACCCCAGATCAGACGCATGACTTGAACGGAACTGTGCACAAGTCCTAGCTCTAATCTCAGTGCATACCCAGGCGTGTTTTTTGGCAACAGAAACAGTCTTTTAAAGAAACTAACTTGCGCTTTTTCGATTATTTCTAAATAACCTAAGCCCCAGGCCGGTACCGCGTACACCAGTATAGGAAATGCCAGCAGTTACAACGGGGCCAATGATTGGGCGAGTACTGGCTACCAAGCAATGATAGCCAGTACTGGTTGACTATCGAGCCATCGTTGGGGCCAGCAGTGGCCCGCGGCCGCGACCAAGTAAAAACTGCCAACATTTTGTCACACCTGGCCCAGTGCTGACAACCAGCGATGGCCGATAGACTTGTACCGAGCATGGGCTGCTGCAGTTTTCCACGGCTGGGCCATTGTTGGTGCCGATGATTGCGCCATCGGTACTATGAATTCCTACAATATGTGAGTCATGGTGGGCGAGAGGTGGAAATCACGCGTCAAATTTTACGATCAATATGTCCATCTATTATCGGGTGAAAAAGAATCGAGATTTTAAAAAAAGAACACCGAAGTGTCAGATGATCAGTGCATCAATGAAGCAGAAGATCCTCCTTCAAAGCGACAGAAAATAAATGGTAGTGATCATAGTGACAGTGACAGCGGCGAAAGACCCGGAAGAAGTGACAGTGAACATAACCTCAATGCAACAGACGTATCGCCTAATGAAAGCGTCGTTATTGAAAGTGAAGATTCATACAACAGTGAAAATATTGTTAAAAATCTATTGGAAAATGTTCCCGAAACGCTACAGTCAAAGTTATCAATGTGTGTGTGTGAAGCTCGGTAAAGTCTCATCATACTTACAAAACTTATTTGGCTCAACTGAAATTAACTGATAATAACTAAATGTTTATTCTGCTATATTATCAAAAGCTTTGTTGACCGTCGGCGAACGTTTATCGGCGATCATTGACCACTATTGTGCCAAGAATGAGAAAAATAGGGACCAGTATTGGCCCATGAATGGCGAGGATTAATGGGCGGCCATTTTCTGCCGTTACTGGATCAGTAGTATCCACCGCTGCTGGCCAGTATTGGTCCCCAGCAATGGACCAGCACATGGCATGCAGCAGTGGGCCGAAGTTATCATCCAGCAGTCAAGCCAGTGCTGCACCAGTGCTGGTTACCATTGCCGCGCCGTTGCTGGAAGGCTGGCCGCCAACACCGGCCCAATGCTCGGCCAATAATGAGCCCCTATACGGGTTCCGCAATAATGTCTTTTAACTGCAACACCCAAATGTACTTCTGGCCGCCAACATTGTTATTCATTAGTTCAACAAGCCTTAGGAATATTTTTCTAGGCAATCTATCATCGCTCTTTTAACCCAACCCCAGATCAGACGCATGACTTGAAAGGAACTGTCCTAGCTCTAATCTCAGTGCATACCCAGGCGTGTTTTTTGGCAACAGAAGCAGTCTTTTAAAGAAACTAACTTGCGCTTTTTCGATTATTTCTAAATAACCTAAGCCCCAGGCCGGTACCGCGTACACCCGTATAGGAAATGCCAGCAGTTACAACGGGGCCAATGATTGGGCGAGTACTGGCTACCAACCGATGATAGCCAGTACTGCAGTTGACTATTGAGCCATCGTTGGGGCCAGCAGTGGCCCGCGGCCGCGACCAAGTAAAAACTGCCAGCATTTTGTCACACCTGGCCCATTGCTGACAACCAGCGATGGCCGATAGACTTGTACCGAGCATGGGCTGCTGCAGTTTTCCACGGCTGGGCCATTGCTGGTGCCGATGATTGCGCCATCGGTACTATGAATTCCTACAATATTCTGGAAGTCGTGGTGGGCGAGAGGTGGAAATCACACGTCAAATTTTACGATCAATATGTCCACCTATTATCGGGTGAAAAAGAATGGAGATTTTAAAAAAAGAACACCGAAGTGTCAGATGATCAGTGCATCAATGAAGCAGAAGATCCTCCTTCAAAGCGACAGAAAATAAATGGTCGTGATCATAGTGACAGTGACAGCGGCGAAAGACCCGGAAGAAGTGACAGTGAACATAACCTCAATGCAACAGACGTATCGCCCAATGAAAGCGTCGTTATTGAAAGTAAAGATTCATGCAACAGTGAAAATATTATTAAAAATCTATTGGAAAATGTTCCCGAAACGCTACAGTCAAAGTTATCAATGTGTGTGTGTGAAGCTCGGTAAAGTCTCATCATACTTACAAAACTTATTTGGCTCAACTGAAATTAACTGATAATAACTAAATGTTTATTCTGCTATATGATCAATAGCTTTGTTGACCGTCGGCGAACGTTTATCGGCGATCATTGACCACTATTGTGCCAGGAATGAGAAAAATAGGGACCAGTATTGGCCCATGGATGGCGGGGATTAATGGGCGGCCATTTTCTGCCGTTACTGGATCAGTAGTATCCACCGCTGCTGGCCAGTATTGGTCCCCAGCAATGGACCAGAACATGGCATGCAGCACTGGGCCGAAATTATCATCCAGCAGTCAAGCCAGTGCTGCACCAGTGCTGGTTACCATTGCCGCGCCGTTGCTGGAAGGCTGGCCGCCAAACACCGGCCCAATGCTCGGCCAATTGTGAGCCCCTATACGGGTTCCGCAATAATGTCTTTTAACTGCCACACCCAAATGTACTTCTGGCCGTCAACATTGTTATTCATTGGTTCAACAAGCCTTAGGAATATTTTTTTAGGCAATCTATCATCGCTCTTTTAACCCAACCCCAGATCAGACGCATGACTTGAAAGGAACTGTGCACAAGTCTTAGCTCTAATCGCAGTGCATACCCAGGCGTGTTTTCAACAGTGAAAATATTATTAAAAATCTATTGGAAAATGTTCCCGAAACGCTACAGTCAAAGTTGTCAAGCTGGGCGTTGCGAAACATAGACACGTTAAGACTAAATGTGTGTGTGTGAAGCTCGGTAAAGTATCATCATACTTACAAAACTTATTTGGCTCAACTGAAATTAACTGATAATAACTAAATGTTTATTCTGCTATATGATCAATAGCTTTGTTGACCGTCGGCGAACGTTTATCGACGACCATTGACCACTATTGTGCCAGGAATGAGAAAAATAGGGGCCAGTATTGGCCCATGGATGGCGAGGATTAATGGGCAGCCATTTTCTGCCGTTACTGGATCAGTAGTATCCACCGCTGCTGGCCAGTATTGGTCCCCAGCAATGGACCAGCACATGGTATGCAGCACTGGGCCGAAGTTATCATCCAGCAGTCAAGCCAGTGCTGCACCAGTGCTGGTTACCATTGCGGCGCCGTTGCTGGAAGGATGGCCGCCAACACCGGCCCAATGCTCGGCCAATTGTGAGCACCTGTACGGGTTCCGCAATAATGTCTTTTAACTGCCACACCCAATTGTACTTCTGGCCGTCAACATTGTTATTCATTGGTTCAACAAGCCTTAGGAATATTTTTTTAAGCAATCTATCATCGCTCTTTTAACCCAACCCCAGATCAGACGCATGACTTGAAAGGAACTGTGCACAAGTCTTAGCTCTAATCTCAGCCCAAGTAAAAAAATTATATATAGAGTATATAAAAAATATATATAGTTTTAAACATAGAATTGGGCATATATAGTTTTTATAAAATCTATATACAATTTATATACAATTTATACATAAACCCAACTTTACAGATGATCTTATATATAAATTGCATATAGATTGTATATAGAGTTTATACAGACTATATATGCCCAATTCCATATATCGGACTATATATAATTTTTTTACTTGGGAGGGCATACCCAGGCGTGTTTTTTTGGCAATAGAAGCAGTCTTTTAAAGAAACTAACTTGGGCTTTTTCGATTATTTCTAAATAACCTAAGCCCCAAGTCGGTACCGCGTACAATAAAGTCGCAGAGATGATACTGTTATAAAGGTTCAATTGACTGGACCAAGAGTTGGACTTGGCTCTCGTTAAAATTGATAAAACAACTCCTGTGGCTAATTTAGTTTTTCCTACCGCGGTAAGAAAAAAGTTGATTATAAAAATAAACTTTTAAATAAATAATCATTTTTGTCGAATATTTCTTAACTATCTGAATTTTAATGATTTTTGTAATGCAGCCAAAACTAATGGAGAGTTTTTTTCGGCGTTAGCGTTAAATGTTAAACATTACTTTTCCTTTCAATTAGTCGAATTTGACTTGAGTTAAAACGACAACGTTCATTTTCAATACCAATTGTCCTAATATTACTTTATTTGTAAATAACTATTTATCTGAATAGCTAAAAAAAATTGAGGCAGCTAAAGAGCGCAAAGATTTTTTTCGAGAAATTCAATAATTATATAAATTTTTACAAAAAAAGAAACATAACTGCTCTATCGGCATAACAAATTTCAGCTCGATCAATAAAGTCGTTATTAAGATATGGCGGAAAGAAAATTATAAAAGAAAAATATGCCGTCGGGCGAAATAAAATTGGTCTTCAAGCAGACGAAAAAATTGGGCATCAGGAAAAACAGAAAAACACTTTATATAAAAAATATAAAGACAGAATAAGCGTCAATCAAAAGTAAAAATAATTACGCAGAAAAAAAATAAGATCGACAAGTACAAAAAAAGTGGTTACAATAAACAAGATATTTCTTAATAATTTTAAGCATTTATCAAATCATTAAATCGCTTAATAATTTGATCAATTTGACAGAAAAACAACAACGTAACCTCAACACAACAACGAAATTACCGGTGAACCTGGTCAAATAATAAAACTCCACAAATACACTAACAAAATAAATAAATAAGGTACAATAGTAATAATTTTTATTAATTTTATAATTACTTTATCTTTAGTTTTAATATTTCATCATCATTTGATCATTCATTAATTTATTTATATTATTTTGTCTCCTTTTTAATTTTATTTCATGGATTATTAATAAACAGAAGAAAAGAAAAAAAAATCGTTCTCACATCATCAATAAATGAAAGAGGCAAAATTAGAATGTAATATTCTAAAAAAAATTATTTTCGGACGTGAAGCAAAACAGAAAAATATTTTATATAAAAAATTTCAAGACAAAATAAGCGTTAATGAAAAATAAAAATAATTAGGCAGAAAAAAAATGAAATCATCACGTACAAGAAATCGAGATTCAATGTGAAAAAATTAAATCAAAGAGGCAATGTTAGAATGTAATATTCTAAAGACATTTATTTTTGCCCGTGACAAAATTGAACGACACCCAAATTCCTCTCATCCAAAAAATCGGCGAGGTCTTGTAGAGTACTATACACATACGTTCACCGCTTATTTCCGTAAACGAATTCCTTTAGTTCGTATAGTTGAGTCGACTGAGCAACGTGTCGCGCTCGTGCACCCCGAGAATTTGCGAAGCGAAGGTCGTTCGCTAGAGTGCAACGAGAGTTACAGTGTAATCGACGGGGCGACCAACGCCGGTCGAATTCCGCGGAAGGCGATCGACGATGCGTGACATGAACCGTGCCAAATATTTAGGCCGTTTCCCATGCGGCATGTCCGCATACCTTATGCGGCTACTGGCCTCTTTCTATCCTTGTGCAGAAGGTAACTCACCTACTGACACTACAATCGTTACCGATCACATATCATTGAATTTAAAAAAAAATTGTAAATTCGAAATTTGCACATTGCTCAGTAATTTTCAATTTTCTCAAAAAAGGTTATTAGGCATGGGTAAGCATATTTATTAATTTTTGCTTCCTCACAAAGGAAGCTTTGCAAAAAATTAAAATTAATGAGGAAACAATGTGCAAAGTTCCAGTTCTTAAAAAATTCAAAATCACGTAAAATCTAAACCGCTTTACCGATCTCGACCAAATTTGGTAGGTTGAAGCGTTGAATGTTATTTCTCATCTGTAGAAAATTTCAGTTAATTTGGTGAAGTTTGACGCGATTTAGAGCAAAATGAATATTTAAAAAAAAATTTAATTCACGTAAAATCCAAACCGCTTTACCGATCATGACCAAATTTTATAGGCAGCAGGGTTGAATGTTATTTTTCATCTGTGGAAAATTTCAGTTGATTTGGTGAGATTTGACCTGAGTTAGAGCAACATGAATATTTTTTTTTAATTCAAAATCTCGTAAAAACCGAACTTTTTTACCGATCACGATCAAATTTCGTAGGTAGCAGGGTTGAACGTTATTTTTCATCAGCAGAAAATTTCAGTTGATTTGGTGAGAATTGACGTGAGTTGGAGTAAAACGAATATTTTTTTAAAAAATTCAAAATGACGAAAAATCCAAACCGCTTTACCGATCATGACCAAATTTTGTAGGTAGCAGCGTTAAATGTTATTTTTCATCTGTAGAAAATTTCAGTTGATTTGGTGAGATTTTACGCGATTTAGAGCAAAACGAATATTTTTAAAAAAATTCAATTCACGTAAAATCCAAACCGCTTTACCGATCTCGACCAAATTTTGTAGGTAGCAGAGTTAAATGTTATTTTTCATCTGTAGAAAATTTCAGTTGATTTGGTGAAATTTGACGTGAGTTAGAGCAAAACGAATATTATTTTTAAAAATTCAAAATTATGTAAAATCCAAACTGCTTTACCGATCACGATCAAACATTGGAGATAGCGGCGTTGAATGTTATTTTTCATCTGTAGAAAATTTCAGTTGATTTGGTGAGATTTAACGTGAGTTAGAGCAAAACGAATATTTTTTGAAAAATTCAAAATCCCATAAAAACCGAACTTTTTTACAGATTCATTCCAAATTCAAAACCGATCCTTCTTTGACATAGCTTTATTCATAAAAAAATTATTTAGCACAATAGCTAAAAATTTGCGGATGCTAGAGAGCGTACAGACATTTTTCGAAAATTGCAAAGACAAATAAAATTAGAGCATGTTTTTGAATTTTTTCGAAAATTACCACAAAGAAAGGCGTCGACCTGCTTCACATGTTGGCTAAATTTCAGTCCGATTGTTAAAACAGTTCTTGAGATATGTAAGTTTGAATTTTCAGTGACGGCCACACACACACACACATCCACATCCATCCATACATTTTTTTTCTAAACCACTGACTATTTTTAAAACCCCTGACATTTCTCGGTCTCGAAGGTTTTTCCTGACCACCATCCTGAACGTCTTTGTCTCACGTATACTTAATTACCGCCTTGTGAAAGTGCCGCGTTTGAGATTTACATTTTAATTGAACGAACGATAGCAAGGTCCGCTGGTAGGATATACGGCAATAGTGATAGTTCTGCCGTTATGAACCATGCAGCGGCGCCTGGTGGATGATTTACCGTCGCGATTCAACAACAGTATCACTATAAATATATACATACATACATAAATACATATATATATATATATATATATATACCGACTAGGGGTTATTATAGCTCGCGCACTGGTATTGCCGCTTTTCTTATTGGTCTCATAAAAGACTTAGAAAGATCGGGTCTTGGGCCCTCATAAGGGACTTAACATAAGGGGATCTGAGATTCGGGAGCCCTTGGAGGACTTAAACAAATCTTGGCTTCGGGGGCCCTTCGTGGTCTTATAAAAATCCGAGCCTTTGGGGGCCCATGAGGGCTTCGAAAAATACAGGCTTTAGGAGCCCTTGGCGGACTTAGAAAAATCCGAGATTCGGGGGCCCTTGGAGGATTTAAACAAATCTGGGCTTCGGGGGCCCTTCGTGGTCTTAGGAAAATCCGGGCTTTAGGGGCCCATGAGGACTTCGAAAAATCCGGGCTTCGGGAGCCCTTGGAGGACTCAGAAGAATCCAGGCTTTGGGAGTCCTTGGCGGACTTAGAAAAATACGAGCTTCGGGGGCCCTTGGAGGAGTTAAACAAATCTGGGCTTCGGGGGCCCTTTCGTGATCTTAGAAAAATCCGGGCTTCGGGAGCCCTTGGCGGACATAAAAATACCGGTCTTCGGGGGCCGTTGGAAGACTTTGAAAAATCCGGGTTTCGAGGGCCCTTAGTGGCCGTAGGAATATCCGGGCTTCGGGGGCCCTTGGCGAACATAAAAATACCGATCTTCGCAAGCCCTTGGGGGATTTTTAAAAATCCAGACTTCGAGGGCCCTTGGCAGACTGAATAACACCCAGGCTTCGGGGGTCCTTGGTGGCCTTAAGAAAATCCAGGCTTCGGAGGCCCTTGACGGACATAAAAATACCGGTCTTCGGGGGCCGTTGGGAGACTGAAAAATCCGGGTTTCGAGGGCCCTTAGTGGCCGCAGGAATATCCGGGCTTCGGGGGCCCTTGGCAGACATAAAAATACCGGTCTTCGCAAGCCCTTGGGGGACTTTAAAAAATCCAGGCTTCGAGGCCCTTGGGGGACTTTAGAAAGTCCAGGCTTCGAGGCCCTTGGGGGACTTTAAAAAATCCAGACTTCGAGGGCCCTTGGCAGACTGAATAACATCCAGGCTTCGGGGGCCCTTGGTGGCCTTAGGAAAATCCAGGCTTCGGAGGCCCTTGGCGGACATAAAAATACCGGTCTTCGGGGGCCGTTGGGAGACTTTGAAAAATCCGGGTTTTGAGGGACCCTAGTGGCCGTAGGAATATCCGGGCTTCGGGGGCCCTTGGCGGACATAAAAATACCGGTCTTGGGGGCCCTTGGGGGACTTTAAAACATTGGGGCTTTGAGGGGCCTTGGGAACTTTTGAAAAACCCGGACGTCGAATTCGGGCTGAAATGTAAATCCCTTGGGGGCCTCAGAAAAATTCGAGCCAGATAAACCATAAATGGGGAGACTTGGAATGGAATGCCCTATATATGTCTCGATTCTTGACCGGGCGGCGGCGGCAAGATCTTTTTATAATATAGAGAGATATAATACTTCAGTACAGTGTTGCAAACGATCTACCGATCCAGTCGATGATCCAGAGGCGAAAATCAATTCGTTTTCGCGCGCCATGTGCTCCAGTGGAAAACCGGTTCAGTGAAGTTCTTCTCTTTTACTATATATAACCGGACTTCGGAACCTCAGCACGTACCATACAATATATATATATGTCCTTTATAATGTACGTACGATGTTCTTTCTACAGTGGACGAAATAGCGGCTACCGAGTAATGCAGACAGGGGCGGCAGTAAAAGCAGCAACTTGCGACGAGTCGCTTGAGATCGGAGAGAGAGCAAACGCACGCCCCGAAATTGCTTCGATTATCAGGTGCTCCGCGTCTCTCGTATATTGCAGCTGCGGATTATATTTCATTCAGTACGGTCAGCAGCGTCGTTTCGCTTGTATATTTCCCGGAAGGGAAAGAAATGCCCGGAGATCGCCTTAGTGGAACATAATTCTCGTTTATTGATTAATCAGCGTTCGGGATCCAAGATTTAATTAATGATATTGAAATGGATACAAAGTGAGTAATGTATTATATTTAGGGTGTAACGATGTTAATAATTGTTATGATAACAACTTTTTATAATTTTATTTACGCAGTAATAGAAGGAGAGAAAATTATTGGAAAAGGGTTAGAATTATCAAGGGTGATGGGCAATTTTTTTTAAATTTTTTAAACGTCGGGAAAATGTTACAATTATGAGGAAAAAAACTTGGCAGATTTTGTGATTTTGTAAACATTAAGTTGATAATTATAAGAATTTGGAAAAAAAAATTATCGCCTTACAAAATTCACTTTGATTATAAAAACTTTAGGTTATGTTACGATTTACTACACCGAGAGAAAAAGTTTCATTGAGTCACGGAAATCTTTTCCAATGAAATGAAATCTTTTCTTTGAATGATCTCAAACTCAATGAAAAGTAGTGACATTGATTCGAAGAAACATTTCTTTAAACGAATGAACCTTTTTCATTGTTTTCAAAGATATCGTTTCTAATTCAATGAAAACTTCTTCTTACCAGCTAAAAATTTCGAAACCTATTTTTTCCCGAAGTACGCGGCAGATAAAGCTCAAATTTTTTGAGTATGTAAGGAACTACGGCAGAAATAGACTAAGCTTTTGACTCCTCGAAACTGGAAGCTGTTCGTTCGGCAATACATAATTTCTACAGAACCCAATTCTACACATCACCGACTCAACACCACCGACTCTACACAACGGCAATTCGACACGTACCTCGATTCAACACAACAGCAACTGTACACATCACCAACTCGATACATGCCTCAATTCGACACAACCCCAATTCTACACAGCGCCAATTCTGCACAGTCACAACTGTCGCGAGCCAAATGCACAACGGCAATACTCTACACAGCCCAGATTCTACACAGGCACAAATGTCACGAGCTAAATTCGCAACGGCAATACTCTACACAGCCCCGATTCTACACAAGCACAACTGTCACGACCTAAATTCACCAAAGTACCGATCACATTGCATTCGTTCGGCAATACGTCATTTCTACAGAACCCAATTCTACACATCACCGACTCAACACCACTGACTCTACACAACGGCAATTCGACACGTGCCTCGATTCAAAAAACAGCAACTGTACACATCACCAACTCGATACATGCCTCAATTCGACACAACCCCAATTCTACACAGCCCCGATTCTGCACAGTCACAACTGTCACGAGCCAAATGCACAACGGCAATACTCTACACAGCCCAGATTCTACACAGGCACAAATGTCACGAGCTAAATTCACAACGGCAATACTCTACACAGCCTCGATTCTACACAAGCACAACTGTCACGAGCTAAATTCACCAAAGTCCCGATTCAACACATTACCGATTCTACACCGTCACCAACTCACATCCAATCATAGTGCGCCGATGAGTTGGAATACTTGAATGACATACGTTGATTAGATGTGAGTTGGTGACGGTGTAGAATCGGTGATGTGTTGAATCGGGACTTTGGTGAATTTAGCTCGTGACAGTTGTGCCTGTGTAGAATCGGGGCTGTGTAGAGTATTGCCGTTGTGAATTTAGCTCGTGACATTTGTGCCTGTGTAGAATCGGGGCTGTGTAGAGTATTGCCGTTGTGAATTTAGCTCGTGACATTTGTGTCTGTGTAGAATCGGGGCTGTGTAGAGTATTGCCGTTGTGAATTTAGCTCGTGACATTTGTGCCTGTGTAAAATCAGGGCTGTGTAGAGTATTGCCGTTGTGGATTTAGCTCGTGACAGTTGTGACTGTGTAGAATCGGGTCTGTGTAGAATTGGGGTTGTGTCGAATTGAGGCATGTGTCGAGTTGGTGATGTGTACAGTTGCTGTTGTGTTGAACCGAGGC
This sequence comes from Ephialtes manifestator, assembly GCA_963970395.1. Lineage (NCBI taxonomy): Eukaryota > Metazoa > Arthropoda > Insecta > Hymenoptera > Ichneumonidae > Ephialtes > Ephialtes manifestator. The sequence goes on along the minus strand of OZ019968.1, from coordinate 2,576,820 downwards.
ATGGGTCGAATTGCCGTTGTGTAAAGTCGGTGGTGTTGAGTCGGTGATGTGTAGAATCGGGTTCTGTAGAAACGACGTATTGCCGTTCGTTCAGGAGAACCGGTAAACAAAAAGTGAGGTTATGTGCGAGGGAGATTAATGAAAACGTTTCTTTGAACCAATGAAAACGTCTCTTTAAAACAATGAAACTGTTTCTTTATTATATGCTCACTAAGTCAATCTTTATTTACAGGCAATGAAATATTCTCTTTGAAATTCAAATGCACTATTTCATTGAAATCAATGAAAAAAAATCAATCCACTCATTTTTTTTGCGTCAATGAAATCTTTTCTCTCGGTGTACAGAAACTGTCGTCACTTACATGAAGTATTCCGAATTATAATACCATTCTGGTATTACATGTTGTTTTGTGGTTTTTTAAATTAGTAGACCCAAGTTTAACAAACCTGAAACAGAAATTAAAAAAATAATTTTAGAATATCTCAGTTTTTATGTCAACCAATTTGCGATAATTCGTGAATGAAGAATACAAGATCATTTGCGGTTTCAATAATAATACCGGAGCTGAAAATAAAAATCTTTGGTTAATCAACAAATTATACCAATCCGTTAAAACTAAAACTTGTTGCCTAAAAAAAATGTTCTCTAAATAATTAATTGCACAATAATTATACAAAAATAAAAATTCGTTTTCCAGTCTGTCCAGAAATTATTAATTTCTGAAAGCTGCAATTAAAAAAAAATTGCAGTTGATATGCAATATATGAGGTCGAAATGCAAGTTTTTTAAAATGAGTAATAGTATCATCAATATGCGAATTGAAAACGATAGTGAAGGCAAAAATTCGATGACTTAAAAAAAAAATGTAGGCTGGATTTTCCGACGGAAAGTCAGATCTGTGAATTCTGGAATCAGAAATGGAAAAAAGTCACTTTTTTTAAAAATCATCGTAGAAAGACTTGTAGCCGATACTTTCCGAGGTAGAATATGCGACTTGAGAACGATAGTGAAGGCCAAAATTCGAAAAAAAAATTAGGTTGGATTTTTCGACCCAAAGTTGGATCTGCGAATTCTGAAATCAGAATTTAAAAAAAAATTAAAACGACTTCTCCAACCAATCTTCATTCTTGTATTTCTGGAGCTCCACGAGATATACCAAAAAAAATCTGATCAATTAACCATTAAAAAAAACTAACAAACTAATAAAAAAACCACCCTTTCGGTTTTTTTTTATTCCACAAATACCTAAATATTAATTAACCTTTCACCCATCCAATTAATCACGACTTGACTTCATAAGATTTCCTTTTTATTCCATAAATATCTCAATATCAATTATTTCCCGTAGTAATTACCACTCACCTTAAAAAAAAAAGATATCAGTATTTACCTAATTACTTAATTAAAAGGACTTCCACAACCAATATTTATTCTTGTATGCCTGGAAACCCCATGAGATGGACTAAAAATATTCTGATCCATCGAGACGTCAGTTAATTTGTAATAAAAGTACACCGAAGGGCTTGGAACGTCAGAGGTCGGTGGGTGGGGGAGGGGAGGGGGGAGGGGGGAGGGACCCTAGGGTCCTTGTGCGCTGCCCGTCGAGGGGACTTTGTGTGGAAAAGGTAAAAGGGTTTCCCTGAGTCCGGGGAGTTGGAGGTCGAACGGATAGAGGAGAAAGAACGCAAAAAGCGGTGAGAGGGTTTGAAGAGCTGGTAGTACGACCTCTGTCGCGGCCCTGTGGAACGAGTCGACGAAGGGGCCGCAGAGAAAGAGTGCATTAATTAATTACGAATCTCGCTAATTCAGGCAAATATGGCTGACTACTGGGCGTGGCGAATCGATACCACGAATCGCAACGAGTGAAACGTTTTTCGTTCAGTCCCTTTACGCCCCTATGGTTACTATCAGGACTTAGAATTTCGCATGGAAACCTTTAGCCAACTACAGTTGGAGCGTTTTCCATTTTTGCTTTCTCATAGAAGAAGCTCTGTTTTCGTGAGAATTTTTCTTTTTTATTTTTATGTTTTTTTTTTATTTTTGTTTTTCTTTTTTTATTTATTTTTATTTTATTTTTGGTTTTCTTTTTTTTATTTATTTTTTTTTATTTCGTTTTTATTTATTTTTTAAAATTTTTTTTTATTTTTTGTTTTTATTTTTATTTTTATTTTATTTTATATTTTTGTCTTTATTTATTTTTTTTTTAAATTATATTTTTTATCTTTGTTTTTATGTTTTTTTCATAGCTGGACTTTCAAAATGGTCCAAAACGTCGAGAAAAGTGGTTTAGAAAAAATGTGTGGATGGATGTGTGTGTGTGGCCGGCATTAAAAATTGAAACTTACATATCTCAAGAACGGATTTAACAATCAGGCTGAAATTTCGCACACATGTGAAGCAGGTAGACAACTTTGTTTGTGATAATTTTCAAAAATATTCAAAATCATGTTCAAATTTTAATTGACTTTGCAGTTTTCGAAAAATGTATGCGCTCTAGTGTCCGCAAATTTGTAGCTACGGAGCTAAATATTTTTTTATAAATAAAGCGATGTTAAAGGAGGATCGGTATTGAATTTGAGATGAATCAATTTAAAAAATTCGGTTTTTATGGGATTTTGAATATTTTTTAAAAATACGTTTTGCTCTAATTCACGTCAAATCTCACCAAATTAAATGAAACTTTTACAGACGTTTTACCGATCGTGATGATCGGTAAAACCGTTTGAATTTTTTTTTTTAAGTTATAGAAGGAACAAAAAAAAATTGTAAAGTAGAAATTTGCACATTGCTTCCTCATTCATTTACTTTTTTCACAAAGCTTTCTCAATGAAAAAGCCAAAATTTATAAATAAGCTTACACATATAACTGAAAAATACCTGAATTGCAATAAACGGCGAAATTATGAGTTTTCATTCCACGAGATATTTTTAGAACTGACGAATAAAATTAACACGACTTCTTCAACCAATCTTAATTCTTGTATTTGCTGGAACTCCACGAAATTTGCTAGAATTATTCTGATCCATTAATCATAAAAAGTTAGCAAAGTAATAAAAAATCACCCTTTCGGTTTTATTCCTGCGCCATTTTTAGCGACTATTGAAACTAAATTTAAAAAACGTTTACACAAAAACCGAAACGAAAGAAAAAAATCATGAAACCAAATTTTCCTCTATAAAGAAGCAAAATAAAAAAAATTTAAATATGGTAATCACCGACAAAAATAAAAAATAAAACCTAACGATATTTCATACAACTGAAAAATTCTTGAATTGCAATAAATGGCATAATTTTGAGAATTTTCATTTCACGAGATATTTTTAGAACCGACTAATAAAATTTACCTAATCGTCACAAATCTTCGTGATATATTCACGTTTCTGTGGCAAACGAGATATATTTACGTGCAAAACTAATCCACGATTTGCCGTCGGCTTCGTCGTCGGTAAGTATTTTCACAGCAAGCTGCCAATTTGCATTCCCTACAACAACGATGACGTCGACCCCGAGGTATATAAACCTGAAGCGCATAATCGCCGCCATCATGTGATGCCCGCAAAGAGGCGGGACGAAGAAGATGGTGGAAAAAAAAATGTTCAAGATCGTTATCGGTTATCTGCTTCACGATAGATGGCGAATTCTCGTTAGCATGGCGGGCAATTGCACCTCTAACCGCAACGGAGAAGCATCAACACTGCAAAGTCACTATATATGTTCCAATGTATTCGTTACGAATTTTACGAGCTGCGAAATAATTTACCCTGTGGCCAGTTGGCGCGCTTTTACCGATTCTATTGCACCGCTACTGTTGTATACGAGAACGTGAGCGTGTAAATAATAAATATTTATACAAAGGCTGCTTCGTGTTTCGTGTGTTGAGCACACACGTGCATACAGGGAATTCTAAGCCAAGTTGACTTGGTTTGTGGCGTTTTTTTTTCTTTTTATTCATAGGGAAAGCTATATTTTCGTTCGAAATTTCTTTTTTCAGTTTTTTTATGTCAGTAGACTCAAAATGGTCAAAATCGTCGAGAAAAGTAGTTTAGAAAAAATGTATGGATGGATATGAGTGAGTGGCCGTCACTCAAAATTCAAACTTGCATATCTTAAGAACCGCTTTAACAATCGGGCTGAAATTTAGCAAACATGTGAAGCAGGTTGACGCCCTTGTTTGTGGGAATTTTCAAAAAAATTCAAAAATATGTTCAAATTTTATTTGACTTTGGAATTTTCGAAAAATGTTTGCACGCTCTCTAGCATCCGCAAATTTTTAGCTACTGAGCTAAATAATTTTTTATGAATAAAGCTATGTTAAAGGAGGATCGGTATTGAATTTGGAATGAATCTGTAAAAAAGTTCGGTTTTTATGGGATTTTGAATTTTTGAAAAAATATTCATTTTGCTCTAACTCACGTCAAATCTCCCCAAATCAACTGAAATTTTCTATAGATGAAAAATAATGTTCGGCGCTGCTACCTACCAAATTTGGTCGCGATCGGTAGAGCGATTTGGATTGTACGTGATTTTGAATTTTTCAAGAACTATACAGGTAACGAAAAAAGTTGCAAAGTAGAACTTTGCACATTGTTTCCTCATTCATTACAAAGCTTCCTCTATGAGGAAACCAAAATGAACAAATAAGCTTATTCATAAAGATTGCTTTATGAAAAATGAAAATTAATGAGGAAGCAATGTGAAAAATTCTACTTTGCAACTTTTTTATTTGCTTCAGCATAAAGAAAGTTCTGTTTTCATGAAAAAAATAAAAAAATTCGGTATGTTCAACACAGAATACTGAAAATGGTCCAAAATGTCGAGAAAATGGATTTAGAAAAAATGTCCGTTTGTTTGTTCCCGACTTCGAAAATTCAATCGTCTATAACTCGAGAATCGTACCAACGATCGAGCTAAAATTTGGCACACGAGTAAAGAACCTGCACCTCTTTCATTGTTGTAATTTATTTACAAAATGTACGCATAATTTTTTATTTTATAGCCTTTTGCATTTTTTCCAAAAAGGACGATTTCACTCTAACTTTTAAAAAATGTAGGATATTTGCTGAAATGTTTTTTATCAGTACAGATATATTCAATGTTGTTTGGTATTGAATTTGGCCAAAATCGGAAAAGCAGTTTAGATTCTATAGAGTTTTTAATATTTCCAAAAATTTACTTTACTCCCAACTTTTCCAAAACTTGACATAACCACTCCAAATTTTGTATGCGAGCCAAGTAGTATTCAACGATGTTTGATATGTATTTTATTGACGAACCGTATAGACGAAAACTTAAGATTTTATGGAATTTTACATTTTTTCGAATGTTGGCGGTATTGTATTAATTTTTTCAAAACTTGAAATAGCAGCAATAACTTCGTAAAAATCGAATTTGAATTTTTCACTAATATTTCCTGACGATTAAAATTACGCTAAACTTAAATTTTGCAAATGTATTTAAAATGAGAATGCAAAATAGAAATCATCCACCTCGTTTTTTTTAAAATTATTTGACGATTTTTAATTATTTTGAACAAAGCAATCTTTTTTAAATCCAAAAAAAATGATATGGAATATTTTTTTATAGCATCCTATAACATACTAATAATGAAAATTTAATTTAATATGCAAAAGCCACGATGCGGTCAATGTGATCTGAAATACCCCATAAGTAGTCGTTTAAAATACCGTTATGTTCACCAGAACTGCAGATTACGTGAGAAGTTGCTGCCTGCCTGGATCCACGTTTCTGCGATGCCAGGATGAGTTGTTTTATGTGTCGATATTATCAATATAGAAATTAGGAAGTTGTATTAGGAAGCATGTTGCTCATAAGCATTTCTGATTTACCGATTATCAAGCATCCACTATATGGACTCATCGAAATTATAATTCATTTTCTTCCCCTTTTTCCAGCATGCTATTTTATGTTAAGCAATATCTCGTATATATATTTTAGTGGACGTTAAGTTAATTGCATGAGATAAGATGGGAGGGTTAATTGGTCTTCACGATAACCGGTAATGCAACCAACACTGTTGTGGACTTGGACGAGATGGACATACCTGTTATTTGTTATGACAATAAGTATGATTGGTAATCATGTGCTCAGTATAGGATATTATATTGGAAATGGGATCGTTGCACTTATGTAGAAAACCGTTCAACGTAGGGATCCCCACGTCTTGATAATATTGTAATCGCAACCTTCAATGTTCACGAACGAAAAATTATTAATCTAAAAAAAATCATAATCTGCAGACTAAAAATAACCGGACTGTGAGTACTGAGCAAAACAAAGTTTACTCAACAAAACAAAGTTTAATCAGCAAAACTAAGTTTACTCAGCAAAACATAGTTTACTCAGCAAAACAAAATTTACTCAGCAAAACAAAGTTTAATCAGTAAAACTAAGTTTACTCAGCACAACGTAGTTTACTCAGCAAAACAAAATTTACTCAGCAAAACAAAGTTTACTCAGCAAAACAAAGTTTACTCAGCAAATCAAAGTTTACTCAGCAAATCAAAGTTTACTGAGCAAAACAAAGTTTACTGAGCAAAACAAAGTTTACTGAGGAAAACAAAGTTTACTCAGCAAAACTAAGTTTACTCAACAAAACATAGTTTGCTCAGCAAAACAAAGTTTACTCAGCAAAACTAAGTTTACTCAGCAAAACGAAGTTTACTCAGCAAAACATAGTTCGTTCAGCAAAATAAAGTTTACTCAACAAAACAAAGTTTACTCAGCAAAACTACGTTTACTCAGCAAAACATAGTTTGTTCAGCAAAATAAAGTTTACTCAGCAAAATAAAGTTTACTCAGCAAAACTACGTTTACTCAGCAAAACTACGTTTACTCAGCAAAGATAAATTTACTTAGCAAAACGGAGATTATTCAGCAAAATTAATATTCCTTAGCGAAACTGAGTATTAGTCAGCAAAACTAGAATTACTCAGCATAACTATTTAATTCGTATATAACCTAAAATACGCACGATACATTTTTTTTAGATAACCTACGCATATCTTGCATATAATTTATTACCGTTGGAGTAAAAAATTTGCCATCTCGGTCTATATCTGTTGACTTATCCATATCTCACTCACTCCCCATCACTTCCAGTCGGTCGGGGCCGAACGACGTCGTCATGGATACGACTAGTGAAGGCTACACCCCCTGGTTACACCCTCACAATCATGGCTGCCGCGCTCGGTACTTGTTTATATATTCCCTCACCATTCCTTGCTGCTAATACTGAATGCCGCGTTCACGGCACCAACACCCATTCAGTCTTACGCATTGTTTTGCTGCTTTGCATATTTCGGACCAGGCAGGATCTCGCGTAGGGGCTGGACGAGATTTCTCCCCACCACAAAGCGCTCCCCGAGCTCTTTGCCTTTTACTCCCCACGTCCTTACCTCCCTTGGAAATCCCATGGGGCATGGCTTACAAGTGGCATTTTTATCCCCCTCGTCCTTCTTTTGACCCGGCGAACTCTTAAAGTCATACTATGTTCATCATCCCTATAGATTTTACAACCATCCCACCACTTTTCTATGTATTCTATGAGGGCTGCTGTATTCCCCTCCTTTTCCGCCCCCCCCCCCTCCCTCCACCTCCTTTGCTACTCATCAAGGCGTGCGAGGGGCCATTAACTTTTCAATAGAAATCGCCGGAGTGACTGGAGCGATGAATTGGAATCGGGAATGAGAAGGATGTATAAATAATTGCCTTGATGAATAATATCCCTAAAAACCAATGAGGATACCGCATTTAACGTAAGAATTTTCTTTGGCTTTTGGTTAGTTCTCTTCAAAGAGTTTCCGCTGCAATTTGTTCGTAAAAGACCTTAGACCTTATGTAGTTGGATTGAAATATAATATAATGATACTACATAAACAGAACTTGGCCTAGGATCCATCATTTCTTATGACGGCCATTTTAGGTATTGATTACAATAGCGAAAAAGACTTGGTACCCATCAATTGGTTGTGCTAGCCAATTGATGGGCTGGAGCATATTTATCCAACCGCTTGGTTGTCCTAAGCAAGCTTTGATTCCGTTTGAGAATGTCTCATGGTAATAATTCGAATCTAGACCAAACTTAATATCGATAATATCGTTTGAGGCCGAATAAAACACCGTAATATCTAAACGAATTATACTTGCTAGGTTTTACATGGAGTTGGGCCCCGTTTTTGTTTCATTAGACAAAACGAAGTTGCCATGATCTTCGTTTCAGTCAGTTGGATGCGCGACGTATTAAGCTCGACATCGATAGATTTGGCCCAATCATAATTAAGCTCAACGTTAATTGTGTATTGGAGATAATGAAGGTCCATTAATTTTAATCACGGTCGTTATGGGTATTCTAACAGCTATCATAGAAATTTGTCCAATACAGCTTGTGAGATTCAAGCCAGGGTCGGACAAATTACGCCTAGCTTAATCCAATTCCTCGAGATTAAGCTAGGTGCAAGTCGGATTCAGCACAGTTACGTTTTGTCTGATCAAAACCCGCCAAACTTTAGGTGGTTCCGGGTAAACGAGACATTGGTGCATTTTTCTTATCCAGTTTTTCCAGATTCAATCCAGTTCTGAAATCATTGATCTTTACCTGATCCAGCTTCCAAAATTTGGCATAGTTCCTGGATGGATTGAACGTCGTTGCATTTTGTCTAATCACAATCGCCAAAATTAAGGCAACTCCAGGCCAAATGTAACATTGATTCATTTTACTTGGCGACTTTCTCCAGATTCAATCCCTTTATACATGCATTGACCTTTACCTGATCCAGCTTGCAAAATTTGACATAGGTCCTGGATGAATTGAACGTCGTTGCATTTTGTCTAATCATAATCGCCAAAATGAAGACAACCCCAGGCCGAATGTGACATTGATGCATTTTACTTGGCCAGTTTATCCAGATTCAATCCAGTTCTGAAATCATTGATCTTTACCTAAAACAACTTGCAAGATTTTGCATGGATCTGGGACGGATTAAACGTCGGTAGATATGGCCCAATCATAATCCCCAGAAATAAGGCAGCTCCAATCAAAAATTAGTATACATTGCTTAGTCCTATCGCGTAAGATGTAAGACAATGTCAGATCAGATCTAGAACCGATACTTTCTGCCTAACGCATTAGAATCAAAGCGAGTCGATGCGCATTTTGTCTGATTAGGGCGAGATTCAGTTAGCCAATCTATTCCTGAATTAGGCTGAACTCCAACCTGATTGAATCTCCCTTTAGTTACCATATTGCCCATTGCCATCAACTTCCATCGTTGAATGTTCATCACCACAGGCTGCATTCAACAATTTTTCAGCGTGATAATGAGGATGAACCAAACACGAGTCGTCTGGAGGATGTTCTTTGTCCTTACAACGACTGCGCTCATTAAAGGACCTTTCACTTGCGAAGAAAAGGTAACATGATACGTGTCGTCATCCTCGCAAGCGAATGGAAGGAATACGGTGATAGCGAAGTTGAAAACAGGCAAAAAATATGTTCAAGACCTTTTTGTTCACTTTACCAATTCTGCCAAGGGAAACAAAACAAAACAAAAAAAGTAATGAGCCGGGAGGTCGAGAGGTGCTCGTGAAAAATTTGGCGTCGCGTCACTTTCGAGTGGCTGCTGTTACTGGTTGCTGTTGCCGGCCGGGGAATGGTGAAGAAGTTGAGGGAAAAAAATCCATACGGGCTAGCGGGGCGGAGCAGAGCGGAGGTTCCAGGGGTTATATTTCCTTCCAGCAGCCTGGAAAGGCTCACCACTCGGGCGAAGCTAGGGGTTCCGTTGCCATGGCAACTTCAACGGGTGCTCTTTGCCTGGCAACCCCTGGAGCAGCCCTTGGGCCAACGACCAGCCCCTCAAAACGTGGCGACGGCCTTTCCATCCCACTCGCTCTCCCTCCAGCGAACGAATGGCAGCGGCTAAATTCTATTTTATTCTTTTTTTCTTTCTTTTCTTTTTTTAATTTAAAATACGCATGATACAGCGAGACCCGGACTCTTGAGCCCGAGCTCCAGAGGTCAAAGTCTCCGAGGGAGTGGAAAGAACGAGAGGGTCATGGAGCATCGTAGTCTCGGTTTCAGCCTCACTCTCTGCAAGCTCTCAAATCCAGGAGCTAGCTGGGTAGCTCTGCCAATCGCCATGGCAACAGGGCCATGGCAACTAAAGAGGAAGTTTTCAAACTCTGAAATCTCCATAGGCTTGCGGAATATACTGGAGGTAAAGGTGAATATTAAAGGTAGAATGATATGGACAAAAGCGAGTTTTTACTGAAACTTCTCTGATATTTAAAACCCTAAGAAATTGGAACTCCAACGAAATACAAATCGCAGACGAAACTCTACCGGGAGATAAACTGATCTGACGAAGATAATATACTCGATTGAATTTAAAAGCAGCGGCGAACTCTACCAGGTAATGTAGAAACTAGATCGCCAGTAGATTCAAACTCTATCGCATGATAAGTGTTTCAGTAGGCAGACCAGCAAAGATATCTTTATCGTATTATAACTACCAGCCTCTGCTGAAACTCTACGGGAATATAATCCTCTGCCGAAACTCAACAATCATACAACTCTATCGGATTGAACAACAGATTACAACTCTACTAGGTATAACTTTTATCAGATCGAACAACATCTAAAAACTCTACCAAGTATCATTTTTATCAGATTAAGCAGCAACTTGTAACTTTACCAGATATCATTTTTATGAGATCGAACAGCAACTTGTAACTCTACCAGATATAATTTTTATCAGGTCGAACAGCAACTTATAACTCTACCAGCTATCATGGTTGTCAGATCGCACATCACCTTGCAACTCTAGCAGCTGTCATTTTTATCCGATCGAACAGCAACATGTAACTCTACCAGGTATCATTTTTATCAGATTGAACAGCAACTTGTAACTCTACCAGATATAATTTTGATCAGGTCGAACAGCAACTTATAACTCTACCAGCTATCATGGTTGTCAGATCGCACATCACCTTGCAACTCTAGCAGCTATCATTCTTATCAGATCGAACAGCAACATGTAACTCTACCAGGTATCATTTTTATCAGATCGAACATCAACTTGTAACTCTACCAGATATCATTTTTATCAGATTTTACAACAACTTGTAACTCTACCAGGTATCATTTTTATCGGATCGAACACCAACTTGTAACTCTACCAGGTATTATTTTTATCAGATCGAACAGCAACTTATAACTCTACCAGCTATCGTTTTTGTCAGATCGAACAGCAACTTGTAACTCTACCCGGTATCATTTTTATCAGATCGAACAGCAACTTGTAACTCTACCAGCTATCATTTTTATCACATCAAACAGCAACTTGTAACTCTACCAGGTATCATTTTTATCAGATCGAACAGCAACTTGTAACTCTACCAGGTACAATTTTTATCTTATTCTATTTATTTTTTCTTACTTTCTCAGTCAAATTACTCATAAAATCTACGGCTATTAAGGACCTTTTTATATTTGGCTGCATTCAATTTTCCTCAACGTATTTTTTTCATAGTTTACAGGAAAGTTATATTTTTTTCTGACATGTTCACCACAGACGCAAAACATTAATATAGCTGTACGATTTTGCTGTAAATGTAAATAAATTACAGCAACTAATAATGTGGCTTGGCTATGGGGAATTATATTTATTGGGACCCATACAATTAGTCACCATTGATATCGTTTTCACAAAAAGAAAATACCACCAAAATTGGTCGTATTACAAACCCTTCAATTCCAACTCACCAAATCATAAAATATAAATATATATTCAAAAACCTCCCAGTCTAAAAAAATTAGTAAAAGATAAAAGTCTCTAGAATACCACAAATATTATCGGCGAAGGTAGGACAAACAGATAGTCCGAAATTTACGATCAATTAATAAGTGGTAACAGGAACGGAAGCTCGTTATAATTATTCGCTTCGTTAAATTTCACGACGCATTTGGCGAATGCCTCAGAGACGTCGATGTCGAAATTTTCGCGTTTCTCTTGGATTTCATTTTAGCCGGATTTCCCGGGTTACCCCATTGCAAAAGTGCGGTAACGGAAGGGGGTGGAAGGGGTTAGCGAGGCTGTTGCTAGGGAATGATGAAAGAAGGGCGTTGCCGAAGGGTTAGCAGGCGATAGAGAGCTTTGTATGCTTTTTTACCCTTCGTCGTCATGGAAGCTCGAAACTCTCGGCTTTAGCCCCCGAAGGCAAAAAAAAAAGAAAAAAAAATCGCGACGAGACTTTTGAACTCAGGCAACTCAGTCGGCCGACCTTGAAAGGGTCATTACCAATGCACACAGGACCAACTAGATTTTTCTTTTCTCTTTCTCATCCATTTATTTTTTTTCTTGTTTTTTTTGCCTCTCTTTGCATTGCTATTCAGGATGAAAGCTAAGCTCTGGACACATAACGAGACTGAATGTGACGCCCCCAGCCTCATCCATGCAGCAGACTCTCGCTCTTGACCTTGAAGCGACGATTCTTTACTTCTTTCCTCGTCGAAATAACACTCAATGTCCTAGCAAATGTAACTCCATTTTTTTTGCATCATATTTATTTTACGAACTGGACAATAACATTACAACACTTTTGTAAAAATGTTCTTCATTTTTTTTTAACAGGAAGTTTTCCATAAAAATCGCTATCAAATATTTTATTTATTCTGTTGAATAATTTGTTGATTCATTTCTCGTTATTATATAAATAAAATAAATTAGTCAAATTTATATTAGATGGTTTTAATGCAATATTTAGATCGGTCTCGTTTTTTTTTATGGCGATAATGACTATAAAATAAATGAAAAAACAATGTGTACGTTTAACCCCAAAATTTCTATTAGGTTTGAACATGATTACATTATTTTATTGGACGCGGCTACGTGTCGGCCAACTCTCATTGATGTAGAAGAATAATGTAAGAAAAGATGGTAAAAACCCCCAGAGCAATTTAACATTTCGTTCCTTGATGTGGACCCTCTTCAGAAATATATTTCATCTTTATAAGTGTACATAAAAATAAAAATAAAAAATTATATTAAATACTATTCTTTAAATATTACAGTTATTTATAATTATCTTGTTATTTCTATCAAAATTTATTAGAGTTAACAATATCATCATATTAAACGGAAGGATTTTTAAAAAAATTAAGATAGGGCAACTAACCTGTGTATGAATTATGTTTTTCAAACATCAATCAAGAGGTGATTGATTTAGCAGGGCGATGTATTTGCGAAAAATGGTAACAGTCATTGAATAGTGATCGTCAGCTAATAAAAGAAATAAAGAGTCAAATAAAATTCTAAATTAAATTTTTAATTAATAAAATACATAAAAATAAATTTGAACATGATTGTTTTGGTTTAAAACATGAATTATTGAAGCAATAATTCGATTTAATGTTTGAATATATTTTATCTTATAGAACAAATGTTTCTCTCGCGATATGATGAAAACGTTATTTATTTATTTATTTATTTATTTATTTATTTATTTATTTATTTATAATAATAAACGGGACAAGCCCTTGATAACCATACAAATTGCAGGCTGAAAAGCGAATGACTTAAAAACTAATAATTTAAAAAATATCACAATACAAAATACAAATACAAAAAGGCCACCTATTATATGTCATTTACTCTAGTAAAAATACAATTTTTTATACGACCCAAAAAAAACAAAATTACGAAATACCATTTTTTTAGAAGACGAATAATTACAATTTTATTAATATTAAATAATTTTTCCGAAATAAGAGATTTTTTAGATTTGAATGATTCGATGATTATAGTGAGATTAATAAAATTAATACAACGAAAAAAAAATGAACAGCATATATCATACATTAATTTGTTATTACTAAATTCGAATTTAATCAAATATTGTTGCAGATTCGCAAAAACGTGTGGTACAATTAACTGTAATGATCGTATAACGACAAATAGATTATCAAAACAATATATTTGGAATCTATAAATAAATCTGTTTCTTTAAATTTGGTGTTGTTTTTTTTCATAAGAACTAGTCAATTTAACGAGCTGCTATTGGTGCTGCAATTATGCAACGTCTGGTTTATGGTCTAGTTTTAACGACTAATGAGAAAACGTGGACACGCTCGATTATCGTTATATTTATCGAGCCAGTATAAAGGATATGAAAATAAGAGTCGTTGGTGTACGTATAGCCAATTTGTAGCGATCATTGAACGTCGTTTGAAATTCAAATTTGCCATTAAAGCGAACGCGCACTTGCGTTCCCTCTCAATGTTTATTTCTCGTATTTCTCGTAAATTTACCCAGTATCGAAGCGTGTCTTGAACATCAAATAACGAAGCAACGGCGGCGTTCGATTATCAAAGAAAAGATCAAGAAGATCCTAACGCACTGAAAGATCAATGAATGCGTCTCGATTGGCCGAAAAAGAGACGTGAATACCCACGAAGCGACGGCAAGTACTTCATATGGAAATACGTACGTGATGCTAAAACTGCAAAATTACTTCCTGGTCAGAAATAAAGAGAATATAGCCATACAAGAGACAAAATACAATAATTAGTAATTTTTTTTTTGTAGATTTTTTAAGTCTACAAATGACGAATCTACCAATTTTCAAGCCTCTAACCAAACTCTATCATAATTCAACTCTACCCGATTTAACCAAAGCGAAGTCTACCAAATGACGATTCTATAAAAATACGAGAATTCGACCGTGACTCTACCAAAAATACGAGACTCTGACCAAACTCTACCATAAAAAAATCTTCCCATTCAACAGGAATTAACTCTACCAAAATATAAGCTTGTGATCAAACTCTACTTTAATATAACTCTACCCTATTTAACGCGAATTAAATCTATCAAATTGCAATTTTATCGAAATAGAAATCTACGAACAAACTCTACTATAATATTACCAAATGACGACTCTACCATAAGAATTCTACAAAATCAAAACTTTTACCGATTCAACAGGAATGAACTCTACCAAAATACAAACTTCTCATGAAACTCTACTTTAATATAACTCTACCCGATTTAACGCGAATTAAATCTATCAAATTGCAATTTTATCGAAATAGGAATCTACAAACAAACTCTACTATAATATTACCAGATGACGACTCTACCAAAAAAATTCTACAAAATCAAAGCTTTTACCCATTCAACAAGAATGAACTCGACCAAAATACAAACTTCTCATGAAACTCTACTTTAATATAACTCTACCCTATTTAACGCGAATTAAATCTATCAAATTGCAATTTTATCGAAATAGGAATCTACGAACAAACTCTACTATAATATTACCAGATGACAACTCTACCATAAGAATTCTACAAAATCAAAACTTTTACCCATTCAACAGGAATGAACTCCACCAAAATACAAGCTTCTCATCAAACTCTACTTTAATATAACTCTACCCTATTTAACGCGAATTAAATCTACCAAATTACAATTTTATCGAAATAGGAATTTACGAACAAACTCTACTTTAATATGACCGAATGACAACTCTACCGAAAATGCGAGACTCTGACCAAACTCTACCAAATAAACACTTTTGCCCATTCAACCGAATGAACTCAACCAAAATACAAGCTAGTGATCAAACTCTACTTTAATATAACTCTACCGTATTTAACGCGAATAAACTCTATCAAATAACAATTTCATCGAAATACGAATCTACGAACAAAATCTGCTATAATATAACCAAATGACAACTCTACCGATAATACGAGTTTCTGACCAAACTCTACCATAAAAATTCTAGAAAATTAATACTTTTCCCCATTCAACAGGAATGAACTCTACCAAAATACAAAATTGTTATCAAACTCTACTTTAATATAACTCTACTCTATTTAACACGAATTAATTCTACCAAATTACAAATATATCGAAATACGAATCTATGAACAAAATCTACTATAATATAACCAAATGACAACTCTACCGATAATACGAGTTTCTGACCAAACTCTACCATAAAAATTCTAGAAAATTAATACTTTTCCCCATTCAACAGGAATGAACTCTACCAAAATACAAAATTGTTATCAAACTCTACTTTAATATAACTCTACTCTATTTAACACGAATTAATTCTACCAAATTACAAATATATCGAAATACGAATCTATGAACAAAATCTACACTATAATATGACCAGATGAAAACGCTATCGAAAATAATTAACGATCGAATCATAAAAAATAGACTTTTGACATTCGACGCTTGCAGTCAACCACTTATGTTTTTATTCGTCTTGTGTACTCGACAGATAATTGTTTATTGCCTCGATTGATAATTTACAAGGCACTTTAATTCAATCTCAACATTACACTCTTCCGTTCGTAAAATTTTCTAATCATAAAATAATTATTATCGCGTCCGGCCAGACTCGTATTTATATACCGGTCATTAAGTCGATGATAAACAGCGATATTAGCGCGAGAAATCAGAGTCTGGGCTAGGACAATGCTTAATGGATAATAATCGATTATCGCGGATATCAGCACAGGTTATTACAGAATTATGGCGTATCAGATTGAAATAACCTTGGTGAGGTATATTGCGATCGTTTTACCGTTGCTTTATCAAGACCACACGGTAGCGTGTCCGATCTTTACACTTCCCTACGCACAGCCCAGTCTGGAGCCCTTCCTGCCTCTATACATTATTCTTCTCGGTATCAGACGGTATCAACTTTTTAAAAATATTTTTAAGAAGGCAAAGTAGAAACTTGCAAATAATTTTCTCTTCAATATATACTCTATGAGAAAGTATATTTATCTATTTTGGCTTTCTCATATTCTAAATATATTATATTTGTATTAATATAAAAATAATATTATATTAATATTAATATTTTTTAAATTATGTATTTTCTAAAAATTCAAAGGGTCGTAAAATTTTAATATTCGACCGATTTGCGTCAATTTTTTTACTCAAATATTCTTTAATGGTAGTCCATATGAAAACGAAATTTGAACTCGGTATCTCGTAATTTGTACAAGCGAGCGCGCGAACGAGATTTTCGAAAAATTTCAAAATTCCATAAAATTCGAACGACTTGACCGATTAGAGTCAAATTTATACTCAAACCTCGATTGATGGTTGCCCACATCTGAACCAAATTTAAGCAAAATGTGTAATTAAAAAAATATATTTAGTTTTATTTTTTTACGACAGCAATTTTTTTCTTTTTTATGAACGAAATCGAAATTTACCAACGAAGGAACTGTTCCTTTGATTTAAATCTTCATTGATAATTAATAATCGTAATTTCACATTGAAAATTTCAGCCAGATATCTAAAAATTTACGGGAATTGAAGTGGAGTGCAGACATTTTGAAAGAATTCGAATGTCAATAGAATTTGAACCAATCCATCGACTCTTGCCAAATTTGGCACCGATCATGGTTCACTGTAGTCATTTGTGTACAAAATTTCAGTCCGATATATCGTAATTTACAAAAGTTATAGCGTAAAAGAACTTTTTTCAAAATTTTCAAAATGCTATAAAATTTGAATTTTCCAACCGATTTGCTTCAACTGCAATCCCAAACATTCTTGTATGACAAACCACTTGTGTGCCAAATTTGAAGAAAATACATCTATAATTACGAGGGTTGTCGTGCTTACAAGGAAATCTGCACATACGCACACAGACACACATGCAGAAATTTTTTCTAAACTACTTTTTCTCGACGTTTTAGATCATTCTGAGCGAACAGACATGAAAATTTCGAAAAAAAAAAAAATTCACGAAAACAAAGGTTTCTCTATGGGGAAGCAAAAAGAGCATATTCTTGAACTGGACTTCGTGCTACTGTCGTTGAAGTACTGTACCCAGGTGCTCGAACCATATTCGAAACGCAGTCAGCCTACGGCTGTGGTCCCCGCTATATCGTTAGCTACTCGACTTGGACACTACGTGGCATAAAGTGGGCCGTATATCTTCGTACCCGCTCGCGGGTTCTTGATGCGTTACTCCAGCGTGAAGCAAGGAGGAAACACACCGCTTGGTAAAACCTTCCTCCTGTTCCTCCACGTGAGAACTACGTACTCGTCGGAGCAATAGTGCAGCGACGACCCTTTTTATGAATTATCGCTCTATGAATGTCGGCGTTCGTTGATTAAACGAGCGCGACGATCTACGGTATATCCTCCACGTCCTTTTTCTTCTCTTCTTCTGCCTCCTCTTTCACCTTCTTCTCCTCCTCCTTTTTTTCTGCCTTCTTCACTTACTCTGCCTCCTCCTTGTTTTTTTTTAAGTCTTCTCTTTCACCTTCTCTGCCTCCTCCATTTTTTGTCTACCTTTTCCTCACCTTCGCTCCCTTCTACTTCCTCCAACACCTCCTCCTCCGCTCCCTTCTCTTTTACCTCTTCTCCCTCCTCATTCTCTCTTACTACTTCCTCCTACGACTCACCCTTGCCCTCCTTTACTTTCGCTCCTTTTTCTATTACCTCTTCGCCTCCTACGCCTCCTCCTTCACTTCCGCTTCCTTATTTTTTGCCTCTTCTCCCTCCTCGTTCTCTACTTCTACTTCACATCCTCATTAACCGACTCCTTCACTTCTGCTCCCTTTTCTTTTACCTCTCCTCCCTGCAACTTCCTCCTACGTCTCCTCCTTCACTTCCGCTTCCTTATATTTTGCCTCTTCTCCCTCCTCGTTCTCTACTTCTACTTCACGTCCTCATTAACCGACTCCTTCACTTCCGCTCTCTTTTCTTTTACCTATTCTCCCTGCTACTTCCTCGTGCGTCTCCTCCTTCATTTCCGCTTCCTTACTTGTTACCTCTTCTCCCTCCTCGTTCTCTCATTCTACTTCACGTTCTTGTTAACCAACTCCTTCACTTCCGCTCCCTTATTTTCTACCTCTCCTCCCTTCTACTTCCTCCTATGCCCCCTCCTTTACTTCCGATTCCTTATTTGTTACCTCTTCACCCTCCTCGTTCTGTCTTTCTACTTTCTCCTTCACCGCCTCACTAACCAACTCTTCCACCTCCTTCTCATCCTATCCTTCATCCTTCTAACTCTTCCTCCTCCGTCTTCCTCGAAGTTTCCTTCTTCCTGTTCTGCCTCCTTCCCTTCCTCTCATACTGCGATTTCTCCTGCCTCATTTTCCTCTGCCCTCTCCATTACTCTCCTTTTCCGCATACTCTCACTTCACTTCCCTTTCACGACTCTCTCTCCCTCCTGATTACCCTTAGAATCAACTTCTGTCTCTTCCTTCTATATTTTCCTACCCAGCCTACTGAAATGTCACCCCCTACCCCTCCTCCCTTAGCGGCCACCGTCCTCTCCCTGCACTTTCTTCATGTAATCCTTTTTTCACTTTTTACTTTTCATTCTTTACTTCTACTCCTCATTCTCCTTCACCACTCATCCACCTTTAAAAATATAATAAACTTAAAATCAAGTGTTCTTGTAAAAAATATTATGCAATCCTCTAAAAGAGGATAAAAAGGTGATCCCATGGAGGTCCACCTCCACAATAATCGATGTTTGCTGCTAAAATTTTCTGATCACAGACATTAAGAAAGCTTTTTACTCTCAAGTCAACTCACTAAATATATTGCGCACTTAAAATCTAAATGCAGTACAGGAGACGTTGTCGCCTTTTCAGGATCATGGCAATCACATTTATTTATTATTCATACAGGCATTTAGATAGTAGAACAATTAGTTCGAACGAGGTCATTCGGCAAAGATAAAACAAAACACCGCCATGCAAAAAAAAAAAAAAAAGGTTGAGAAAATCATGACATATGGAGGAGTGAACGCATACAGTGAAAGGTGGGCTTTGTTTTTATGCGCTTTGAGTAATAAAAATCCGCAAGAACCATAAGGGCGTATCGTAAATATATTTCCTACGATTTTTCATAGTTGTTCGATACGATTTTAATGACGATATAAAATATCAATCGGCACAACAATGAATAAAATCAAAGTGTACCTCTATGTACTGTTATAAGATTAACAAATCATAGTGCAATACTTTGCGGTCGATCAGGTGAAAGGCGCGACTGCAAAATCGTGAAACGATTAGATCTGCAGTTAAAGCTCGATTTTTGCACGAGAATCACTAATGAGAATCCAATTTTTATCACTTAGTTTACTATCTACGAGTGTTTATACTTTTGCTTACAAGTGCGTGTATAACCACACCGATCTTGTAGTGATTAATGCGATAGCAAAAAAAAAACAAGGGAGATAAAAATAAATTAAAAGTACGACCTTATTTTACCCGAGAATTTAACGGGCAATGAAAATTAGCCGTTTAGCTTTTATTATGGGTACGTTTAGCCGCGTTATAGGCAGCTCGGAATTTTATAGTCCACATGCATCGGTAGTATACCTATGGGTATGAAGAGGATAATAAAGCATAGAGGGAGAATGAAGAAATGATGAACGCAAGATGTTTAACAACGAGGGAGAAGCACACGAAAATAATAGTATAGCATTAAGCCATAATAGCGTCTCGTGTACGGAAGAAATAATGCATCACGCGCTACTCGAGTTGAAGCGTAATAAGAAGTTTGAGATTAAAGATACCGATCTTTGTTGTATTTACGAATTAATTTGCAATGTGCTAACACATTCTGATTTTTTTTTTCAATTAGCTGTCCTGATGGGCAGAAATTTGTTCAGAAGACCAATATTAGGGAAATGCGAAATCCGCACTTAAGGGCGTGGAGTAGGGTCAAGATATTTAAAGATTTTTTGTGTAAGATTAATTCCATTATATTAAAGAATTGCATTTTTAAAAAGTTATAAATTGGAAATCATAAAAATGGGTAAGTTGCTCTGTATAATAATATATATTTTTTAAAATATGATAAAAAGGCTGCAAAGCCACCGTTTGCCACCATTTACAAATCCACTACTATTATTTATTCTGACTTTTAAATCCCGAAAATGATTCCCTCTGAAAAAATACGAAATTACTAAAAAAAATTATCAAGACATAAATATTTATTTCAGCTTCACCACACAATTTTATCCTGTTCTTCAAAATGATAAAAAATATTTGAATCGTTGTATTTATTAATTATTAACCGTAAGCATTATATCATAATTTGACAAGTTATTTGAAACACATTAATTTCTTAAAATTCTTTCCTCGATATTCATGATTTATAACCGTCTAATTCGCTGTCGATAATGTAGATTTCTCCCCTTAAGCCTATACGCTGAGTTTACGAATTACCGAAATAAATTGACTTTATCGCCTGTCGATAAAGTAGAGCTTGGAACTACCGATACTGTTAGCATAATAGATGTCACAGAAATCTACCTTATCTACAAAAATAATTATTTCATCTGTTACCGATCTGTAGCTGAAGACAAATTATAAGAATTAACGTAATTACATGATTTCTCAAAAATTCTGAATAATTGCACTGACTTAAATAAAATATCAATGCT
This sequence comes from Ephialtes manifestator, assembly GCA_963970395.1. Lineage (NCBI taxonomy): Eukaryota > Metazoa > Arthropoda > Insecta > Hymenoptera > Ichneumonidae > Ephialtes > Ephialtes manifestator. The sequence goes on along the minus strand of OZ019968.1, from coordinate 2,555,350 downwards.
TATGGTATTAATTAATTTGACTCCTTCTCTTTTTCTTTTTTTCGTTCTTTTTCTTTATCCCCTTTTCCCGGCACCTTTTCCGATTCGTATTCAAGAAAAATAATATTTGTTATAATGCATTTTTTAAAATATTTCTTTTATAATGCAAAAAAAAACGTTCTTGTATACTCACTCCACACTTTGCACGTAATTTTTGTCCTATATTAAAAACAAAATGGCGGTAATGGCTGTAGTGTTTGAAACAATAGGATTTTGAAGTGCGAAGGCGGTTTTGAAGGATCAAAAAATAATTTTGATTACGCAACGGGCAAAATGGAATACAAACTTTGTGCGATGAGGAATTATAGGGAGATAAGGTATATAGCAACACAAATCGAGTGAGCGCATAGCAGGTCTTAGCTGCAACGGGGGCAGTAACACGCAGTTGATATTAATCGTCGTGTAGGTAGTTTAATTAATTGCGATCGGACGTAACACACCGGAGCTCGATCACCGTCGTGAATCTAATCGCAAGGTGCGTAACTACCAGCCGATCTTTCGATCGATCGATCAATAGATCTGGCGAAGTCGATAATGAAGGCAGACCCAGTCGCATCGTCGACACAACTTGGCATGAGTACTTTGTAATAAAAGGGCACGCGAGCGACTTACCGCCGGCTATACGCAATGCGTATAGAAAGATCCTGTTTTGATTTTATCAGACGCCATACATCTTTAGCCTTCCCTCCATAATTTAAATGCCATCGTATTCTGCCAGTGATATTTTCACTCGTGAATCCCATCAAGATTAATCATGCGGCTCAAATTTATCCAATTGCAATTATGCATATCAATGTTTTATTCGTTTTACATAGTTTTTGCTATATTAAATTATTCTGTTATCGAAATCTTTCATTGCAGAAGACTCAAAATAACATAAATCATTATGAAAAAAGTGACTTAAACAAAATGGCCGGTGTGTGTGTGGGCAAGAAGAATCTGAAATTAAATTTATTAAGGGGTAACGCCACTCTAGCGGCAGAAAAAAGGAATAGAATTTCTTTTCAGAGGGTTTATTTAACACTTGTTGAAGTACGAAAAAAAAATTGTTATTATCATTTTGATACAAAATGGCGGCGACAGACCCATCTTAAAAATCGTCTTTTTTTTAAACACCTTCACAGGCGGACGGTTTTCTCGTAAAGTATAAGCCCTGGAACAAAAAACCGAGAAATTTTATAATCTATATCATGGTGGCCTTTTTTTCCCGGAAAAAAATTCCCTGACTTTTCCCTAATTTTTCCCTGACCAATTTATCAATTTTCCCTGACCGAAATTCTAAGGATATCTACTAAAAAATTTATAACGCGAATTTTTAAAAAATGTACTAGAAACAGATACGTGTCTTTAATAAGTTATTTATTTCTCGATCAACAACGAATAGCACTTTTGATGATATATTTTTTCTTTCAAAATATAAACGATGAATGGAATTATAATGCTTTAAATTCGATTAAATACTAATGTAATTTAATAATTTATTGTGTATGTGTGATGTAATGTGAAGTGTAATATTTATTTTAGTAATATATAACACTTTTTAAACTTTTTTCTTGAGTGCTTCGATTAGTTCGAATAGATTTATGTTGTAATGTTTATATAAATTTTTTTTTCTTTTCAAATATTTTTCGGTTATTTTTTTTTTTTCAAGTCTTTCTTTAATGGATTTGTATTCAGTTATTGAAAGTTTGGCAACAATCTACTTTTTCCCTGACTAATTTCGATATTCCCTGACTTTTCCCTGATTCCCTGATCAATTTTTTATTTCCCTGACTTTTCCCTGATGCCCTGATCAATTTTTTATTTCCCTGACTTTTCCCGGTTTTCCCTGACCGCGGCCTCTATGTATATACTATTGGCTATGAAACTACGTAGGGGTTTTTTTTTAAATCAAATTTTGTAGAAATGGTGCGCTGTTGGAAAAATAAATCGATTTGTTTGCCAAAAAATAAGCAGTGAATTGTTTATAAAAAAAGAAGTTTACATTAAATGAAAAAGCGGCTACGTACTTCGATAGAGAATGTGGTTTTGAAGCTACTTACAAAATTTCAAATCGATCCATGCAAAGGTGTTCAAATAATACGTCTTCCTAGTTTGAAAAAAGCGCTTTCGAGAAAAACACGTTCAAAGTTTTACGAGCACTTACCAGATTCGGTGAATGTCACATCAGATTTGCATTTTTTGCACACAACACCTTGCGATATGGCGGAGAACACTGCTAAAACGTTCAAAATCCGATAACCAAAGCCTTCTTTTACTTCAAAGTCGTCAGGATCGATAGCTGATAATTTTCTAGCCGATGTACCAACCTTCTCGACGCACCTCCATTTTGTAACGGTTCAACGGTCGACGCTCGATAATAGAAACTTTTAAAAAAATATTTCACTGTAGGACCATATTGTTTTTATGATCCTAAAGTTTAAGCCAAAAAAAATCGATTTTTCCAAAATCCTAGAGTTATGTTACCCCTTAAATCATATGGATCTCAAGAATTACTCTGATTGAACTTAAAATTGATATTAAGATCGGAAATTATTTAACAAAGATAAATTATGAGAACAAAATATAACTATATATTAATATATTAATATATAATATATAATTATATGTTAATAAATAAAATCGATTTAAAAAATCAATTATTTAAAAATCGTTTTTTTTTTTCAACTGTAACATATAAAACGGACGATATACTAATTATGGTGGAGGTGGCGCCATCTCGCGGTGATCAAGAGGTACTCGCTACCCAATCGATCGATAGTTCGATAGTGAGCTATAGGGCAAGCGAGCACCACACAAGGCCACATAAAAACATAATGGGCTACAGGAAAAGTGGGCTACAGGAATTTAGGGGTAGGAAATAAGAGTAGGAGTGCAACTGAGATGGACAGAGGGTAGTTCGGTATAAAAAGGGCGTGCGCGTGGCAATCGGGCTCTGTTTAACAACTACCACCGACGCTGCAATACTTGGAAGAACACAGGATTCACTGGGCATTCAAGAGAAATTATTGGATCTTCGAGAATCATCCGACAGCAGAAATACATCGAAGTCGACAACTGTCAACTACAAAAACGGTTCCGGAGCAACGAACAGCTGATTGTCGCCACGTCACTAGACTTGGAGAAAATCGCCAAAGTCCAGCCGAAACCGAGTATTCCTGAGTCAGACGAGTCACGAGAGAGAGCCACAGTTTCACATCACGATGGAGAGCAGCTCACAGAATAACCAGAGTCCATACACGGTTTTCTGTAGACTCTAATTGCCGAGATATTAAATACTTTAGTATCTGGCGACACTTCACCCATCACACGGAGTCGGCCATTTTGGGCCTGACTGGAGCTAGCATCGAGCGAAGATCAACAACGTCGATGCGCCAACTACCGGCCGGCGAAGGTATAAGCAGCACAGAAGTCGAGCATCACGAGCCTAATGCGTGGAAGCGAGAGGTCCGAGCGCCTATGAGTGCGAGTGAGAGGTCCGAGCGCCTATGAGTGCGAGCGAGAGGCCCGAGAATACGCAAGTGCAAGCGAGATAGCGATAAAGAGATATTGCGATGATTTTAAGGAGACATCCTCAAATATCGATTTAGAAGAATAAATTACAAAATTAATATATATTGTAGATTGAAACATTCTGAACGATGTCAAAAAATTAGAAAGGATTTGACCGTTTATAAATAAAAATATTCCAAATTGAAATATGCCTTTTTTAACACGGTCTCAAATGGCAGTCGTAGTTAGCTCGCACTTTATCGGTGAATTTTATATGCTAATAGAGAAGATGCATTAAAAGTAATGATTTCAAATGATAGACTGAATTCTTACAAAGCATTAAAATTTTTAAAAAACGTCCATAACCGCAGTAACACAGTCAAAAACAGTGTTCAACTAATTACTTTTGTGAAATTTTCAATCTCAATCGAAGAGATTTGGCAACGCCGCATATTCTGAGGGGAAATAGCGGACTAGCAGAACGGACTCGTCTACGGCGGGAATTTCAAAAGTTAATTTTCGCATTTCGTGAGTTTAAAGCTTCTTCTTAGCAAATATAACGTAAAACAATTCCGGAATCCCGGAAATTTGCATTTTTTGAGACTCAACTGAAGCTGATCAACGCTCGATTGTAATTATATGACTGCTTTGTAGTCAATAAGTAGTTATAAATTTTTGAGATTTAAACACGCGCTAAAAGTAAACTCAGCGATACCAACCTTAACATATGTGCGACGTTGCCACGAGCTCTGCGGGACATCCCGACACGCGACAGCCGACTTTATTTCGCTCAAAATAAGGTTGGCACAATAGTCATATGAGTGACTTTGCATTTCGTAATTCGTAAAAATAAAATAGAAGGAATTACATTTCGCCTTAACACCCTACACAGTGACTGAAGGGGAAATGTAGAGCTATATGCACTACAAATTTCAATTTTTTTGTCATTTATAAGAAAATTTCTAATAGTGCGTTGGTTGACTAGCATGACCCACAGATGCCTCCTTAAATGTAGTTAGGGAGATCTCTGTCGCACGGAACTTTGGTAGAAGATTTTACAAGACCCAAAATTGTGAAAATAATTCGTTTTATAAATCTTGAAGGAAATTGAGGGTCAATTGAGAAAATTGAGGGAGTCAATTCGAGAAATAACTTGTAAAATAAGTTCGGGATAATTTTTTTGGGTATTTAGGCGTAATAATTAGACATTAAGATAGAACATAGAATTAAGCGGACTAATTTTGTACGAGTGTGAAATTGTTTGTTATTTACTGATGAATAAATATTCACTATTATTCATTATCTAAGGCCTGAATTAATTTCCTCCCTGCTCGAGTCTCATATTCTGGATCTTCAGAATAACAAATTTAATGTCAACGATTAAATACCGTTTCACAACATCGATCATCTCGAAATTTTACAAAGCCTGACCAAGTTCTTAGGTTAGAAAGAGGGTCATGACAAAATAAAGAAGGAATCCAAGCGACAGACGTGTAAACCTCATTATGCTAGGGGTCTGACAATTCTCCACTTGAACCCACGGGCCACGTACGCGTACTTATGTCCAACAGACTACGTGTCTCATGGGGCTGCCAGCGCAGTGTCCCAGGACGAAGAAAAGCCGGGAGTATACGAATGACGACAACGAAGAGGCCATTTCCTTCTCCGGTTGTCGCTCGCCTGCTGTCACGTCCCTCAGACGGTTTCGCAGTTTCGTACTTCTTCCTCTTGACGTTACGTTCTAAATTGCATTCCCGATTAGCATTCTGAATTCTGAGGTTCGCTGAATATTCATAGTCAATATATAGATGATCCAATGACTTGCATCTATTCAATATTACGTTGCTAATTTCTGCTCCTCAAAAAAAAAAAAAAAAAAGACTTATCAATATAGTTTTGGCAGCTATGTCTATATTGTACTTTTATTAATTTATTTGTGTAAGTAATATACGAGTGAAAAATAAATTTAATAATAAAATTGACTAGTCCATAATTAAGGAATTTTTAATAATAATTCTGTCTCTTTATTGAGTGAAGGATTGACTGATACTTGGGTACATGACCGAGCGCGGACCATGAAGAAAGACTTTGATAATTCAATTATAGACAAAGCTCAGATAAAATCCGGCCACAATGATAAATATCATTGCACAACGATATTTTCTTTAGACATATCTCGACATTTAGATTAAGTTTTCATTGGACTGCCAAGTTAAAATGGTATCTATTCAATATTACATTGCTAATTTCTGCTCCTCAAAAAAAAAAAAAAAAAAAAAAAAGAGACTTACCAATGTAGTTTTGGCAGCTATGTCTGTATTGTACTTTAATTTATTTATTTTTGTCAGTAATATACGAGTGAAAAATAAATATAATAATAAAATTGACTAGTCTATAATTAAGGAATTTTTAATAATGATTCTGACTCTTGGTTCAGTGAAGGATTGACTGATACTTGGGTACATGGCCGAGCGCGGACCATGAAGAAAGACTTTGACAATTCAATTATAGACGAAGCTCAGGTAAAATCCGGTCACAATGATAAATATCATTGTGCAGCGATATTTTCTTTAGACATATCTCGACATTTAGATTAAGTTTTCATTGGACTGCCAAGGTAAAATTATAATTATATTTCGTTTGTGGAAGCTAGAGTGTTTATTGAGTAGCAGGGAGTTACACTCCAGCTCAGGCCACCTCCCGATTGGTGCGTCGGTTGGATTAACTACGCCCATAGGCCTCTCACTGGCGCGCCGGTGATTCGCTTACTCTGCCGCTGTTTCTGTCTACAGCGTAATTTAGTACTGGGTTCTTTTGAAATAAAGTTAACACAAAAATCTCACAAATAAATTTTAGAACAATTTATTTTGGCCAGAAAAAAAAGAACAAGTGCGTAACAATAATTTAACAATCATCATATATGCAGAATATCACGTAGTTAATTGTAAGCCAAAATCAATAAAAAATATAATATATATTTACATATCACGCTGAGACTTAATGTAATTTATGTACATGTATCTATAAAAAGAAACAATATAATTCCGTTTGCTATCGATCTTTAGCTGTACACAAAAAATAATAACAGTTACAATAATTTCATGATTTCTCCAAAATTCTGAATAATTGCACTGGACAAAATAAAATATCAGTAGTGAAACTGATAATAGTGATTGTACTGATCGTAGTAATCAATATTACTTCTACTCTTATTTTTCTTTTCGTCCGTCTCCCTTTTTTTCTCTTTTGCCTCCCTCTTTCTCTTTTCGTCTTTCTCTACACGTTCAAGCAACGCAGCAATAGCGTCGTCGGTTCTCTTAACCTTGTCGACTTCCTCCGAAGACGAGTCCTCCATTATTTCGTCGTCGTCATCATAACCTCCATCTCCGACGTAATCCATGACGTTCTTCATTTGTAGCCCAGCTACTGCTCGTCGATGACGTCTCCCCCGTGGAACCTTGTCCGCATTTCGTTCTGGCAATTCTCCCTTAAGAAGAAACATCGCCAATTCCCAATCCATTATCTCCTCCGAGCGTTTTGATGCTTCCCGTTCGAGAAGTTGCCACAATCGTTTCCCGAAGATCCGATTAAACCTTTTACGATCACCTGCAGACATCAAACCCAAATGCATCTCCTCAACGACCACAGGAATCAGCTGCAAAAGCCGATTGTTGTCCATTTCTTGACTGTTTGTCTGATTTGAAGTGGAAGATTCTGATTCACTGGATTCAGAAGCCTCTGAACTGGTCACATCGATGTCTTCATGATCTGACGTAGTTGCCTCCAAATCTGCGCCTGTTTCGTTGAGTGTCTTCAGATTTGATTTCGTAGAAGAATCCGTGGCCGCCATTTTAGTACTGGTAGCTTCCATTTTGTCGGCATTGTCACTGGCACTCAACGAGATGACGATTGGCATGTAAACAAAGATTGATGGTTTCTTTGAATTCGTACCATCGAAGTCTTTGGACGACATCTCATTCAGCAACGTTTTGATTCCCGCTATGAAAGTTTTGTACAAAACTGTATTTTCCACGCCGCAATTTGAAAGTGTCGCCGGATTCTTGTTAGCGGAATTGGCAGCATTGTCGGCATTTGCATTTTTGATCTGTGGACTTGGATCGGAAGTGTTTTGCCAGCCAAGCATACGGAGACGCTGCTGGAATTTTGGTTGGTTCACAAGTTCCTCGGTAAGTCGACTTTTTATTCTTTGCAGACGGCGATCTTGCTTCCACCAGTTGATTTTGTATTCGCCGGATTTAAGAAGATGACTGTCCTTCGCCGTGACGCCGTGTTTTTTGATGCTCTCCAAGACACGTTTTCCAAATTTCAATGCCATTAGGTTTCCCTCGTCAATGAGATTATTTTGGAAGGAATTTCCTGAAGCGTTGGACGACTCGTCTTCACTTTGAAGCAACATTTCAGGGGTTGGTCGCAATTTTGCTAGCTTTAGCCTGCGTCTTCTATTGCCAATCCTTTTTGCTGGGTAATCGACCACTTCGTTGTTTTCGGCACTCGAGTTTACATTTTCTCGATGAAAATCCGCTCCAACAACCAATAAAAGGTTTAATGCTATGAAGCACACAATGATACTCGTCTTCATTTCACTTTTGTCACTTTGGCTCGTGTTTAGTCGAAAACTGTTCACGTTTGTAACACAACAAAATCCAAGACCTCAAAGTAAGGTTGATGTGTCTTGGTTGAAGCAACAGTCGAGACTGGGTACTTTTGATACTGCGGGGTCGCTTTTTATAAGTGCATCAAGGTCGGGGGTCAGTGGTGGGGAGCGCTGACCCGTGATTTGCTACCGCTTACGACTACCACTCGAACGCACGAGAAACTATTGGGAGTGGGCGACCAATAAGATGTAAGATAAGAAACTGAGTATTAGAAATGAAATATTTTTAAAATAATTATAACGATTATTATAATTGTTCAGGAAATATTTCTTTTCTAGTATTAGAAAAGAAATAATATTATTATTATTATTATTATTATATTATATATCTTATATATTATTATATTATTATATTAATATTATTTTATTAATAATATCTAGTATTAGAAAAGAAATATTAAATTAGTGTGCAAAACTAACTTAATGCAATGAGAGAGAACGTGAGAATGAATATCTTTTTTTAATAAGATAAATGTGTCTGAATTTGTCTCGGAAGCAATTTTCTGTCCCACACTAGAAATTTCTAAACAAATCATTATAATTATTTAGGAAATATTTCTTTTCTAGTATTAGAATATTTTTTGATATTTTTCTATTTCTTAGAAATATAAATGTAAAGAAGTATTAAATTAGTGTGCAAAACTAACTTAATGCAATGAGAGAAAACGTGAGAATGAATATCTTTTTTTAATTTGATAAATGTGTCTGAATTTGTCTCGGAAGCCATTTTCTGTGCGACACTAGAAATTTTTAAATAAATCATTATAATTATTTCGGAAATATTTCTTTTCTAGTATTAGAATATTTTTTTATGTTTTTCTATTTCTATAATATAAATATTTATTTTCTAGTATAAGAAAAGAAATATTTCCTGAATAATTATAACTATTTATTTTTAGTGCCGGACAGAAAACTGGAATTATTTATATGACTTATGCTTCCGAGACAAATTCAGAGCTGCACAAGATGGCAGAACTGCTCGACTTTTTATTGTAAACTAAATCTTTTTCTTCGACTCATGATTGGCGAACACATTTATCTTATTAAAAAAGATATTCATTCTCACGTTCTCTCTCATTGCATTAAGGGGAGGGAGTCAGGTCAAAAAAATTGAAGGAGCAAAATATTTTTTTTTCATCCTGAAAGCAAAGTTAATCAATGATTTAGAAAATAGCATAAAATTTATTTATTGTAAATTATGTCACTTAAAAACTATCACCTTTTATTAACATTTGCTCCGCTTAGCCGGTGGATCTTTTTATGAAGAAGAAAATGAGAATATATTTATAATATATTTCGTTTGTGGAAGCTAGAGTGTTTTTTGAGTAGCAGGGAGTTACACTCCAGCTCAGGCCACCTCCCGATTGGTGCGTCGGTTGGATTAACTACGCCCATAGGCCTCTCACTGGCGCGCCGGTGAGATTCGCTTACTCTGCCGCTGTTTCTGTCTACAGCGTAATTTAGTACTGGGTTCTTTTGAAATAAAGTTAACACAAAAATCTCACAAATAAATTTTAGAACAATTTATTTTGGCCAGAAAAAAAAGAACAAGTGCGTAACAATAATTTAACAATCATCATATATGCAGAATATCACGTAGTTAATTGTAAGCCAAAATCAATAAAAAATATAATATATATTTACATATCACGCTGACACTTAATGTAATTTATGTACATGTATCTATAAAAAGAAACAATATAATGCCGTTTGTTATCGATCTTTAGCTGTACACAAAAAATAATAACAGTTACAATAATTACATGATTTCTCCAAAATTCTGAATAATTGCACTGGACAAAATAAAATATCAGTAGTGAAACTGATAATAGTGATTGTACTGATCGTAGTAATCAATATTACTTCTACTCTTATTTTTCTTTTCGTCCGTCTCCCTTTTTTTCTCTTTTGCCTCCCTCTTTCTCTTTTCGTCTTTCTCTACACGTTCAAGCAACGCAGCAATAGCGTCGTCGGTTCTCTTAAGCTTGTCGACTTCCTCCGAAGACGAGTCCTCCATTATTTCGTCGTCGTCATCATAACCTCCATCTCCGACGTAATCCATGACGTTCTTCATTTGTAGCCCAGCTACTGCTCGTCGATGACGTCTCCCCCGTGGAACCTTGTCCGCATTTCGTTCTGGCAATTCTCCCTTAAGAAGAAACATCGCCAATTCCCAATCCATTATCTCCTCCGAGCGTTTTGATGCTTCCCGTTCGAGAAGTTGCCACAATCGTTTCCCGAAGATCCGATTAAACCTTTTACGATCACCTGCAGACATCAAACCCAAATGCATCTCCTCAACGACCACAGGAATCAGCTGCAAAAGCCGATTGTTGTCCATTTCTTGACTGTTTGTCTGATTTGAAGTGGAAGATTCTGATTCACTGGATTCAGAAGCCTCTGAACTGGTCACATCGATGTCTTCATGATCTGACGTAGTTGCCTCCAAATCTGCGCCTGTTTCGTTGAGTGTCTTCAGATTTGATTTCGTAGAAGAATCCGTGGCCGCCATTTTAGTACTGGTAGCTTTCATTTTATCGGCATTGTCACTGGCACTCAACGAGATGACGATTGGCATGTAAACAAAGATTGATGGTTTCTTTGAATTCGTACCATCAAAGTCTTTGGACGACATCTCATTCAGCAACGTTTTGATTCCCGCTATGAAAGTTTTGTACAAAACTGTATTTTCCACGCCGCAATTTGAAAGTGTCGCCGGATTCTTGTTAGCGGAATTGGCAGCATTGTCGGCATTTGCATTTTTGATCTGTGGACTTGGATCGGAAGTGTTTTGCCAGCCAAGCATACGGAGACGCTGCTGGAATTTTGGTTGGTTCACAAGTTCCTCGGTAAGTCGACTTTTTATTCTTTGCAGACGGCGATCTTGCTTCCACCAGTTGATTTTGTATTCGCCGGATTTAAGAAGATGACTGTCCTTCGCTGTGACGCCGTGTTTTTTGATGCTCTCCAAGACACGTTTTCCAAATTTCAATGCCATTAGGTTTCCCTCGTCAATGAGATTATTTTGGAAGGAATTTCCTGAAGCGTTGGACGACTCGTCTTCACTTTGAAGCAACATTTCAGGGGTTGGTCGCAATTTTGCTAGCTTTAGCCTGCGTCTTCTATTGCCAATCCTTTTTGCTGGGTAATCGACCACTTCGTTGTTTTCGGCACTCGAGTTTACATTTTCTCGATGAAAATCCGCTCCAACAACCAATAAAAGGTTTAATGCTATGAAGCACACAATGATACTCGTCTTCATTTCACTTTTGTCACTTTGGCTCGTGTTTAGTCGAAAACTGTTCACGTTTGTAACACAACAAAATCCAAGACCTCAAAGTAAGGTTGATGTGTCTTGGTTGAAGCAACAGTCGAGACTGGGTACTTTTGATACTGCGGGGTCGCTTTTTATAAGTGCATCAAGGTCGGGGGTCAGTGGTGGGGAGCGCTGACCCGTGATTTGCTACCGCTTACGACTACCACTCGAACGCACGAGAAACTATTGGGAGTGGGCGACCAATTGTTGGAATGTGACTAAAAGAACAATTCACAGTTTACCAGCTCTATTCATGTCTATGCAACGGCAACTCTCTCGCTTATGTTTTGTCAAACATTTTGTCACTTGTCAACGAACATTCTACCAGAATGCATCACTTGTAACCTTTTACTATCGATTAAACTATTTAAACTAATCCTGCGTAATCTTCTACGGCATCCATTTTCTACAGGTTATGGGCCCAGAAATTAAAATAGTTCGATAATATAAAATAATCAAGTAAAAAGTGTATTGTGAAAGTTGATTGAGTCGGAAACAGAAATTTTTATTTCTCGTACGGGGGAGATCCTTTATCGCGATCATCATGTCTACGATAAAGATTCCACCATTGAAGAAGGAGAACTACGACACGTGGAAAATACACGTTCGAGCAATGCTCGTGAAAAACGACGCATGGGCTTACGTGAACGGCGAAAAAGTTAAACCAGAAGCAGCCGCCGCTGCTGCCGAATGGAAGATCGCCGATGAAAAAGCCATGGCTGATTTAATTCTCGCCATAAGTGCTGAGGAATTGAAGCACGTAAATGCATGCACGACATCAGCTGAAGTTTGGACGAAATTAAAGAATCTTTATGAATCTGATGGACCAACGCGAAAAGCGATGCTGCTGGAAGAATTAATTCGTCACAAGGCAAGTGATTCTCAAGATATGAGGGATTACGTGGCAAATTTTTTTGACACAATCAACAAATTGGAGGCTATGGAGATTAAAATCCCACAAGAAATGATCACCGTCCTTCTACTGTCGAGTCTGCCAACATCATTCGAGTCATTTCGCGTAGCTATGAAATCGCGAAAAGAATTGGCTACACCAGACGAATTGAAGATAAAAATATTGGACGAACATCAAGCGAGAAAACATGGAAATGACGAAAAATCGGAAGCGTTATTCACTACGAAGCCGTGCACAAAAGATGATAAAATGAAACGAAGGTACTTCAAATTTAATTGTCATAACTGTGGCAAAAAAGGCCACATGGCAAAAGATTGTAAAATTCCAAAAAAGGAAGAATCGAAAAATGACCACGTCACGAAATGCGCCGAAGTTGTCATGAAGGCTGTCGCCAATCGAGAAGAGCAATGGTGTTTGGACTCCGGCGCATCTTCACACATGTGCAACGACAAAACGAGATTCGAAGTCATGAAAAAGCCGTTGACACGTAAACTGAATTTAGCATCGAAGGTTTCTACCTCCATCGACGGTGTTGGTACAGTGAAAATCGACGTAAATAAAAATCTTACAGCGAAGCTCGAAGATACTCTACACGTAAGTGATCTTCGTTCCAACCTAATATCCGTAGGAAAAATAACGGATCACGGGTTCGAAGTTAAATTCAACAACACTGAAGCATCTGTTATTGATCCGAAAACCAAAGAAAAGGTGATGATTGCAAAAAGGAACGGAGATTTGTACTTTCTAGAGGAATCTGTCGAAGAGGCGACAATAGCTCGAACTGGAGAATCAAGCTTACAGATGTGGCATGAAAAATTCGGTCACCTGAACGGAAAAGATCTCAAAGAATTGATTCAACAGAAGAAGATTCACGGAATTAATATAAAAGGCGAAGGAGAACTGGCAGCTTGTGAAATTTGTATACAAGGTAAACAATCGCAAGCTCCATTCAAGGAGTCAAGCACGGAATCAACAGATATTTTAGAGTTGATTCATTCCGATATTTGTGGACCGATGAGATCTGCATCTCTATCAGGCTCGAAATATTTTGTCACTTTTATAGATGACAAATCCAAATGGTGCGAAGTTTATTTCTTGAAAGCAAAAAGCGAGTTATTCGACAAATTCGTAGAATTCAAAGCCGAAGTTGAGAAACAAACCGGGAAGAAAATAAAAATCCTAAGATCCGATAACGGCGGCGAATACCGCAGTAAGAAGTTTGAAGATTACCTGAAAAAAGAAGGTATACAACATCAACGAACCGTGGAATACACGCCACAGCAAAACGGTGTTGCTGAGCGCAAGAATCGTACGTTAGTCGAAATGGCACGTTGCATGTTGCTCCAATCAAAACTTTCATCGAGTTTTTGGGCCGAAGCTATCTACACTGCGACGTACATCCGAAATAGATGTCCATCGAGAAGTCTAAGCGGCGAGACACCGTACAAAGCTTGGCTAGGAAGAATACCGACTGCTGTATTTTTTCAAAAATTCGGAGTAAAAGCGTACATGCTGGATAAAACGACGAAAGGAAAATTCGATTCCAGATCGATTGAATGCGTTTTTGTTGGTTACTCAACGGAGTCAAAAGCTTACAGACTCTGGGATCCGAAATCAAGAAAAATAAGAATTAGCCGTGACGTCAGATTTCTTGACGAATTTCAGGTCGCAGCAGAATCCCAGATAGCACCTGAAGAGATAGAAATTTCTTTTGAACCGCTGCAAAGAAATAGATTAGAGATGCCAGCAATTAATCGAGAAGATCAAGAAGATCGACAAGATCAAGAAGATCAAGAAGATCGACAAGATCAAGAAGATCGACAAGATCAAGAAGATCGACAAGATCAAGAAGATCGACAAGATCAAGAAGATCGACAAGATCAAGAAGATCGACAAGATCAAGAAGATAACCGAAACGATCGAGACGATCGACGAGAAAACGATCGAGAAGATACACGAGAAAATTCATCGGAGACTGTTCGCGAGCCCCAAGTCAAACCAAAAATGAAGATTAGACCAGGACGACCGAAACTATTGCGAACAGGATGTAGAGGACGTCCAAAGAAACTCTACAATATGATTCCTGACGATTCTGAAGAAGCCACACTTCAACAAGGAATCAATACTTCGCAAGAAGAGTTCTACGACGCGAATGAATTCGCTGGAATGATCAAAGACGATGACCCAGGGACGATAAAAGAAGCAATGTCATCACAATACGCCAACGAATGGAAAGAAGCAATTCTACGAGAATATGAAGCTTTGTTAAAAAATGGTACTTGGACTCTCGTGGATTACCCGAAAGGAAGAAAGATCGTTGGATCAAAATGGGTACTAAGGACCAAATTTCGCTCGGACGGGACGATAGAACGTCGAAAAGCACGTTTAGTGGCTAAAGGTTTCACCCAAGAGCGCTACGTGGATTATCACGAAACGTTTGCCCCAGTAACTCGAACGAGTTCGATTCGCACTGTCATGGGACTGGCAGCAGAACTTGATCTTGAAATTCAGCAACTAGATTTCGTTAGTGCCTACCTGAATGGCGAACTCGAAGAAGAAATCTTTATGGATTTTCCAGAAGGTTTGTCGATGATTCTTGATCCACAAGATCTACCGACGAACAAGGTGTGCCTCTTAAAAAAGTCCATTTACGGGCTGAAACAATCGGGACGACAATGGTACCGGAAACTGGATCTGCGACTAAAAGAACTCGGAATGAAATCATCTGACGCCGATACTTGCGTCTATATACACAAGAGGAACGAGAAATTAACGATAGTTCTAATCTACGTCGACGATCTGATCATTGCGTCAAACGATAAAGAAAAGACGGAAGAGTTGAAAAAATGTCTATCGAAATCCTTCGAGATGAAAGATCTAGGCAAAATTCATTACTATTTGGGTCTGGAATTCTCACAAAACGACGAAACGAAGAATATCCGCATGACTCAAAAGAAATATATTCAAAATGTACTTCAACGATTCAACATGGAAAATTGTAAGACTGTATCAAGTCCTATGAATCCCGCTATAAAATTGACAAAGAAGATGTGTCCGGTCTCCGACATCGAGAAGAAAGCGATGGAAAAGATCCCCTACAGAAACCTTGTTGGATCGTTAATGTATCTCGCAACGTCTACACGTCCAGATATAGCTTATCCTGTGAGTGCTCTTAGCCAGTTCAACGAAAATCCCGGCGAAGAACACTGGAAAGCCGCAAAGCGCGTCCTGAGATATTTAAAAGCGACTCAAGATTTGGGTTTGACTTTTGAAAAAACCAAGAAGGAACTGATTGGCTATGCAGATGCTGATTGGGCTGCTAATACTGACGACAGAAGGTCCTATACCGGATATGCCTTTAAATTGGCAGGAGCAGCGATAAACTGGTCATCACGAAAACAGAAAACTGTTGCGATGTCAACAGCCGAGGCCGAGTATATGGCTTTGGGAGAAGCTTCGAAAGAAGCAATTTATCTGCGCAAGTTCCTTTCCGAGTTCGTACAAGTTTTTGGAGCAACGAAACTTTTGTGCGATAACCAAAGCGCTGGATTAATCGTCAAAAATCCCATCTTTCATGAACGAATAAAACAAATTGATATTCGGTATCATTTCGTACGGGAAGTTGTCCAACGGAACGAGCTAAAAATTGAATATATCCCGACGGATCAGATGCCTGCCGATATGTTCACGAAAGGGTTAACAGCGCCGAAACACCTCAAGTGTACTGAGGCGCTCGGTTTGAAATGAATTTATTGCCCATTTATTCGCGATGTGTAATTGTATTTTTACGGGGGAGTGTTGGAATGTGACTAAAAGAACAATTCACAGTTTACCAGCTCTATTCATGTCTATGCAACGGCAACTCTCTCGCTTATGTTTTGTCAAACATTTTGTCACTTGTCAACGAACATTCTACCAGAATGCATCACTTGTAACCTTTTACTATCGATTAAACTATTTAAACTAATCCTGCGTAATCTTCTACGGCATCCATTTTCTACACCAATAAGATGTAAGATAAGAAACTGAGTATTAGAAATGAAATATTTTTAAAATAATTATAACGATTATTATAATTGTTCAGGAAATATTTCTTTTCTAGTATTAGAAAAGAAATAATATTATTATTATTATTATTATTATATTATATATCTTATATATTATTATATTAATAATATCTAGTATTAGAAAAGAAATATTAAATTAGTGTGCAAAACTAACTTAATGCAATGAGAGAGAACGTGAGAATGAATATCTTTTTTTAATAAGATAAATGTGTCTGAATTTGTCTCGGAAGCAATTTTCTGTCCCACACTAGAAATTTCTAAACAAATCATTATAATTATTTAGGAAATATTTCTTTTCTAGTATTAGAATATTTTTTTATATTTTTCTATTTCTTAGAAATATATTCAAAATGTACTTCAACGATTCAACATGGAAAATTGTAAGACTGTATCAAGTCCTATGAATCCCGCTATAAAATTGACAAAGAAGATGTGTCCGGTCTCCGACATCGAGAAGAAAGCGATGGAAAAGATCCCCTACAGAAACCTTGTTGGATCGTTAATGTATCTCGCAACGTCTACACGTCCAGATATAGCTTATCCTGTGAGTGCTCTTAGCCAGTTCAACGAAAATCCCGGCGAAGAACACTGGAAAGCCGCAAAGCGCGTCCTGAGATATTTAAAAGCGACTCAAGATTTGGGTTTGACTTTTGAAAAAACCAAGAAGGAACTGATTGGCTATGCAGATGCTGATTGGGCTGCTAATACTGACGACAGAAGGTCCTATACCGGATATGCCTTTAAATTGGCAGGAGCAGCGATAAACTGGTCATCACGAAAACAGAAAACTGTTGCGATGTCAACAGCCGAGGCCGAGTATATGGCTTTGGGAGAAGCTTCGAAAGAAGCAATTTATCTGCGCAAGTTCCTTTCCGAGTTCGTACAAGTTTTTGGAGCAACGAAACTTTTGTGCGATAATCAAAGCGCTGGATTAATCGTCAAAAATCCCATCTTTCATGAACGAATAAAACACATTGATATTCGGTATCATTTCGTACGGGAAGTTGTCCAACGGAACGAGCTAAAAATTGAATATATCCCGACGGATCAGATGCCTGCCGATATGTTAACGAAAGGGTTAACAGCGCCGAAACACCTCAAGTGTACTGAGGCGCTCGGTTTGAAATGAATTTATTGCCCATTTATTCGCGATGTATAATTGTATTTTTACGGGGGAGTGTTGGAATGTGACTAAAAGAACAATTCACAGTTTACCAGCTCTATTCATGTCTATGCAACGGCAACTCTCTCGCTTATGTTTTGTCAAACATTTTGTCACTTGTCAACGAACATTCTACCAGAATGCATCACTTGTAACCTTTTACTATCGATTAAACTATTTAAACTAATCCTGCGTAATCTTCTACGGCATCCATTTTCTACACCAATAAGATGTAAGATAAGAAACTGAGTATTAGAAATGAAATATTTTTAAAATAATTATAACGATTATTATAATTGTTCAGGAAATATTTCTTTTCTAGTATTAGAAAAGAAATAATATTATTATTATTATTATTATTATATTATATATCTTATATATTATTATATTAATAATATCTAGTATTAGAAAAGAAATATTAAATTAGTGTGCAAAACTAACTTAATGCAATGAGAGAGAACGTGAGAATGAATATCTTTTTTTAATAAGATAAATGTGTCTAGAAGTATTAAATTAGTGTGCAAAACTAACTTAATGCAATGAGAGAAAACGTGAGAATGAATATCTTTTTTTAATTTGATAAATGTGTCTGAATTTGTCTCGGAAGCTATTTTCTGTGCGACACTAGAAATTTTTTAATAAATCATTATAATTATTTAGGAAATATTTCTTTTCTAGTATTAGAATATTTTTTTATGTTTTTCTATTTCTATAATATAAATATTTATTTTCTAGTATAAGAAAAGAAATATTTCCTGAATAATTATAACTATTTATTTTTAGTGCCGGACAGAAAACTGGAATTATTTATATGACTTATGCTTCCGAGACAAATTCAGAGCTGCACAAGATGGCAGAACTGCTCGACTTTTTATTGTAAACTAAATCTTTTTCTTCGACTCATGATTGGCGAACACATTTATCTTATTAAAAAAGATATTCATTCTCACGTTCTCTCTCATTGCATTAAGGGGAGGGAGTCAGGTCAAAAAAATTGAAGGAGCAAAATATTTTTTTTTCATCCTGAAAGCAAAGTTAATCAATGATTTAGAAAATAGCATAAAATTTATTTATTGTAAATTATGTCACTTAAAAACTATCACCTTTTATTAACATTTGCTCCGCTTAGCCGGTGGATCTTTTTATGAAGAAGAAAATGAGAATATATTTATAATATATTTCGTTTGTGGAAGCTAGAGTGTTTTTTGAGTAGCAGGGAGTTACACTCCAGCTCAGGCCACCTCCCGATTGGTGCGTCGGTTGGATTAACTACGCTCATAGGCCTCTCACTGGCGCGCCGGTGAGATTCGCTTACTCTGCCGCTGTTTCTGTCTACAGCGTAATTTAGTACTGGGTTCTTTTGAAATAAATTTAACACAAAAATCTCACAAATAAATTTTAGAACAATTTATTTTGGCCAGAAAAAAAAGAACAAGTGCGTAATAATAATTTAACAATCATCATATATGCAGAATATCACGTAGTTAATTGTAAGTCAAAATCAATAAAAAAATATAACATATATTTACATATCACGCTGAGACTTAATGTAATTTATGTACATGTATCTATAAAAAGAAATAATATAATTCCGTTTGTTATCGATCTTTAGCTGTACACAAAAAATAATAACAGTTACAATAATTACATGATTTCTCCAAAATTCTGAATAATTGCACTGGACAAAATAAAATATCAGTAGTGAAACTGATAATAGTGATTGTTCTGATCGTAGTAATCAATATTACTTCTACTCTTATTTTTCTTTTCGTCCGTCTCCCTTTTTTTCTCTTTTGCCTCCCTCTTTCTCTTTTCGTCTTTCTCTACACGTTCAAGCAACGCAGCAATAGCGTCGTCGGTTCTCTTAACCTTGTCGACTTCCTCCGAAGACGAGTCCTCCATTATTTCGTCGTCGTCATCATAACCTCCATCTCCGACGTAATCCATGACTTTCTTCATTTTTAGCCCAGCTACTGCTCGTCGATGACGTCTCCCCCGTGGAACTTTGTCCGCATTTTGTTCTGGCAATTCTCCCTTAAGAAGAAACATCGCCAATTCCCAATCCATTATCTCCTCCGAGCGTTTTGATGCTTCCCGTTCGAG
Organism: Ephialtes manifestator; assembly: GCA_963970395.1. Taxonomy (NCBI): domain Eukaryota; kingdom Metazoa; phylum Arthropoda; class Insecta; order Hymenoptera; family Ichneumonidae; genus Ephialtes; species Ephialtes manifestator. The sequence continues at coordinate 2,535,583 of OZ019968.1, read as the reverse complement.
AAGTTGCCACAATCGTTTCCCGAAGATCCGATTAAACCTTTTACGATCACCTGCAGACATCAAACCCAAATGCATCTCCTCAACGACCACAGGAATCAGCTGCAAAAGCCGATTGTTGTCCATTTCTTGACTGTTTGTCTGATTTGAAGTGGAAGATTCTGATTCACTGGATTCAGAAGCCTCTGAACTGGTCACATCGATGTCCTTATGATCTGCGCCTGTTTCGTTGAGTGTCTTCAGATTTGATTTCGTAGAAGAATCCGTGGCCGCCATTTTAGTAGTAGTAGCTTCCATATTATCGGCATTGTCACTGTCACTCAACGAGATGACGATTGGCATGTAAACAAAGATTGATGGTTTCTTTGAATTCGTACCATCAAAGTCTTTGGACGACATCTCATTCAGCAACGTTTTGATTCCCGCTATGAAAGTTTTGTACAAAACTGTATTTTCCACGCCGCAATTTGAAAGTGTCGCCGGATTCTTGTTAGCGGAATTGGCAGCATTGTCGGCATTTGCATTTTTGATCTGTGGACTTGGATCGGAAGTGTTTTGCCAGCCAAGCATACGGAGACGCTGCTGGAATTTTGGTTGGTTCACAAGTTCCTCGGTAAGTCGACTTTTTATTCTTTGCAGACGGCGATCTTGCTTCCACCAGTTGATTTTGTATTCGCCGGATTTAAGAAGATGACTGTCCTTCGCTGTGACGCCGTGTTTTTTGATGCTCTCCAAGACACGTTTTCCAAATTTCAATGCCATTAGGTTCCCCTCGTCAATGAGATTATTTTGGAAGGAATTTCCTGAAGCGTTGGACGACTCGTCTTCACTTTGAAGCAACATTTCAGGGGTTGGTCGCAATTTTGCTAGCTTTAGCCTTCGTCTTTTATTGCCAATCCTTTTTGCTGGGTAATCGACCACTTCGTTGTTTTCGGCACTCGAGTTTACATTTTCTCGATGAAAATCCGCTCCAACAACCAATAAAAGGTTTAATGCTATGAAGCACACAATGATACTCGTCTTCATTTCACTTTTATCACTTTGGCTCGTGTTTAGTCGAAAACTGTTCACGTTTGTAACACAACAAAATCCAAGACCTCAAAGTAAGGTTGATGTGTCTTGGTTGAAGCAACAGTCGAGACTGGGTACTTTTGATACTGCGGGGCCGCTTTTTATAAGTGCATCAAGGTTGGGGGTCAGTGGTGGGGAGCGCTGACCCGTGATTCGCTACCGCTTACGACTACCACTCGAACGCACGAGAAACTATTGGGAGGGGGCGACCAATAAGATGTAAGATAAGAAAGTGAGTATTAGAAATGAAATATTTTAAAAATAATTATAACGATTATTATAATTGTTCAGGAAATATGATTAATAATTATCGATTATTATAATTAAATAGGAAATATTTCTTTTCTAGTATTAGAAAAGAAATAATATTATTATCATTATTATTATTATTATATTATATATCTTATATATTATTATATTATTATATTAATATTATTTTATTAATAATATCTAGTATTAGAAAAGAAATATTAAATTAGTGTGCAAAACTAACTTAATGCAATGAGAGAGAACGTGAAAATGAATATCTTTTTTTAATAAGATAAATGTGTCTGAATTTGTCTCGGAAGCAATTTTCTGTCCCACACTAGAAATTTCTAAACAAATCATTATAATTATTTAGGAAATATTTCTTTTCTAGTATTAGAATATTTTTTTATATTTTTCTATTTCTTAGAAATATAAATGTAAAGAAGTATTAAATTAGTGTGCAAAACTAACTTAATGCAATGAGAGAAAACGTGAGAATGAATATCTTTTTTTAATTTGATAAATGTGTCTGAATTTGTCTCGGAAGCCATTTTCTGTGCGACACTAGAAATTTTTAAATAAATCATTATAATTATTTAGGAAATATTTCTTTTCTAGTATTAGAATATTTTTTTATGTTTTTCTATTTCTATAATATAAATATTTATTTTCTAGTATAAGAAAAGAAATATTTCCTGAATAATTATAACTATTTATTTTTAGTGCCGGACAGAAAACTGGAATTATTTATATGACTTATGCTTCCGAGACAAATTCAGAGCTGCACAAGATGGCAGAACTGCTCGACTTTTTATTGTAAACTAAATCTTTTTCTTCGACTCATGATTGGCAAACACATTTATCTTATTAAAAAAGATATTCATTCTCACGTTCTCTCTCATTGCATTAAGGGGAGGGAGTCAGGTCAAAAAAATTGAAGGAGCAAAATATTTTTTTTTCATCCTGAAAGCAAAGTTAATCAATGATTTAGAAAATAGCATAAAATTTATTTATTGTAAATTATGTCACTTAAAAACTATCACCTTTTATTAACATTTGCTCCGCTTAGCCGGTGTATCTTTTTATGAAGAAGAAAATGAGAATATATTTATAATATATTTCGTTTGTGGAAGCTAGAGTGTTTTTTGAGTAGCAGGGAGTTACACTCCAGCTCAGGCCACCTCCCGATTGGTGCGTCGGTTGGATTAACTACGCCCATAGGCCTCTCACTGGCGCGCCGGTGAGATTCGCTTACTCTGCCGCTGTTTCTGTCTACAGCGTAATTTAGTACTGGGTTCTTTTGAAATAAATTTAACACAAAAATCTCACAAATAAATTTTAGAACAATTTATTTTGGCCAGAAAAAAAAAGAACAAGTGCGTAATAATAATTTAACAATCATCATATATGCAGAATATCACGTAGTTAATTGTAAGTCAAAATCAATAAAAAATATAACATATATTTACATATCACGCTGAGACTTAATGTAATTTATGTACATGTATCTATAAAAAGAAATAATATAATTCCGTTTGTTATCGATCTTTAGCTGTACACAAAAAATAATAACAGTTACAATAATTACATGATTTCTCCAAAATTCTGAATAATTGCACTGGACAAAATAAAATATCAGTAGTGAAACTGATAATAGTGATTGTTCTGATCGTAGTAATCAATATTACTTCTACTCTTATTTTTCTTTTCGTCCGTCTCCCTTTTTTTCTCTTTTGCCTCCCTCTTTCTCTTTTCGTCTTTCTCTACACGTTCAAGCAACGCAGCAATAGCGTCGTCGGTTCTCTTAACCTTGTCGACTTCCTCCGAAGACGAGTCCTCCATTATTTCGTCGTCGTCATCATAACCTCCATCTCCGACGTAATCCATGACTTTCTTCATTTTTAGCCCAGCTACTGCTCGTCGATGACGTCTCCCCCGTGGAACTTTGTCCGCATTTTGTTCTGGCAATTCTCCCTTAAGAAGAAACATCGCCAATTCCCAATCCATTATCTCCTCCGAGCGTTTTGATGCTTCCCGTTCGAGAAGTTGCCACAATCGTTTCCCGAAGATCCGATTAAACCTTTTACGATCACCTGCAGACATCAAACCCAAATGCATCTCCTCAACGACCACAGGAATCAGCTGCAAAAGCCGATTGTTGTCCATTTCTTGACTGTTTGTCTGATTTGAAGTGGAAGATTCTGATTCACTGGATTCAGAAGCCTCTGAACTGGTCACATCGATGTCCTTATGATCTGCGCCTGTTTCGTTGAGTGTCTTCAGATTTGATTTCGTAGAAGAATCCGTGGCCGCCATTTTAGTAGTAGTAGCTTCCATATTATCGGCATTGTCACTGTCACTCAACGAGATGACGATTGGCATGTAAACAAAGATTGATGGTTTCTTTGAATTCGTACCATCAAAGTCTTTGGACGACATCTCATTCAGCAACGTTTTGATTCCCGCTATGAAAGTTTTGTACAAAACTGTATTTTCCACGCCGCAATTTGAAAGTGTCGCCGGATTCTTGTTAGCGGAATTGGCAGCATTGTCGGCATTTGCATTTTTGATCTGTGGACTTGGATCGGAAGTGTTTTGCCAGCCAAGCATACGGAGACGCTGGTGGAACTTTGGTTGATTCACAAGTTCCTCGGTAAGTCGACTTTTTATTCTTTGCAGACGGCGATCTTGCTTCCACCAGTTGATTTTGTATTCGCCGGATTTAAGAAGATGACTGTCCTTCGCGGTGACGCCGTGTTTTTTGATGCTCTCCAAGACACGTTTTCCAAATTTCAATGCCATTAGGTTCCCCTCGTCAATGAGATTATTTTGGATGGAATTTCCTGAAGCGTTGGACGACTCGTCTTCACTTTGAAGCAACATTTCAGGGGTTGGTCGCAATTTTGCTAGCTTTAGCCTTCGTCTTTTATTGCCAATCCTTTTTGCTGGGTAATCGACCACTTCGTTGTTTTCGGCACTCGAGTTTACATTTTCTCGATGAAAATCCGCTCCAACAACCAATAAAAGGTTTAATGCTATGAAGCACACAATGATACTCGTCTTCATTTCACTTTTATCACTTTGGCTCGTGTTTAGTCGAAAACTGTTCACGTTTGTAACACAACAAAATCCAAGACCTCAAAGTAAGGTTGATGTGTGTTGGTTGAAGCAACAGTCGAGACTGGGTACTTTTGATACTGCGGGGCCGCTTTTTATAAGTGCATCAAGGCTGGGGGTCAGTGGTGGGGAGCGCTGACCCGTGATTCGCTACCGCTTACGACTACCACTCGAACGCACGAGAAACTATTGAGAGGGGGCGACCAATAAGATGTAAGATAAGAAAGTGAGTATTAGAAATGAAATATTTTAAAAATAATTATAACGATTATTATAATTGTTCAGGAAATATGATTAATAATTATCGATTATTATAATTAAATAGGAAATATTTCTTTTCTAGTATTAGAAAAGAAATAATATTATTATCATTATTATTATTATTATATTATATATCTTATATATTATTATATTATTATATTAATATTATTTTATTAATAATATCTAGTATTAGAAAAGAAATATTAAATTAGTGTGCAAAACTAACTTAATGCAATGAGAGAGAACGTGAGAATGAATATCTTTTTTTGATAAGATAAATGTGTCTGAATTTGTCTCAGAAGCAATTTTCTGTCCCACACTAGAAATTTCTAAACAAATCATTATAATTATTTAGGAAATATTTCTTTTCTAGTATTGAATATTTTTTTATATTTTTCTATTTCTTAGAAATATAAATGTAAAGAAGTATTAAATTAGTGTGCAAAACTAACTTAATGCAATGAGAGAAAACGTGAGAATGAATTTTTTTTTTTAATTTGATAAATGTGTCTGAATTTGTCTCGGAAGCAATTTTCTGTGCGACACTAGAAATTTCTAAATAAATCATTATAATTATTTAGGAAATATTTCTTTTCTAGTATTAGAATATTTTTTTATATTTTTCTATTTCTATAATATAAATATTTATTTTCTAGTATAAGAAAAGAAATATTTCCTGAATAATTATAATTATTTATTTTTAGTGCCGCACAGAAAACTGGAATTTTTTATATGACTTATGCTTCCGAGACAAATTCAGAGCTGCACAAGATGGCAGAACTGCTCGACTTTTTATTGTAAACTAAATCTTTTTCTTCGACTCATGATTGGCGAACACATTTATCTTATTAAGGGTAGGGATTCAGGTAAAAAAAATTGAATTTGGAAATTCAATGTCATCCAAATTCTCTTGCATATAAAAATGGTCAGTGAACTATGTTGTTGGTAATCGATGAAAGGATTTTTTACTGTTGTGTGACTTGCATATGCCTTTGAGTATTAACTTAAGCAAAGATCTTAGGTTTTCCACTCTGCGTGTGATTCAGACCAAACTGCTAGACAGTTTGGGCTAGTTGACGTCTCATTTTCTTCTTTGCAAAAAGGTACACCGGCTAAGCGGAGCAAAATGTTTTTTTGTCATGCTGAAAGTAAAGTTAATCAATGATTTAGAAAATAGCATAAAATTTATTTATTATAAATTATGTCACTTAAAAACTATTACCTTTTATTAACATTTGCTCCGCTTAGCCAGTGTATCTTTTTATGAAGAAGAAAATGAGACGTCAACCAGTCCAATCTGCCTAGCAGTTTGGTCTGAATCGCACGCAGAATAAGTTGAAAACCAAGTTTTGGCAAATGGCATCTAAAGTTTATCACCAAAAAAAAATTTTTTGCACTGCTTTTACTTTGGGGAATCTTAGTACCTTTAATGAACAAAATAAAAATATTATTTGCAAGTCAGATTTCACAATATTAGTAATCATTTTACAAATAAATGTAATTTTTTAATAACAAATAACTAAGTAAATGAATGCATAATATTTTTAAAAACCTGCGAATAATACTGGGATGATCTCTTTTATTGACCACATCACTGACAATTTATCCAGCGTTGAAACATTCAGAAATGTACTGCAAACACATTAAATCACCACTTCAAAAGAAATAATACATATTTGAACAATTCTGATGATTGTTGATTCTGTTTTAAACACTGTTAATTAAAGAAAAACAGCAAATGGCCAATGGAATTAAGTTAATAACATAGTATGAACAAAAAATAAAATCGTCAATTAGAGGTTATGCCGCTGGAATATAGCAGAAGTCAATTTCCCGGCTGTAACACGCTGCGCATGCGATACGCATCAAACTATCATAGCGCATGCCCCGTTATTCGCGCGAATTCAAATATGCTGTAAATGTTACTTGTTGCATTGGAGACATCACACTGTCGTCGCATCGTTTATATCGCGTTTCACTAATTGTTTTTAAAAATGGTAAACAGATAAAAATTTATTTACAAATACGTAATTAATTTTTTTATCTATAGAAAAAAATCATTAAAAAGAGGCATATTGCAGAAATCGGCAATTTTTCGGCTTTATGTCTAAGATTTTGAAGGTTCGGAGATCATACTTAACTAAACAAAGCTGCAGAAAGTGAAAAAAAAGATAACTATTAAATAAAAAGAAAAAAAATTCAACACCCTTAATTATTTTGTGTTAACAAAAAATCGGCCTTAATGTCCGCATATAAAAACAATAAATAAATAAAATAGTTTCAAATTTAAATATAATATTATAAGTTTTTAAGTTTTTTGAGAAAATAAACTATAAATGATACCGTAGAACTTGGCCATTTTTGCGAATTTCGGCTTATAACTTTACTAACACATAGATTACATGGAAATGAACATTTTTACAGAAAAAAAAAATTCGATTTTTTTATATTTTTGACCTGACTCCTCCCCCTTAACTTAGTTTTTCGCAATAATTTAATATTTGCTATACCACTACCGGCTATCATACATAAATCTATTGATTTTAAGAAGAACTTATGTTTTATTACATCCAACAAACATTTTATATAATTTCTGAATAAATAAAATAAAGTACCCCCATGGAAAATGAAATATATGGGGTAAAACACGTCAAGGCGGCCACACGAATTTTTCATTTCAATAAAAAGTTTTCAAATTTTTTGAGGATGTTGGTCTGGCTGAAAACAAAAATTGTAAATTTTTTCAGATTTTTTATTGCATATTTCAGCCGTTACAAATAACTGAAAATAATAATCGTTAATTTTTTACGCCAAAACTACGGCTCTCGCAAAAAAATCGTGTTAACAACAAATTGAAGGTATCTAACGTTCTTTTCAACAAATTTTTTTGGAATTTTTCCTACTCCGTTTTATGCCATTTTTCAATTAAATAATATTTCAATATTTTTTTTTCCGAAACTGCGTTCTCGATTCAAATGAGATTTTTACATTTTGTTCCTTAATATGTTAAGAATCTGAAAAAAAATTCGAATGGTCGAACATAACGGTAATCTAATGTGTAATTGCTCTCTGCGTTCGATAAGGTTGAGACTGTCAATAGAAAAAGTCTAAAGCCCGCAACAATTGTTTATGTTTTTGTTATTTTTAATTAAATTTTTTTTTAAATTAGGCTAATTGGCAAATTCCCCCGTACCTGTCGTCCACACTTTGTGTTCACAACGCAAAACGATGGTCGTGTAACATTGAGAACGCGAATATTGAACTCAACAGACATTCATTCACCACGTTTTGCCAATTTTCGATTGATGAGAAAAGAGCACGATGATGAATTACGTGTCATCAGGAAAAAAGTTTCAATTCCATCAGTCGATAAAATAAATGTATTAAAAAACCCAAAAATTGAAGAAGGAAAAATATCCGATGCAAAAAATGCAGTGCGGCCTTTAGAATTATTATGTAGACAGTCTCTTGAACGTACAGAGCAATTACACATTAGATTACCGTGGTATTCGATCGTTTGAAGAGCTGTAACAGTGGAATGAAATCGCCGCCCATATAGCCAATTTTTTATCGGATTCTAGACATATTAAGGAACAAAATGTAAAAATTACAGCCGAATCGGGAACGCAGTTTTGGAGAAAAAAAATATTATAATTTTATTTCATTGAAAAATTGCATAAAACAGAGTAGGAAGATTTTGCAAAAAATTTATTGAAAAAACGTTAAATACCTTAAATTTTTTGTTCACGTGATTATTTTGCGAGAGCTGTAGTTTTGGCGTTAAAAAATGAACAATTATTATTTTCAGTTTTTTGTAACGGCTGAAATATGCGATAAAACAATCTGAAAAAATTTGCAATTTTTGTTTTCAGCCAGACCAACATCCTCAACAAATTTGAAAACTTTTTATTGAAATGAAAAATTCCTGTGGCCGACTTGACGTGCTTTACCCCATATCCAAAAATAAAAAATATATCTGATATAACCAACGTTTCGGAGGCTAATACATTTTTTATATATTTTCGATATACCTTAGATATATTTTTCGCTTGCATATATTTTCCAATATATCCTAACATACATTCGACATATACAATTTTTCGGCGCAAATATATTTAGTGTAAAAATTATATATTTTCGAATATACTTTATTTGCATGGGAGTAGCGAAAGTCTTTGTTCTTGACAGGTGCGCTGGTCGTTAGCACCTGCTACTCAGCCACGCGTACCGGCTCCCGATTGGCGCGCCAGATGCCTGCGAACATGCGATTGGCGCGTCGCTTGGACTCCAGCACCGTGCTTCAGTGACGCTTACTGGCGCCTGATTTCCCGAAACGAACCATAAAAACTAACCGTAAAGGCATAAAAGTAGGAAAAGTTGGAAGGAAAAATTAACTTTATACATAAATTGACTTTTACGTTGGTTCATATAAATATTCTTAGTTCTGAATTGAGTAAAACAGTTCGATAATTATTTTCCGCAAAGCTTGAAAATAATTATTTTATTCGCCATATCATTAAGTTTTGTTGCTGCTTTTAAAAATATGCTATTCCGAAAGTTTTAACGAATTACAGATTCTGCGGAAGCAATATGCATGATCTCACTTTGCTTCATTATTTAGTGAACGTTTCGAAGTCAGGAAATAATAAAGAAAAATGCAAGTTCCTATAAAATCCCGATAGATCCCCCGATTAAATAATATTGAGTGCACCTGTACTTGTTAACAACTATTTAGCCAACTCGGGTAGATTTTACGAAAGTTTGAGCGACATCACAATTTTTTCTAAATTATCAAAGCCATAAAATCTGGATGTCTTTATATAATTTTTATAAATTATTTGTAAAACTCCAATAATTCAAGAAATATAGTTTGCAGTACAGTTTTTTAAAAATATGATTTCATAATAATAACCTGTGGTTCTTATAAAAATATGTGTAAACATTTGGATGGTTGCAAAAAATGCTAATTTTCGCTCAAATATTGAATGAAATAATAGAAAAAATGAAAGAGCTCGGAAAAATTTTAATTTTTTTAAAAACATTGTTTCCTCTCTGAGAAAACTAAAACAATTAAAAGTAACTAATGAATCTTTTATTCATTAGCGCTACATAAAAATGAAAGTGAGAATATGAAATCTACAAACATTATATTTCGTTATATATTTATTTATTACTGTTATATATTTCCTTATATATTATTAATTATTGTTTTCAAGGATTTGTCCTGTCCAAAGTAATAAATTTAAAAAATAAATAAATGAATATTTAATTTCTTTCTTTTAAAGAAAATATCTTGCATGCCCTTTAACGTCGTTGCACTTGACCCTATTATTGTACCATTGGAAAAACCCGAAAAACAATATGGCTGTCACTGTCGAGGCGCCACCGAACCCGGAATTTCCAGCTACTTATAATTATGTCCCTCTTTTAAGAGAGGAATAACTTCGTATTGTCGTTGGGATTGCCGATGCTCTATCACTGACAAATATACATTATAACGCCTGAAAAACCGGCCTCGAAGTATAAACAATTATGTTGCATATTCTAGATCTTTCCAAATAGGAGGCAGTACGCAAACTACATATGGGACATTTCATGCTAAATCGACCAATGGTCCAACCTTACCTTGTTAATTCTGGTTCACAATTTTTTATGTTATTTTTCCACATAAAAAATGCATGCCGACGTTTTTTTCAATTTGTTTTTTAATTAGAAATATATTCAAAGCTAAATAAAAAACGTTCTGATTTAAAAATTCAATTAAAAATCAGAAAAATTCTGTGATTCATTGCATTTCTGTTATTCATAAATTAAAAAATGCAGAGTAAGTATGGAGACTATATATGGGACATTCTATGCCAACTCGACCAACGGTCCAAACTTACCTTGTCAAATTTGGTCCACAATTTTTTATGTTATTCTTCCACATGAAAAATGCATGCAGACATTTTTTCAGATTTCATTTATTTACGTCCTTTAATTACATTTAATATTTAAAACCCAATAAAAAAAACGCCTCGATGTAAAAATCCAATAAAAAATCAGAAAGAATTCTGTGATTCATTGCAATTCTGTTATTTATAAATAAATAAAACACCGCAAGCGTCAACAATAAAAACGTGCCTTTTAATTCATAAATAATAATTTATCGGATTAAGTAATGTTTGAGCTAATTATTTGTCCTGTTTATACAATAATATCTTCGAGATTTATAGTAATTTTTACCAGATTCTTCGTGTATAAATTAATTATTAAGCGTAAATAAAATAGCGGCACGAAAATCTAGAAAAACGGAAAGAAATCGAAGTGTAAGAAAATCGCTGCTCTACTATGACACTTTTCATACCTGTCCTTTTCCCCTTTCTGCGGCGTATTGGGAAAACCCTGGACGCTTCGGACCAGGAGTTCTGGGAATGACGCTGAAGCTGGCAGACAAACCTAGCCGACGCGGCCGCCCGACGAGCGATAATTTTTGTTGGGACTGTACTTCCCACTAACGTGCGCGGCAGAGTTAGGCAAAATTGTAATGGAAAATTACAAAATACAAATTAAATACAATTACATTCTGTAATTGTATTGGATTTAATTTAATTTAATTTTATTAATTTTATTTAATTTGAAATCCAATACAATTACATTTTGTAATTGTATTTCATTTAAAATCCAATACAGTTACAAAATGTAATTGTATTTAATTTGAAATCCAATACAATTACAAAATGTAATTGTATTTAATTTGAAATCCAATACAATTACAAAATGTAATTGTATTTAATTTAAAATCCAATACAATTACAAAATGTAATTGTATTTAATTTGAAATCCAATACAATTTAATTTAATTTAATTTAATTTAATTTAATTTAATTAATTTAATTTAATTTAATTTAATTTAATTTAATTTAATTTAATTTAATTTAATTTAATTTAATTTAAAGCATCTCAGACGGCTGGGGATAAACGATGACCCGCGTTGTCCGAGATGTAGGGAGGAGGAAGAAACACCCCTTCACGTGATTATGAGATGCAGGGCGCTGGAGGATACTCGCAGGAGTATACTTGGAGAACCTGTTCTCGAGTCACTAGACTTAGAGGAGATTGGAGTGGGCGTCCTCCTGCACTTTGCTAAGGAGGCACGCCTAACCAACAATCCTACATAACGGATACCCTCCCGCGATGGGCACGAGCACAATGGTCCGTATAGGACTGAGCGCTCGGTTGACTTTCAAATACATACAAATACATACAATTTAATTTAATTTAATTTAATTTAATTTAATTTAATTTAATTTAATTTAATTTAATTTAATTTAATTTAATTTAATTTAATTTAATTTAATTTAATTTAATTTAATTTAATTTAATTTAATTTAATTTAATTTAATTTAATTTAATTTAATTTAATTTAATTTAATTTAATTTAATTTAATTTAATTTAATTTAATTTAATTTAATTTAATTTAATTTAATTTAATTTAATTTAATTTAATTTAATTTAATTTAATTTAATTTAATTTAATTTAATTTAATTTAATTTAATTTAATTTAATTTAATTTAATTTAATTTAATTTAATTTAATTTAATTTAATTTAATTTAATTTAATTTAATTTAATTTAATTTAATTTAATTTAATTTAATTTAATTTAATTTAATTTAATTTAATTTAATTTAATTTAATTTAATTTAATTTAATTTAATTTAATTTAATTTAATTTAATTTAATTTAATTTAATTTAATTTAATTTAATTTAATTTAATTTAATTTAATTTAATTTAATTTAATTTAATTTAATTTAATTTAATTTAATTTAATTTAATTTAATTTAATTTAATTTAATTTAATTTAATTTAATTTAATTTAATTTAATTTAATTTAATTTAATTTAATTTAATTTAATTTAATTTAATTTAATTTAATTTAATTTAATTTAATTTAATTTAATTTAATTTAATTTAATTTAATTTAATTTAATTTAATTTAATTTAATTTAATTTAATTTAATTTAATTTAATTTAATTTAATTTAATTTAATTTAATTTAATTTAATTTAATTTAATTTAATTTAATTTAATTTAATTTAATTTAATTTAATTTAATTTAATTTAATTTAATTTAATTTAATTTAATTTAATTTAATTTAATTTAATTTAATTTAATTTAATTTAATTTAATTTAATTTAATTTAATTTAATTTAATTTAATTTAATTTAATTTAAGTAGTAGTAGTACATGTAATTTATTGGTCTTCCTTTCGCAGGTTTTACAGGTGTTTTTTTTTTTTTTTTTTTTTTTTTGTGTGTGCGGGTGGGTTTTTTTTTTTTTTTTTTTTTTTTTCCTACGGGAAGCCAACAGGCCATTGACCGAGGTCCTTCAGCCTGGAGGTTCATGTATCGTGTAGTGTTCCATGTTTAAATATAGATAACAATAATAATAATTCAAAAACGGATGGTTATATAATAGTAACTATAATGTAGAGAGACATAAACCAATAAAATAAATTAAGCGCATCCTGAATATAAATTTGTATCAATACATCGCAGTCAATATTTGATGAATTGATTGGGTGGGAAATTTATGAATAGGAGTGTTATCGGGAGGGATCAGACGACAAAGGGGTGCGATGACTTCGAGTTGTGAGGTGGCGAATTTTTGGCTAAGACTTCTTGCTCTTTGAATGATCGGTTCTATTTTTGTTGTTTCGTATAGTAGTGTGTTTGATGGATTGTGCAGTGGATTGTTCGGATGTCTTATCTTGGTTAATCGTCGAAGTGCTATTGTTTCTGCTGTTTTTATGTTTTTTAGTGCTGGGTTGTTGCAATTTAGGTATAGTGGATGTCCGTAGTCGAGCAGAGGTCTACATATAGATTTATATATTTTCGTTGCGTGTTGAATCGTTATAAGCTTGTTTTGAAATGTAATTTTTCGGAAGTGTGACGCGCGAGCTATGGTTTTAGTTTTTATTGCTTTTATGTGTCTATTGAAGTTCAGTTTGTTGTCTATTAGTATTCCGAGGTATTTCGCTGCTGGGCTGGGTTTGATTTGTGTGTTATACATGTTTATGCTGGGAGAAGCGTCTGTGATTTTGTGGTTAAATATAATCAATCTTGATTTTGTCGGATTGGGTTTGAGTCTCCATTTTTTAAACCACGTGATGCAATTGTCGCTAAGCTCTTGTTGAAGTGTCATTGCATCGAATATTGTTCTTCCGTGTGTAATTAGGGCTGTGTCGTCTGCATATTGGAGAATGTACTTTTCTGGGTTTACGTAGTTTTTGTTTGCTATGTTGAAGTTATATATATCGTGGCAGTAGAGGTTGTACAGCAAGGGAGACAGGGGAGAGCCCTGTGGTACTCCTTGTTCCGGACTGAATCTTCCTGATAGAGTATTTCCTACTTTTATTTTGAGAGAACGGTTGGTGAGGAAATTATCAATGATTTTTAGCAGGTAGCTTGGGCACTTGTTTTGCCATAGTTTGTACAACAGGCCTTTGTGCCACACGCTGTCGAAGGCCTTGTTAATGTCCATAAAGATGACTGTAGATCGTTTTTTCGTTAGTTTTGCAGCTTGTACGTTTGATGTGATGATCGTCAGCGGTTCGATTGTTGATTTTTTGTTACGGAACCCGAATTGATATGGTGGGATTATTGCCTCCATCGCTTTTTCTAATTTATTTTTAATTATTTTCTCGAATATTTTTCCTGGTGCTGGTAAGAGTGTGATGGGCCGGTAGCTTGATGGCATCGATAGTTCGGATTCAGACTTCGGTATCGTAATAAGTATTCCTTTTTTCCAAATTTCTGGGAAGAAGTTGTCGCTCAAGCAGAAGTTATATATGCGTAGCATAAAATCGTGAATTCGCGTGTCCAGTTTCTTGATTATACTCATTGGCACTTGATCGTATCCGGGTGCTGAATTTTTACTTTTCCTTATGACGTTTTGTAGTTCTGCCGCGGTGATGGTTTCGTGAGTTTCTTCTATTATTTCTGTATGATTGGAGAAGTCTGCATACCATTGGTTAACTGTTTCGTAGTTTACTGCATCAAAGTGTGGATCGTCTTTGCTGCTAAACGCGTCCGCAAAGTGTTGGGCAAAGACTTCCGACTTTCCTTGATTGTCGTGGATTGTTTGGCCATTGCATACTAAATCGTGTTCACGTGGCATGTTGTTAAATCGTGCTAGTCTTTTTACGGTTTGCCAATAGTTCTTTCCTTTTTGTGTTCTTATTTCGTCGCATGCTTTTATCCAGGAATGAGTTTGAAACTGTTGTATCATTATTTGGATTGATTTGTTAAAATAATTTAGCCTCGGTTTTAGTTCTGGTTGAGGGTCGTCTTTATATTCCCTGTACAGTCTTCTTTTGATTTTTATCATCCTGATTATGTATGGAGGCAGATCGAAAGAGTAGTATTTCGGGGTGCATATGGGGGTGTTAGCTTTTATTGTTGCCGAGAGTGTGTCAGAGAATGTTATTACCGTATTTTGGTCCATGGCTCTGTGTTGCGTGTTCTGGACGAATGCAAGCATGTCAGCGTTGATGCTGTCCAAGTCGGCTTTTTAAAATTTAATTTGTCCTCTTGCGGTGTTAGCTGGAGTGGCGCGTTGAGGTCTATTGTTACAACTATTGCTAGGTGATCCGATCCTAGGTCTGGCGTTAGATTGGCCGATTCGAAATTGTTGCTTAAATTTTCCGTAAATAGTATTCTATCTGGCGTTGTATCCGTGTTGTTTGTCATAATGAATGTTGGCGGTGTATCGTACGGTATGAAGTTTGAGTTTGCGATGAAGTCATCTATTTGTCGTTGTCTACGTCGATCTACGTTGAGGTCGCCGATTATAATCGCATAGGTACATCTGGATGCTTTGATAAATACGGAGTTGTCGATGCGTGCCGATGGGTGAATGTACAGGAGAAATAAATGCAAACGGTCGTTTTTAAATGGTATGGAGATGTGGAGAGCTTCATTACGAATATCGTTGATCACCATTGCATTTTCCTTTTTCGGTCGGAGCAATGGGTTAACCTGGAATATGCTGCCCCCTCTAATGTTGGTATTAATTATGTTCCCGTCGTGTCTTACGCAACTCCAGTTCCGATAATCCGTATTACTGTTTTTCTTTGATTTTGTCTCGACAAACGCAGTACAATTTATTCCATTCCTTTCAATGAAGTTATTAATTAAGCGTTTTTTGTTTTGGTAACAGTTGATGTTTGCGTACAGCAGTTTCAACTTAGCCATTGGTGACAGTAAAGCTTCTACCTGTGGTTGCCTCTGTCGGCGATGGTACCTCCGGATCCTGTAGGTCAAACATCAGGATGTACAGCCTGTTTCCCGAAAACACTGCCGTCGTATCAACGTTAAATTCATTGATGAAGCGCTTTTTTAGCTTCGCGATCAATTCTTCTCTGTTTGTGTTCTTGTTTTTGTTGAGTTTGTTGACGTATGTATTGATGATGTGGTCGTGAACCGTAATCGGTGCGTGGATGTTGGAGTTTTTTGTGATTTCACTGTCGATGTCAGCTGATTTTTTGTTTATTGATTTTATGACGGAGTTTGGGATTCCTTCGATCGGTTTCGTTGGTCTTTTCGGGCATTTAAAAGACCATGCGGCATGGTCGATCGAATTGCACGCAGAACACTTTAGAGGCAGATCAGTATTGCAGTTGTGGGTCTTGTGAGGCCCACTGCATTTCTGACAGATCGTTTGGTTTGGGCACTTTTCCGTGATGTGGGTGAATTGTAGACACTTGCTACACGGTTGAGGAGAAGGTGCGGGTGGAGTGCTAGGGTAGACTGGGTAGTGTTTTTGAAGAAGAAAGAGACCGTCGTTCATTAGTTTCTCGAAAGAGATGGTACATCCAGTGATTACTCTTACGAGTTTTGTCGGTTTGTTTGTTGCTTTAGCTATTATGCGTTTGCAGTATCTGTGTGTGATACCACGGGCATTAAGAGCTTCGCTGATAGTTGTGTCTTCCAGTTCAAACTCAACAGTCGCAATGATAGCTGAGAAAGTAGCCGATTGTGTTTGTGATCTTGCGTTGGATGTGCGTGGTGCTGTTTCTGTATATGAATTGATCGACTTATTCCTCACTAGTTTGTCCAATAGCTGTGTTAGCTTTGCCTTGTCTGTGTTGGACTTTAGGAGAAATCCCTTTGAGGTACGTAGTATTACGTCTTTCTCGTGTTGTTGTGCGGCAGCCCATATATTCGCGAGATGTATTCTGCTCTCGATAGTTGTTGAGTTGAGATAGTATAGGTGTTTGTATTGTTTTTGTGTAAGTTCGTGTACACGGGCTGAGGTACTCTGTGTTGATGTTCCTGCCCGGGCTTGTTGGTGTAGAGCAGGAGTGCTAGTTGCCGCTGTTCTGTTGTTGCTCGAATTTGGTGTTTGTGGGACAATGAATGTCGATTGCGCTTTTGCGGCAGCTGTTGGTTGTCCGTCAATCGGTGTTTCTTTCCGGGGCCTACCCCTTTTCCTACGCAATTTGCGAGCGGGCGAGAAATCCGACTCCGTGTCATCGTCGTTTGTCTCCATTTCACTAGGGTTTCCTTCCATCACTCACGTTCACTGCGTTGGGTATTATATGATAGTACTATCAAGGGATTAACCATGCGGAGCTAATGTCAACACGACCGTTCGCTTCGGCTTACTCGATAGGACTCAATTTAATTTAATTTAATTTAATTTAATTTAATTTAATTTAATTTAATTTAATTTAATTTAATTTAATTTAATTTAATTTAATTTAATTTAATTTAATTTAATTTAATTTAATTTAATTTAATTTAATTTAATTTAATTTAATTTAATTTAATTTAATTTAATTTAATTTAATTTAATTTAATTTAATTTAATTTAATTTAATTTAATTTAATTTAATTTAATTTAATTTAATTTAATTTAATTTAATTTAATTTAATTTAATTTAATTTAATTTAATTTAATTTAATTTAATTTAATTTAATTTAATTTAATTTAATTTAATTTAATTTAATTTAATTTAATTTAATTTAATTTAATTTAATTTAATTTAATTTAATTTAATTTAATTTAATTTAATTTAATTTAATTTAATTTAATTTAATTTAATTTAATTTAATTTAATTTAATTTAATTTAATTTAATTTAATTTAATTTAATTTAATTTAATTTAATTTAATTTAATTTAATTTAATTTAATTTAATTTAATTTAATTTAATTTAATTTAATTTAATTTAATTTAATTTAATTTAATTTAATTTAATTTAATTTAATTTAATTTAATTTAATTTAATTTAATTTAATTTAATTTAATTTAATTTAATTTAATTTAATTTAATTTAATTTAATTTAATTTAATTTAATTTAATTTAATTTAATTTAATTTAATTTAATTTAATTTAATTTAATTTAATTTAATTTAATTTAATTTAATTTAATTTAATTTAATTTAATTTAATTTAATTTAATTTAATTTAATTTAATTTAATTTAATTTAATTTAATTTAATTTAATTTAATTTAATTTAATTTAATTTAATTTAATTTAATTTAATTTAATTTAATTTAATTTAATTTAATTTAATTTAATTTAATTTAATTTAATTTAATTTAATTTAATTTAATTTAATTTAATTTAATTTAATTTAATTTAATTTAATTTAATTTAATTTAATTTAATTTAATTAATTTAATTTGAAATCTAATACAATTACATTTTGTAATTATATTGGATTTTAAATTAAATACAATTACATTTTGTAATTGTATTGGATTTTAAATTAAATTAAATTAATTAAATTAAACAATTACAAAATGTAATTGTATTTCATTTAAAATCCAATACAGTTACAAAATGTAATTGTATTTAATTTGAAATCCAATACAATTACAAAATGTAATTGTATTTAATTTGAAATCCAATACAATTACAAAATGTAATTGTATTTAATTTAAAATCCAATACAATTACAAAATGTAATTGTATTTAATTTGAAATCCAATACAATTTAATTTAATTTAATTTAATTAATTTAATTTAATTTGAAATCTAATACAATTACATTTTGTAATTATATTGGATTTTAAATTAAATACAATTACATTTTGTAATTGTATTGGATTTTAAATTAAATTAAATTAATTAAATTAAACAATTACAAAATGTAATTGTATTTCATTTAAAATCCAATACAGTTACAAAATGTAATTGTATTTCATTTAAAATCCAATACAGTTACAAAATGTAATTGTATTTAATATGAAATCCAATACAATTGCAAAATGTAATTGTATTTAATTTGAAATCCAATACAATTAGAAAATGTAATTGTATTTAATTTGAAATCCAATACAATTACAAAATGTAATTGTATTTAATTTGAAATCCAATACAATTACAAAATGTAATTGTATTTAATTTGAAATCCAATACAATTACAAAATGTAATTGTAATTAATTTGAAATCCAATATAATTACAAAATGTAATTGTAATTAATTTGAAATCCAATACAATTACAAAATGTAATTGTAATTGTAATTAATTTAAAATCCAATACAATTACTGGAAGTTTACCCACTAATTTTTTTAAGAGCGACTAGAGTTAAGCAGACACGGGCGCTTCAGCGTGTATATGAGAGAAGTGGAATAAAGTTCGTCTTTCCGCATATGTAATTGGTCCTTCAAATACTTATGTACACCGGCAATTTTAAAGAGTTACGTGAGAAACCTGAGTATTATATCAATTATTTGTTCGTGTAATCTGAAATATTTTCATCCGTCGATTAATAAATATCTAGTATCGACCACAAAAATCCCTGTTATACGCTATCAAGAAACGCAGAAGCATTTTGACGCCCAGTTGACGGATCCCTGTTACGCGACGCTCGCGCCTCAGAACCGTAATTTTCATTTGTCAAACGTTCTTGAAATATTAGTTTAACGTGATGTGTTACACGATTTTGTCTTTCGCTCTCGCTCCACTGCGACCACCATTGCGCTTTCTCACTCGCACTCATGGTAACTCGGTGTACCTTAACAATCTGTATTCTGAGGAAAAATGCTATAATTTATCGCAGTTATTACAATCAAATTGGACAAAATTACTTTCAGTAATTTTAATGAACTAAAAAAATTATAATTACGGAAAGTAATTTTATTTAATAAAAAAAATACAATTATTGAAAGTAATTATATTTAATAAAAAAAATACAATTATTGAAAGTAATTTTATTTAATAAAAAAAATACAATTATTGAAAGTAATTTTATTTGATTTGAAATCCAATACAATTACAAAATGTAATTGTATTTGATTTGAAAACCAATACAATTACTGAAAGTAATTGTAATTAAAACAGTAATTTCTGACCTAAGTAATTAAAACAGTAATTTCTGACCTAAGTAATTGTTTTGTTATACTTTATAAGTAATTGTAATTGTTTTGTCATACTCAGGTTTTGTTATACTTTAAAAGAGACTGTTATATTATTAAACGTTTACGTAAGACAGTATAAAATGAGTTATATTAATACATTATAAGAGAGGATAGATAACTGTACCGAAAGACTGTGATTTATAATAGCTATATTGATAAGCGTTATATTTTCACGAGGAAATAAAAAAAAATTAAAAATTAAAAAGATTTTGTATTGGTTTCTATAAAATCGCCTTCTATAAAAAATAGTTGTCAGGTAAACAACAAAAGCTAACGACCGGATGGTATTGCACCAAAGGTGACTGTAGGTACCCTGGTATTTCCCCGGTGGGGGTTGCCTAAATGACCTGCTAGTCCTAGCGCACTGAATAAACCTAATAAATCTAATCTAATAATTGACCGCAGTTCCCCAAAAGGCGACCGTAATTACCCAAATGGTCGGATAATGGCAGTAACTGCACTTGTTTTGAAAAAGAATGAATAATCCTATTATACGATTGCTTTCGTGATTTTCATGCTGCTTATTTTCAATAATAGTTGATGAAGTATCCAACAACCGTTACTTTTTGGCAGAAACGACGTTTTATTTACAGAAAAAAGCAAATATTCTTCAGTGACTGCGATTCCCCCGTTATCCCCTACACTATTATTCTGTTGTTCATAAGGAATCCAACGGTGTATAACTTTATTAGTTAAAAGCTTTTGTTAATAAAAAAAAATGCAAACTTCTCTACATTGAGCATTTACTGGTCAACTATTATATTTTTAAAAAAATGTAAAAACGCCTTTAAATGTAGAAAAGTTTGGATTTTTTTTTCGTTATTAACAAAAGCTTTTAACTAATAAAGCTATACACCGTTGGATTCCTTATGAACAACAGAATATTAGTGTAAATTGATAATACGCGGGGTCCATGCATTTAAAATCATTATCGAGTTGCGAATATATGAAAATTTCTATGGCTCGCTAGGGCCAGCCGCGCACGTTAGTGGGAAGTACAGTCCCAACAAAAACTATCGCTCGCCGGGCGCCCGCGTCTGCTAGGTTTGTCTGCCATCTTCAGCGTCATAGAAAGAACGGCGTAGACTTTTGGGCCTTATAAGAAGGTACGCAAGATTTTTAAGTGATTGAAATTATATTAGTTACCGAAAAATGTACGATTTTCAAGTAATTTAAAAAAATTCGGTAGTGAGTTAATTTGAGAATATTACAACATTATTCCAAAATGTGACACCCACGATTATAATGTTATTGGTGACAACTTTTGCATTTTTTTTTCGATTTTTTCTTGTCATGGTGAAAAGAAAAGTGATTTAGAAAAAAAATGTCTGTATGCATGTGTGTATGCGCCATTTAAATACTGAATGATTTTTCACTCATTATTTATTTTCGCATAAAATAATGAGCGGCCATTATTATGAACCATTATTTAAAATCAAAATAAATTCTGAGTGAAAAACTACTCGTAATCAAATAGTCAAAATAATGGTGAGTGGAAAACCACTCATTATTTATACCTGAAAAAATAATGAATGAAAAGCCACTCATAATTTGAACTCGGAAAGATAATGGGTGAAAATCCACCCATTAAGTACAATTTTTATTAAAAATTAATGTTTTCGGCATATCTAATAAAATCTAATCAAACTTTCGTTTCGTAAAATATGTAATGCATTCTAAATTTTTCTTATTGTTAGTCGTATGTCTGAAGCATCTTGTTTTGTTGTTGTTTACCTTGAAACGTGATAAATTAATACTTTCCAGCCTAAATTCAAGGCCAATTAGCGGTCTCTCATCACGGTTTTATATTCCAATAATTAGAGTTTTTTAAACCTCGAAGGCCATGGACAAATCTATAAATTTTCTATTGCTTCCTCATAGAGGAAGCTTTGTTTTCATGAAATTTTTTTTTTTCGAGATTTTCATGTCAGTATGCTTAGAATCACCTAAAACGTCGAGAAAAGTGGTTTAGAAAAAATGTCCGTATGTATGTATGTGTGTGTGTGTGTGTGTGTGTGTGCTGGGCTTCGAAAATTCAATCTCCTCTCACTCGGTAACCGTTCGAGCGATCTGGCTCAAATTTGGCACGCAAGTAAAGTAGCTGCCCCTCTTTGAATGTTGTGATTTTTGCCAAAATATGTGAAGTCATTAAGATTTTATGTTGATTTTAATTTGTTGAAAAAAGGGCGTGGTCGCTCTAACTTTCGTAAAAGTTCGCCGATTTGGCTAAATAGTTCTTCATAACTGAAGATACGTGCAATGTTGTATGGTATTGAATTTCGACGAAATCGGTAAAGCGGTTCGGATTTTATAGAATTTTGAATTTTTCGAAAAAAATAGATTTTGATCTAAATTACGTCGAATTTCAACAAATGAACAGAAATTTTGTACAGACGAAAAATAACATTCAGAAATGCCATGTACCAAATTTGGTGATGATCGGTAAAGTCGTTCGGATTTTACACCATTTTTCATTTAAAAAAAAATGTAGATTTTCGCTATAACTTCCGGAAAAGTTGAGAAAGTACGACAAAAATTTGTATCTAATCAAAATTAGATGTAACGGTGTTTGCAGAGGTGATTTATAGCTGTATAAAACACCTCTGCAAAAGAGACACAAGGTATAAAAAAAAAAGATGCAAAGTAGAACCTTGCACATTGCTTCCTCATTATTTTTCGCTTTTTACAAAGCTTCCTCTATGAGGAAGCCAAAATTGAATAACATACTGCTTCCTCACAGAGGGAGCTTTGTAAAAAGCGAAAAATAATGAGGAAGCAATGTGCAAGGTTCTACTTTGCATCTTTTTTATTTTAACTTTTTGAAATGATAATTCACTTCCGCAGTAAAAAACTACACAAACCACAAAAACGCGAAAACTATTGCTTTACCCTAAGGACAATTTGACGTGGATATTATAATTATTATTTTATCCCAGTCTCTTGCCTTATTACATTTTCTATATTTGTGAATTTATAGTCCCTATTTAACCAGTTGTAATTTCTCTATTTCCAGTTATATCCTTACATATCATATACGTAATCATACAAATTACATATCATATAGATAATCATTACAAAACCAATCAGAAAATGTTGCTGTTCAGTTTACTTCTGACCAGGTGATTTACTTTGTCCAGATTACTCCGATCCGATTTACCAGGTGATTTGTATGGCTTGCCTAAATCCACAAAAATCCTAACACCTGAAAACCCATATTGTATTATTTACGCAGCAATGTTTGAAAATCCCTTAAACCTAACACGGCGTCCAAATAATCAATCAAACGGAGTCCAAATATTTAACTTTCACTTTCCCTCTGGAAATTGGGAGAACAAACCTAAAGTCAAAGTTTGCGTCCAAAATGATCACTTGAAGTAATTGGAAATTTTCAACGAAAACGAAACTCTATCCGACAATTGTCATCAAGTTGATCGCAGCGAAGAACTAAATCTCACAAAATTAGGTATCAGAACATTTGACGACAAATGCTATCGTCTTCAAGATCATCACAAACCAATTCTAAATTTTCATCACAACGACATAATCCAGTTGACGAAGGAACTGCTGAATGATCTTCCAGCCGGAATAACGAGAATCAACCTAATGACAAATAAATCGAGCGTTTGGAACGTGGAGTCATCAAGAACAAAAATCCAATTGATCAACCGAACTTGAAATACAATCGTATCAGTGAAATTGATGATGGAGCGTTGGAAAATCTCAATATAACCGGAAGTCTGACTTTGGATGACAATAAACTCAAGAACATAACATTTTTGGACTCTTTGCCATCAAATATTGACGGAGTGTCATTGACAAACAATGGAATCACTGAAATATCGGCTGGAAATTTTTCGAAATTCACAAGATTCTCTACACTTGATCTAAGTACAAACAAGGATGCAAAGTAGAACCTTGCACATTGCCTCCTCATTATTTTTCACTTCTTACAAATCTACCTCTATGAGGAAGTATGTTATTCAATTTTTGGCTTCCTCATAGAGGAAGCTTTGTAAAACGCGAAAAATAATGAGGAAGCAATGTGCAAGGTTCTACTTTGCATCCTTGTTTTAATTAGATAAATATACATGTTGTGGATTCGCTTTTTCTATTTCGTTATTACGTTATTTCGTGATTATTAGAGCGTTTCCGAAAGTGAATGTGATAATGTATATTTAAAAAAAAAATTCAACATTCCATAAAATCAAAAATTTCATATCGTTCGTCACTAAATTATACATATATAATGGCTGAATATTGTTTCATTTATATACAAAATTTGAGCTCGCTATCTTAAGTTTTGCCAAAGTTACAATAGAGCGATAATGTAAATTTTTTGAAAAATTCAAAACATCATAAAATTTTAACGGTCCAACTGATCTTAACCAAATTCAATAGCGATCACCGGCGTATGAAATCTCAAATTCATACCAAGTTTAAGATCAATATCTCGAAAATTGAAAGAGTTATCGCGTAAACAGAAATTTTTCAAAAAATTAAAAAACGCGTAATAATTTAACGATGAAGTGGATTTTAACAAAAATCTGCATGAACGATGAGGCTTGATCCCTCTATCTATAGTCCAAATTTCAACTTGATATCTCAAGGCATTCCCGAGTTATAAAGGTTTACATTTTTCGATCGTGTAACATACACACATACACACACACATACAGACATTTTTTCTAAATCCCTTTTCTCGACGTTTTGGCCCATTCTGAGTGTATTGACATGAAAATCTCGAAAAAAAAAATTTTCATGAAAACAAAGCTTCCTCTATGAGGAAGCAATAATATAACTGAAGCTAAGGCTAATGATCTACGTGATTTTTGGTCATTAAGGACACTTGATTTGTCCAACAATGGTTTGCGAAAAATCGATTCAGATTTTTTTCACGGTATGAAAAACGTCAAATTTCTTCATCTCCAGAAAAACGACATAACAAATCTTGACGACGGACTTTTGCTGGACTTGATAGCATCACTGGTCTTATTTTGGGTTCGAATAAATTGACGGAAATTCGTGGAAATATGTTTTCCTCACTGTCAAATTCATTGATGACACTTCGCCTAGATTTCAACCTAATAGAAACTTTGAAGTCTGGAACTTTTGTAAAAATACCAAGACAAACGTTGGATTTAAATAATAATAAAATATCGAAGATTGTAAAAGGATGTTTCAACCTTCCGGAATTAGAGCTTTTGTCTTTGTCGAACAATTTGTTGACGAAAATGGACGGCGATTCGTTCGAGGGTTTGCCAAATTCGATGAACTGTCATTGACCCAAAATGCCGTAACGACGATCAAGAAAAAAGCAGCTAAGAATTTTAATAGTCTCACCGTTCTGGAACTCTCAAATAATCCGATCTAATATAATATAATATAATATAATCCGTCTCTCAAAAACGACAGATACTCGAATTAAACTGCACGAGGTTGACCTTGAATTTTTGCAAGCCGGACTTTTTGAAGACGTGTAAATGATTTTTAGCTATATTGTATTTACCATGAAAACGAAACCATGTTTTATACATATGACTGCACATTGCATTTTCGTTTATTCGTAAAATAAAACATAGTGAATGCCAACGATAAAAACGCGGTTTCTTTTATTCATCGTACATGATTTTTCTCTTAGAAATTCTATAGCCCTTCCCCGATTGTGTTTGCGTATAATTTATGGGGCAAATAGTTTCTCGGGCAAATAATTTGACGAGCAAATAGTTTCTCGGGCAAATAATTTGACGTGCAAATAATTTGACGAGCAAATAGTTTCTCGGGCAAATAATTTGACGTGCAAATAATTTGTCGAGCAAATAATTTGTCGGTTAGTAATTTGTCGGTTAAATAATCTGTCGGTTAAATAATTTGTCGGTTAAATCATTTGTCGGTTAAATCATTTGTCGGTTAAATAATCTGTCGGTTAAATAATTTTTCGGTTAAATAATTTGTCGGTTAAATAATTTTTCCGTTAAATAATTTTTTCGTTAAATCATTTATCGGTTAAATCATTTGTTGGTTAAAAAATTTGGTGATTAAATAGTTTGTTGGCTAAATAATTTGTCGGTTAGATAATTTATCGGTTAAATAATTTGTCGGTTAGATAATTTATCGGTTAAATAATTTGTCGGTTAAATAATTTATCGGTTAAATAATGTGTCGTTTAAATAATTCGACGATTAAATGATTTTACAATTAAATAATTTGTCGGTTAAATAATTTGTCATCTTGCAAATTATTTGTTGGTAAAATGATTTGCTTATATAAAACAGACAATAGTTTTGAAAAGGCTTATTAGTAAATAAAGTAGGGGTACCAAAAAGTTCGAAAACTGGTAATAAATCGAGGTGTTAAACCGGTGCGATGGTCTAGTGGTTAGGGTACTGGCCTCTAGTCCAGAGCATCGGTAGGTCGCGGGTTCGATTACCGGCGCCGTCGAATTTCGTGGAAAATATAAATACGGGCGCCATGAAGATCCAGATGTATACATGAGACCCCCAAGGTAGAAATACCTGTGTGGAGCGACCCACACAGGTATTTCTACCTGTGCGGGTCTCATGTATACAGCGGTTGTCCGTGTTTACGGTCTCGACGAAACGTGACGTAGCTCCGGTGTCGGGAGGCGAACTCGAGACCGGCTATATCGGCATAGATTTTCCACAGTTTTCCTATGGCCATAGCAAAAATGCTATGGCGAATGCAATACAGTAGCATCCCACTAAGTGCTCGCTCGCTAAATGCTCACCGAGGCGCGTTCCCCTCAATCGGGAGGCGTGAATGTTCCCCCACCAAGACTACGATTCTCTACCGAGCCCGGCCGAACGCGGACGAATGCGCCCGAGCCCTGCCGATTTCGGCCGAATGCGGCCCGAGCTCGCAGAATCTCTACGGAGAGGTGGTAACTCGTTAAGTGCTCGTTTTTACCCCTACAGCCCCGTAAGCGAGCACTTAGCGAGAGGCTACTGTATAGAGGAGGAAGTCGGATGCGGCCGCACTCTGGGAGTGACTGGCTCGCGGCAGAAATGCTTCGGATGACGAATAAGCCGACCCGCTGATAAGCGGGGGAAAATGCAAAAAAATAAATAAATAAATAAATCGAGGTGTATAGAAATTGCGACGCAATTATAGTGTTATTCGTATCGGCTCTTCTTGATACGCGACGTTCCCTCTCCCCGACGTTTTGATCTCCTGGTTACACATCACTCGTTGACTTCACGCCAACGTACCATAACCTCATATAATTTTCTAGACTCTTAAAATCGACGGAAGAAAGAAATAGTGTTTTGGGCCTTCGAAGAAGGTATATGAGATTCTCAGGTGAGTGGAATTACATTACCTACCACGATTTTTTTTAAACTCGATCGTAAATAAATTTGAGGCCATTATAACCTTATTTCAAAATTGCACACCGGCAATCATAACGTGCCACTTTTGGCGTTTTTATTAACTCACGAGATTGAAAAGACCAATCAGAACGCAAAATATGAAGCCTCCCAATGCCTTCAGCCATTGACTAAACCACTAAAAAAACCATGTAGTTTATAGTAAAAAAAAAATCTCTTTACTATTTTTTAGGTGTCAATACGTTTTTATTTAAAGAAATAAAAATGTAGATTGAATTTCTGAAGATTCTTCACTACTTGTCAATGATTTTCACAATTTTTGTAGGCAAATGAAAATAAAAAGATGTGTTAAAAAATTGCGATTTCATAAATATCCCAAATATACTACGTTGGCAGTTAAAGGGTTAATACTGGTAGATGACAACCGCTGATTTTTTTCGAGAATCTTCAATTTTAGACAAAGACATTTTTTTCGAAAATATATATTTAAATGTCCAAATAAATGGACAAAATGTCAAAAATTTATTCACTACAAGTAAAATTAGTCGTGTCTGACGAACTGAACTGTTCTTCAGTGGGGATTTCCTGTGACTCAAAGATTTTTATGAAAGTAGGTAAAAGTTCGGTGATAACCCCACGGGTCATACGATATTGTTATCTCGCTCTGCCTAAGTGATGTATCTTGGTACCAGTGTAACGCTTTCTTCGCGTTAATACATTTGCAATTATAGTCAAAAGGACTTCAAATGGAATTTCATTCGAACGCATAAATTATTATAGCTTCAACTGTCTTCTACCTCGTTATTCAGCGTTTTATTAACTGCTGGTAATTTTTTTTATAAATTGGTGTATTGAAATGGCGCGTTAGCTCGAAAGTAACGAGAGAAACAAATAAATTTTAAGAAATGTACTGGCAAGATTTTTCGGAATTTTTGTTACACTAGTTGAATTCTTAAATTATTGCTCAATTTTAAAAAAATTAGTTTTCGTTTAGTGATAGAGGACTTCTTGGATATTTTGACATGGATATTTTGACATGGATATTTTGACGTGGATATTTTGACATGGATATTTTGACATGGATATTTTGACATGGATATTTTGACATGGATATTTTGACATGGATATTTTGACATGGATATTTTGACATGGATATTTTGACATGGATATTTTGACACGGATATTTTGACATGGATATTTTGACATGGATATTTTGACATGGATATTTTGACATGGTTATTTTGACATGGATATTTTGACATGGATATTTTGACATGGATATTTTGACATGGATATTTTGACATGGATATTTTGACATGGATATT
Source organism: Ephialtes manifestator (assembly GCA_963970395.1). Taxonomy (NCBI): domain Eukaryota; kingdom Metazoa; phylum Arthropoda; class Insecta; order Hymenoptera; family Ichneumonidae; genus Ephialtes; species Ephialtes manifestator. The sequence continues at coordinate 2,506,800 of OZ019968.1, read as the reverse complement.
TTGACATGGATATTTTGACATGGTTATTTTGACATGGATATTTTGACATGGATATTTTGACATGGTTATTTTGACATGGATATTTTGACATGGATATTTTGACATGGATATTTTGACATAGATATTTTGACATAGATATTTCGACATGGATTTTTTGACATAGATATTTTGACATGAATATTCTGGCATTTGTCGAGAAACGGTTTAGAGAAAATTGAGTCAGGATTTTTTCAGGGTTTGAAAAATCTCACATTTGTCGATCTTTCATACAATGAAATAAGCACCCTTGATGACGGCGTTTTCGATGGACTCGAGAACATCATTGACATCAAGTTGAATGCGAACAAATTGACGGAAATCAGTGGCGATTTGTTTCCCAACTTACCAAATACGCTGGAGATACTTCGTCTAAGTTATAACTTAATAGAAACTTTGAAAACTGGATCTTTTGTAAACGTACCAACGCGAATATTTCATTTGATAGGTAATAAAATATCGAAAATTGAAAAAGGATGTTTCAACCTCCCGAAACTAGAGATTTTATTACTGAAGAAGAATTTGTTGACGGAGATGGACGGTTGAGGGTTTGAGGGTTTGCCAAACCTAGAAACACTATCATTGTCCGATAATCTCATAACGACCATCAAGAAAAGGGCAGCTAAGAATTTAAATAACTTCAGGACTCTGCAACTCTCGAATAATCCGATTAAGCGATTGGAAAATGGCGCTTTGTTTGGCCTCGCAACAACGACCGATACTCGCATTGAAATATACAAGGTTATCCTTGAGCTTATACAACCCGGACTTTTTGATGATGTGTAGGGAGTATTCGACTGCATAGTATTTGCAGTCGAAATTAACCTGTCATACACATCTGAACAGGTTGCTGTGCCATATTACATTTCTGTTATTCATAAAATAAAAAGCAGTGAATATCGACTATAAAATCTCTTTCATTCGTCGTACATGATCTTTCTCTTAGAAATCCTACATTCCTCTCCCGATTGTCGCGGAAACTAGTTATTGGTTAAATAATTTATCGGTTGAACAATTTATTGGGCAAATAATTTGTCGGGCAAACAATTTGTCGGGCAAATAATTTGTCGGGCAAACAATTTGTCGGGCAAATAATTTGCCGGGCTAACAATTTGTCGGAGAAATAATTTTGTCGGGCTAATAATTTGTCGGACAAATAATTTATCGGGCTAACAATTTGTCGGGCAAATAATTTGTCGGGCTAACAATTTGTCGGGCTAACAATTTCTCGGACAAATAATTTGCCGGGCAAATAATTTGTCGGGAAAATAATTTGTGTGGCAAATAATTTGTCGGGCAAATTATTTGTTGGTTAATTTTCCTGTAACCCTCTGGATTGCTAGATTAGTTATTGGTTAAATAATTTATCGGTTGAACAATTTATTGGGCAAATAGTTTGTCGGGCAAATAATTTGTCGGACAAATAATTTGTCGGACAAATAGTTTGTCGGACAAATAGTTTGTCGGACAAATAGGTTGTCGGACAAATAATTTGTCGGGCCAACAATTTGTCGGGCAAATAATTTGTCGGACAAATAATGTTCCGGGCAAATAATTTGTCGGGAAAATAATTTGTCTGGCAAATAATTTGTCGGGCAGCTTATTTGTTGGTTAATTTTCCTGTAACCCTCTGCATTGCTAGACTGATACCTTGCTGAATTAATGATAACATTTTTACTAGGATTGGCAAGTAAAATTCAACTAGACTCTTCGGTTGAAAACTCCCCAAAAATTCAGGAAGCACCCTATCAAGACATTTACAATTATCTTACAGTAGCTTGTAAACATGTTGACACGTCAAACTTCTTGTGATAAAGTACTTCAAGCAGCAAAATCGTTAAATTACTTCAGTGACTACGATAAATTTATTCATAATTGGGGCAACTGATTACAAATCTGGGGTTATATTACTGAGCTGATGATAGGTACACTCTCATCAAGTAGGCTTAAGGCAGAGCTCATTATGCTCTATAAAATTATTCAGGGAACGATTAATTGCTCGGAATTATTGGCTAGCGTCACTATATCGGCACCCATGCGCAATGTGCGCAATCACTCAGTCTTTCATGTACGGTTCCACAGAACGAATTATGGGATAAATGAACCGCTCTCGCGGATGTTCAGAAATGGCAACGTTGCCGCGACTTTCGTTGATTTTTTCAACCGTCCATTGTTTACTTTTGTGAGCTCATTGAGCAACTATATTGAGCAAATTGAGCCGGTTTAGTTCGCGTGGCTACTCTGTTTTCGCTGTTTTTTTAAATTATTTTTATTTTTATTTTTTTTTTAATTTTTATGTTAATTTATATTTGTATTGTTATATCTTCATTTATATTCCATTATGTAATTTAGTCCGGTTTCCTTTTTGCCAGCATTGTATTAATTTTCAAGGGCTTGTCCTGTCCAATGTAAAATAAATAAATAAATAAATAAATAAATATTAGCGTCCGAATCTGACGTAAAGGCGATGACATAATGTAACGATACCTATTGGCATCAAGTTCTTAGTTCAGTCAAGACCTCATAAGCAATTTACTCGAAATTATTTAATGCTTTTCTTCATTACATATTTCTACATGTTTCTACGTAATAATTGTAAGCATAACAGGATCTAATGAATAATAATTACGCAAAAAATTGACTATCAGAGAAAAAATAACGTTATTTTTTTTCCGCCCTAGTTTTTTCTCTCTAGTGTCGAAATATACTATTTTACACTTTTCCGACGATTAACGCAGAAGTCGACAAAAGTTGTTGTGACGATGCATTAAAAAACACATGCACTGAGCTCAAATACGTATGCAAATCGTGCCAATTTTATTTTTTGCGGGTGTACGATACGACAAGGCGTAGCATTGTCGAAGCCGAAACAGCCACTAGTTTCAGCCACCCTTGGAACCAGCAACAAGAGTAAATGCGAGAAGCATTTGTCAAAAGAATGCGACGCTTTTAGCGAGTCTGAGGGCTCAAAGCTTTCTACAGTTCCTACATTTACCTCCCCTTTTTGCTTTCTCCTCGAGCACCGGAGCCTTATTCTCATCCCGGCGTTCCAGAGCTCGTTTTTCGGGACTATATGGACACTTCAACGATAGCACAGCTAGCAACAGAGTGTTGCGCGATTCTTCTCACTTTTTAGCCTTTCAGACTCTGTGCTACATTGCCGTGGACGGACGATGAATAGAGTTCCTTCCTCTTCACACTTTTTTCATTGTGCTTTCCTTTTTCTTTCTTTTTTGCTACTTCGAAAAGGAAGCTTTGTATTCGTGTACTTTTTTTTCGAGATTCTATTCTCAAGAGACAGAAAATTAGAAAAGTGGTTAAAATAAGAGATCTGGACGTATTCAGAAAGCACGAAAAATTTTATATATTTAACATATTTTGAGGTGTACTTGATGCATATATCCCGAAAAATTTATGAACAAATATATTTTCGTCTATTCATACTAATGCAAAAAATGTTGTCGGGAAAATAATGTTGTTGGGCAAACCATTTTGTCGGGCAAATCATTTTGTCGCGCAAATAATTTTTCGGGCAAATAATTTTTCGGGCAAATAATTTTGTCGGGCAAATAATTTTGTCGGGCAAATAATTTTGTCGGGCAAATAATTTTGTCGGGCAAATAATTTTGTCGGGCAAGTCATTTTGTCGGGCAAATAATTTTGTCGGACAAATAATTTTGTCGGGCAAATAATGTTGTCGGGCAAATAATGTTGTCGGGCAAATAATTTTGTCGGGCGAATAATTTTGTCGGGCAAATAATTTTGTCGGGAAAATAATTTTGTCGGGCAAATCATTTTGTCGGGAAAATAATTTTGTCGGGCAAATCATTTTGTCGGGCAAATCATTTTGTCGGGCAAATCATTTTGTCGGGCAAATAATTTTGTCGGGCAAATCATTTTGTCGGGCAAATCATTTTGTCGGGCAAATAATTTTGTCGGGCAAATAATTTTGTCGGGCAAATAATTTTGTCGGGCAAATAATTTTGTCGGGCAAATAATTTTGTCGGGCAAATAATTTTGTCGGGCAATTAATTAGTCGGGCAAATTATGTGTCGGGCAATTAATTTATCGGACAATTAATTTGTCGGACAAATTATGTGTCGGGTAAATTATTTTACGGTCAAATAATTTGCCATAAACATACATTCCGGTTGAGTGATTTGTCGGTCAATTAATATATCATATTGTACACATATTTCAAATATATTTCTTTCCATGTTGGACATATTTTGATAAAAATTTGATTACTTCGAATATATTTGTATGTATCTTCAGGTATTAACGTTTTTTTTCGGAACATGAAATTTGTATTCAGGTCGACAGGAGACATAATCATGATACGGCCAATTTTTTGGTTGATTCGTTGGCTTCCGGTCATACGCCAGCTATTAACTGCGCACAATCAGTGAGTTCGTTGGGTGTGGTATGTGCCATAAATTTAACAGTATATGACCAGTAGCCCACGGTAGCTACAATCACAGGAGCACGAGCTACCGAGCGAGAAGGTTCGCCACTAATGGCGATATACACAACTTGAGACACATTGAGAATCTGGTCCAAAGAGAGTATATCCCAGTGCATGTGCATCGTTGCCTCACTTGCTCGCTTTTTCGAGCTCATAAATTCAATTAGTCGGTGAATATATCCTCGAGATCCGTGAACCACCGTTGCACAGCTAGCACAAATATAAATGCAGAACCCCTTTCTTATACTTCTTCTTCGTCTCGTGTTGCTGCTATCCCACCGTTTTCCATGCTTTTTTATCTCATTTCTATATCCGACGTTCCTTCTTTGCCAAGCAACAACACACTATAAATTCTACAGCCCATTGTATAATATTGTTTATGAAGTCGAAAAGTACTTGTGGAGTTTGTAAATAAAATAAATTATCTGACGATGCTGGTGAGCACAGTTGTAACCATTATTTTCGTTCTCTCTATATTTATTTATTTATTCCATGAATAAATTGAATTATTTCTTTTCGAATAATATACCACTTTGCTAAGAGAATTGCTGAAACTTTTATTCAAAGGAAAATAGTTGTTTTTTTACTACCATTTATTTTAAATGATGAAATTTTTTTTAAATTATATAAAATGTACATACCGTCGAAAATAAAAAATGAAAATATTTGCCAGCCATTTAGGATTACCATAATACAGGCCGAATTTTTTTTTCAGATTAATGATTATTATTCTTAATAATTATACGGTCGAAAATTTTTTAGCGTCAACAAAAATTTTTTTAATAAAAAATTTTTATATTAAATTTTTATATTGAAATTTTTATAAAATTTTTATATTATATTTTTTTAATAAAAAATTTTTATCTTAGTATTTTTAATTTGCAAATTTCTGGCAACGTACAGCATGTTTAAAATTTTTTTTTATTACATTCAGAAAGCTAGACAAATTCGCAATAATTATGATAAATACTTTGAAGAATCAGAAAAAAATAGTAAATTGATATAGAATGTCTGAAATATGCTAGTCCCAACATTTTATACAAATGATTTTTTTTTTTTTTATGAAACAAACATGAAAAGATCCGAGAAAGATTCGAGAATTCTCGCCACATTGACGATTACGTGTAGAGAATTATTGTTGACGAGAACAAGTAAGCATGTATGTTCCCATTGCCAAGAATAGGCAGAGAGAGAGATGAAATAAGAATGAATGACTCGCCCACGTGCAATTGCATATTATTTATTCAAGAAAATAAGGCCCGAGTTGGCACGTTTTGCTTGGTACATTCGATGTCGAAGCTGTAAATTGAGTCACGTGGGCGAGAGTTGAGGGAAGTAAGCAAATCTCTGGAGTTTCTTCGGCTACTACTGCTTTTGCTGTTGCTGCTGTTGCTGCCTACTCGTTTTCCGCAAAGCATTACTTTGCGTTACATGTTAAACGTACGATGTAAAACGCTTCACTAAAGCTCATAACTAATTCTCTCTTTCTCTTTTCCGTGGCACAAGTCAGATAACAATAATCCGTCCGGCACACGCAGATCATATAAACATATGGGGCATTTCATATGGGGAATTTAATTACTCAAAATATTTTTATGATTTATTACAGAAAAAAAAAAGAAATTTATTATTTTATTTTTATTTTCAGTCTTTCACGCTTTTTATAAAATTTCTTTTTTTTTATTTAATAAAATAATAAAGAAAAAATGGGGAACTTAATTACCCCAATATTTTTATGAATTATCAAAGAAAAAAAATTGATACAGCATTTGTGATTTTATTTTTATCTTCCGTCTTTCACAATTTTTGTATAATTGGTTTTTTTATTTAATAAAATAATAATTAAAAAATAGGGTATTAAATTACCTCAATATTTTTATGAATTTATCACAGAATAAAAATTGAAACAGCATTTGGGATTTTATTTTTATTTTCGGTCTTTCACAATTTTTGTAAAATTCGTTTTTTTATTCAATAATACAATAAACAAAAATATGAATTTTAATAAATAATTTAAAGAAATATAATTGATATAGAATTATTATTATTATAATAATCTGATACGAAATTTTTTTAATATTCGGATTCTTTTAATGCATGTTTTTTTTACCATTTTGTAGTAAGTCACAAAGGACGAAAACTAATCGAATTTAATTTCCCTTTTATTTTTGTATCGCGTTCATCACTGAAAAGAATATTAATGATTTATTTTTAGATGATAGCTTCTAGCGATTTGAAGTTTATAGCATTTTTTTTTTTTTTAATCCTAGTTCCAATTTTAAAAAAAGAGATAAAGACGAATATAATTAATGTGTAATTTTTATAACGGAGTGCATTATGTAATGAATAAATCTGTCTGGTTATCTTGGTCGATTTAATTTTCTGAATTAAATTTCAAATTTCATACTATTTAACATGTTGAGCATTTTATGAAATTTCAACCCAAGAAAAAAAAAAAACGGCTCGACTTTCCCTTACATTTTTTTTACGATAGTATTAGAATTGAAAAAAGCATGTGTAATTTTGTGTTTATTAATTTTTCAACCGTTTACAATTTCTATAAAAAAATTTAAAAAATGTATTAATAACCCTAAAAAAAATTGATAATATTACACGATGAAAAAATTGTATCGGTTATTTTTGTCGATATAATTTTTCAAATTGTAAACAGATCTTTTCAAAAATAAATTGATCACGTTTTTATAAATTGATTATAAAAATTCTAATCCCGGATTTCTTTTTTTTCGTGCTAAGAAATATAGGAAGAAATATTAAGGAATATTAAGAATTTCGTGATGTATGTATCGTGGAACGACCTATATATATATGAGGCATTCCATCCCGATTCAACCTGGGTCTGACCCTCGACCTCCTTGATTGGGCTCGTAATTTTTTGTAGGATTAGTTAGACCCTCAAATGCACCAGATATTATTTTTTTTATTTTTTCTATGCAAATTTTTTATAAATATTTTTTTAAAGTGACATATGGAATGCCCTAATTTAAATATCTGAAAAAATTCTGAAAACTCTTTGTCGGATATCAAAATTTTTTAGCTTATAGCCAAAGTGGGCAACATTTTTCTCCTTTCAAACGTTTATTTATGTACACTCGGATTTTTTTTTAATTTTTTCAGATTTTTAGGAATTTGTCAATTTTTTCTGAACTAAGACTATCCAGCACCATACACGCCACATTCTAGCACCAGCATGCCATAATTTACAAATCTGAAAATATCCTGAAAAATACTGTTTCATATACAAAAATGTTTGACAAGTCCTCCATAATAGTTTCATTTTTTTTCCTATTTTTTCATAACTTTTTTAAATCAGAAAAACTTAAAAACTATAAGAATAAAAATTTTGCCCACTTTGGCTATAAGCTAGAAAATTTTGTTATTCAACAAAGTATTTTTCAGATTTTTAAATTAGGGCATTCAATATGTCACTTTAAAAAATAGTAAAAAAAAAATTTGCATAGAAAAAATAAAAAAATAAAATCTGCTGCATTTAAGGGTCTAACCAAGCCTACAAAAAATTATGAGCCAAATCGGGGAGGTCGAGGGTCAGACCCAGGTCGAATCGGGATGGAATGCCCCATATATATATATACATAAAGGCACGAAACTTCTCCCCGATAGAAATCTCCCCGTGCTCATTCAAACGTCCTATGACTTTAACCATTTTGACGTATTGACCGTTATGGGCTCACGGTAACTTAAGCCTCGAATGTGGACGAGAATCGTGCCACATGAGCATATATATATATATATATGTATAAATATTTCCAACGAGGTGGGACTTGAGGTGGGTCTTGCAAAACTCCTGTCATAAATTCTACGGATTGTCGGCGTTGCTTTACGTGCTACTACCACGTAAACGTCTTTGGTCGTGAAACGATGCACAGCAATAAAGAGGACAAGAAGTGAGTAATCGGAAAAATCAGCAAGTGACGAACGAATGCTAAATCGGATGAGTCTGGCGCCAGTGAGTATTTTATTTTACAATTTTTTATTATTTTGTGTCTGACTAATGACGTACTTTTTCTACTTGCATAAATAGTGACTCGTCATAATTTTTGCATCCCATCAATCTCTTCGTTATATGAATGTGAGAATTCTTTTACGTTCTGATCTGGACCGTTTTCAGATTTTTATTATGTTTATTTTATTTTTTCTTAAACAATAATAAAAAAAAATAAAATGTTACATATTTAATTTGGCGAAGGATCTAACGAAAGTTTGCAATATTCTCATAAAAGTTACCGTATATTTCTAAATATAGTAATTTTCCGACTATTTTGAATTTTTTTTTCAGCAATTTTGATATTTTTCTAAAAATATTTATGCACACAAAATTTACAAATTGGGTAAAAACTCGTTAGCTAATTTTTTAAAATCTAGCAAAAATTCCGGTATGAGAATTTTTAATTATTTTTAATTATGTTATCACAGATTTTGTAAATCAAAACTAAATTTTTTTTCTTCAAGATATCGAATTTTGTCCTTCGCTATCCAATATGATGAATGTATTCGACCATCAATTACAAAGACAACAGAGCTACAAATCACGCCCGACCCGGAAGTCTGAAATCCAGTGACACACAATGCAGTTCTTCGGTAAAGGTACCTAACGCTTAGTAGTTCTGTAGTTGTACCATCCCTTGCTACTTTACATTATTCAAAATCGTTCCGCACAAGAATCGTTCAAAATCGTTTCAGTGCGAATACACAGAGTTGTGCTTAGAAATAGCACAACGTGCGCGGCGTTGCAGAGCTTGGCTAGCTCGAGTTCCCAGCACGAGCCATGACCATTTATTATCGGAGACAAAGGTTACGGAATTTTTTTCTCATTCTCTTTCTCTCTCCGAGGGGCGAGTGAAAGAGAAAACGAAGGATAGATCGTACGTAGCGACAATGGCTGCTTGTCTGTTCCAACACCAGCGAACTCCAGTGTGTAGTCCTGTTGAGCTGTTTCTACTGGTGCTGCTACCTTCTTCCTCAAGCCTCGAACACAACACTCTGCTCTACTATCACATACACGGAGGACAATGCATGTCAAATGTCTGTCTCTTTTTCTTACGAAAGTGTCCGCCCACCTTGGATAATGTCAGAAGGGCGATGCATAATTTATTAGCGCAATCCAAAAGAATTCCACTGAGTACTTAAAGGTTGATGTCTCTGTGGTGGATCTAGCGGTTGCGAACACATCCGTGCCGTAGATGGTAAATAAGATTGAAAGTATGAAGTGGGTTAATGTTTACAGTCTATTTTAAGGGTGCCAGTCAAAAAGACAAAAATTTTATTCAATTATACATAAATGTTTTCTCCGGTTTACTGATAAATATCGTACAAATAGAAGAAGATGGGGGAAAATGGACTGGTAGAGACAAGTCCGGGCTGATAGGAACAAGTCCGGGCTGATAGGAACAAGTCCGGACTGATAGGAACAAGTCCGGAATCATAGGGACAAGTCCGGACTGATACGGACAAGTCGGGACTGACAGGGATAAGTTGGGACCGACAAGAACAAGTTCGGACTGAAAGGGACACGTTCGGACTAATAAGGACAAGTCCGGACTAATAGGAACAAGTCCGGACTGATAGGAACAAGTTCGGACGGATAGGGACAAGTCCGGTCTGATAAGACAAGTCGGGACCAACATGGACAAGTTCGGACTGAAAGGGACAAGTTCGGACTGAAAGGGACAAGTCCGGACTGATAGGAACAAGTTCGGACGGATAGGGACAAGTCCGTTCTGATAAGATAAGTCGGGACCGACAGGGACAAGTTCGGACTGAAAGGGACAAGTTTGGACTAATAAGGACAAGTCTGGACTAATAGGAACAAGTCCGGACTGATAGAAACAAACCCGGATAAGAAAAAATCCCGAGAAAAGGATGTCTCGAGGATTCCCAAGGAATAGAGGGTCCTGAGAGACAAAGGAAGAAATTCCGAAGGATAGGGGACTCCGCGGCAATTGGAGTCGCAAGGGAAATAAGACGCATAAATTTTGAGCAAAAGAAAAAAATGTTAATTTGCTTTAAGTTGAATAAGAAAAAAAAGCACACCACCCGTCCAACTATCTCGAATACTCAGGATGCTTTCAGGTCCCGGTAGGTTATCGCAGGACGGAAGAACATCGTGTCGTCATTTATTTACCGAGATCCGTGGTAATGATCGGGCGCTCATCAAGGTGGAACAACGCTCTGCGCGTGGTCACTGATCCTCATGGGTTTGGTATGGATGTGTAGGCATATAAGTTGGAATGCAACGCCATAAATGTTAGTGGCGACGTAGCAGAAAAGAAAAGACTGTATAGACCCGCAGGATCCGGCGGCTAAAAGTATCACCTGAATTAATCTCGTATTTATGCCACGGTAATGAATCTGATGTAGTGTTATCGAGCGAAGAGAATCTTACAGGAATTCTCTTGGTCCCTAACTTAACCATCCACCACAACAATGTCCACGAAGAATATAATATACTTGTAAGTAATACGCATTGACGGCTAAGAATCAAACGGATGTGAGACTCGTGGTAATAATATGTGTTGCGTTCTTTTAATTTTTAGCTGTCGAATTTATTTTTTAAGGACGAAGTTGAAAAGTACCGGGAACTGCAAATCTTTATGGATATCAAAATTTCGGATGAGGGGGAAATAGTAATGATGAGAGATTTAACTTTTGATGGAAAACATCAATAACGAAAATTTATACATCAGACGGAGAATGTCAATAATGGAAATTTCTACGTCAATCGGAAACCGTCGACAACAGAAATTTCCGCGTCAGACCGAAAATTTCGACAATGTCAAATTCGGCGTCTGGCGGAGAATTTCAACAATGGAAATTTGTACGTCAATCGGAAACCGTCGACAACAGAAATTTCCGCGTCAGACTGAAAATTTCGGCAATGTCAAATTCGGCGTCAGGCGGAGAATTTCAACAATGTCAAATTGTGCGGCAGGCGGAAAATTTCAACAATGTCAAATTCCGCGTTAGGCGGAAAATTTCACCAACGCGAAATTCCGCGTCAGGCCGAAAATTTCAATAATGTTAAATTCCGCTTCAGGCCGAAAATTTCAACAACGTCAAATTCGCGTCAGGCCGATAATTTGAATAATGTTAAATTCCGCGTCAGGCCGAAAATTTCAACAACGTCAAATTCGTGTCAGGCCCAAAATTTCAACAACGTACAATTCCGTGTCAAGCCGAAAATCTTTACCGGAAATTTTGCATCCATTGAATGTAAATTCAATAATACCAAGTTAAAGTTCGTACCGCTAGAATTTTTTATGTTGAATTAGTCTTCCCTCAATGATGAAAGAACTTGCGAATGAAGGTAGCATGGTGATTAGTCAAAAGTTTATGTGTAACAGTTTACCATTTTTTTCCAACTTTCTATTTCAATTTCGGCTCGCCATAGAAAGAGATAAAATCGTTCGTCATTATACTTAAGCCAAGTCACAAGATACAAAGAGGAAATAATTCAGAGTGCAGTCAGGTATACGCGGCAGTTTTGTGGAAGATCGTTTCGAACGAGTTTATCATCACGTCAAGATCTCGACGTTCACGTCGCTATGCTAGAGTTGTTTGCTCGCCTTAGCTGCGAGTTTATCCGTTCGCGAGAAAAAGAAATACATATCGTACATATCATTCTCTCGGGATCTGTATGAGAGTTGCAATGGATTTCTTTCAGCCTGACACGGCTTTAAGAGTAAGAAGGAGGAAAAGAAAAAAAAGAATAAAAAAAGGGAACGACCTGAAGCACTTCCTGCATGCGTTGGCCTCGCCCGAAAATGAAAGAAGCCGCGCGTTAACCCGTTCTGCAGACTGCGGCTTCGTGTGCGAAGAACGATAATAAACCGTGAACACGAAACGTGCTGTCTCAATGACGAGTTTCAATAAGATGATCGCTGCTATTTTTCTGCTATGCTTTTAAAAATCTACGCCATAGATGACTATCAACGAGACTAAAAAATAATGCCAAATATCGATATTTTGCCACTTCAAATAAAAAATGATTTTTTTCTTTGCCTAAATATTCTAGTTCTATAATGCCGATTTTTCCGAAGATTCTACACATATCCCCATACATTTGGATAAATTCCAAGTAAAAACAAAATTACCGCATCGACCAAAAAAATGTATGAAAAGTACCAGGTAGGTTCAGAAAACAATTTTTCGCACGTCCCTGATGTTTCTTATGGTAAGCCATATTTTACGACTACTTGAGAGTGCTTCCCGTGCTTCAAGATTTTTGTTTAAATAATTCAGGAGTTACATATTTTTGAACAATTTACATCCGAGCCAAAAAAAATTGACCAATATAATAATTTCTACTTGGATCATCTTATACCCATCGTCGTTTCTCTGGTAAGCCCTCGTTTTCATTTCAGACATTTTTCCCGAGTCTCCCCATGGCTGACGTTTACTTTCCGTAAGTCCAGACTAAGAATATAAGAGAAACCCGAAGGTTCGCAATAAAGTAAGCGTTTTAATTCGCGCCGAGTGCGTCGGGCTCTTTTCTAAGTGAATTTAAAAGTCGCACCACACTACATTTACTGCGCAGTAAAACTGGCGGTCTCGGCGCGGCCTCTAATAGCACAGACTGGTAGCCATTGCAGCGCAGCTCGCCGCCACGTTAGAGTGAAAGAGTTCTTCGCTCTTGACTCATACCAGCGGCATCAACGGTACGCAGTGCAGTGGATACTTAGGGTTGCGCTATACGTTCCAGTGGAATATTACAATCGCGAAGTTCAGTGCCGTGCGCGTACCAAAGACGATAGGATATTTATTAAGGAACATTAGGGCCCGGGGCGCTCCTTTTAATAAATTACCGCGGCGTCTATTTCTGCCCTTCTTAGCCGCTTTCCCGTCTAATACATTCTCTATCTGCTGTTCGTGCTTCCGCTGAGAGTTTGGTCTTTGTTGATCTTATTAGTACACGACTTTGAAGGTTTTTTTTAAATACTGATGCAAGGGGTTATTGTGACTCGTGCGCTCGCATTGCCATTTTTTGATTGGTCTCATAAAGGAATTAGAAAAATCGGGCCTCGGGGCCCCATTTGTAACTTAGAAAAATCGACGGGCTTGGGGAGGCCATAGAGGGACTTAGAAAAATTCAATTTTTAACTGGGGTCTCATAGACCCCGTCAATTTAGGGTCTCATAGACATCGGTCAGTTTGGGGTCTCATAAACGCTAGTCAATTTGGGATCTCATAAACGCTGGTCAATTTGGGATCTCATAGACGTCGTTCCATTTGGAGTCTCATAGAACCCGGTTAATTTGGGGTCTCTTGGACCCCGGTCAATTTGGGGTCTCATAAACCCTGGTCAATTTGGGGTCTCATAGACCCGAATAAATTAGGGGTCTCATAGACCCCGGTTAATTTGAGTTTTCATAGACACCGATCAATTTGGGGTCTCATAGACCCGGTCAATTTGGGGTGTCATAGACTCCGGTATATTGGGGGTCTCATAGACAGCGGTCAATTTGGGGTCTCATAGACCCCGTCAATTTGGGGACCGCAGTTCATTTCGGGTCTCATAGACGCCGGTCAATTTGGGCCTCATAGACGCCGGTCAATTTGGGCCTCATAGACGCCGGTCAATTTGGGTCTCATAGACCCCGTCAATTTGGGGTCTCATAGACCGCAGTTAATTTGGGGTCTCAGACCGCCGTTAATTTGGGGTCTCATAGACCGCAGTTAATTTAGGGTCTCATAGACGCCGGTCAATTTGGGCCTCATAAACGCCGGTCAATTTGGGGTCTCATAGACGCCGATCAATTTGGGGTCTCATAAACGCCGGTCAATTTTTCTAAGTCCCTCAATTCTTGACACGGCGGCAGCGGCGACGGCGAAATCTTTTTTATAATATGAAGAGATAACGCGTTGGATGGATCTGCTGAAGGGTCATAATGTTGGTCTTTTTATTAGTAATATTGGGCCTTAATTACAAATTGGAATACAGTTGCTAACTAGGTCATTCACCTTTCAGGGATTTCGTACTATTACGACACTATCCTATCATGGGTTCCTAGAGGTATTAAAACAAAGGTAAATGTGTTGGCTTTAGGCTTATATATCAGCTGATGGTATCAAACTTCCATTGAGAATGTGAGAACCATAAGGAAAAAGGGTTACATTTCTTAACATGTCATAATGCATATGTTATTATTATGAGGTGTATTTAGTACAGGTGCACCGAGCGAGTAAAATATCGGATCTCGTAAGTCCCAATTCAAAAGTGCTCGTGCGCCATTCGCCCTTTGCCGAAAAACACCACCTTACATACATGAGTTACATTATATAAATAAGTATATAATACGCGAATCATTACTTCTCCCGAAGTGTAACATACATTGCGATCACCATCAGCCGGAAGCAGTAACAACTAAACCTACAGTACTAATGACAAATAATAATGACCTTTATGCGTGTGTAATGCGAGGGCAATTTTCGCGACCGGCAGCACGAAAGACACTCGGCAAAATGGGCAGCTGTATATTAACCATTTGCGCCTTTAGTATGTATGTCCCATACAGTCCTCGGATATGCGCGACCAGAGCAAGTGCTACAGTCATAATCGACGAGCCGTGAGACTTGCAGACCTGCGGCTTCATCAAAACATTTTCTTCTTTTGTGTTTCGCTCCTACAGAAAATTTGCGGAAATATAGTAGTAGTAGTAGAGCGACTTTATCAAGAAACGCGGTAACGTCTCGACGCTAAGAACTTAAAAATAAGTTTTTACCGAGTCGAAACCGACGATAGGCAATATACAATAGAATTACAATTTTTGGAACATGGTCATGAGGTGTTCGACAATTTTTTTATTTTTTTTTTTTTAGTCATTTATTGCCAACGGACCATCGACCGAAATTCTTTACCCCTCGCGGAAATATATTTTTACAAAAATTTTAGAAATTTAATATATTCGGAAATCTATGTTACAGATTTTGGCATTTGGTCGCTAATAGTTCTTCCGCTAATTTCCTATCTTTACTAAAAGCAACGACATAATTTGATCTTGCCAAATTATCGAAACATTTCGATATATTTTCATATATATTTTTCACAGTATCGGTAAAATATAGGTAGAATATTATGTTATAATATATTGTAGATTAAATGTATAAAAATATTGCATCAGCACTACCGCTTATGTACATGGGGTCACATAGCTAATGAGTGAAAGTTACGTAAATCATCGATAGATACATGTGTAGTATAATCGCGTGCGCATGCGTGTATCTAAATTAAAGTTCTTTCAAACGCTGCACTCGATCCCATTATAAAATTCCATCTTAATGAGCTTCCGGCAAAGCGTGCTCTCAATGATACCCTAAATTGTAGACATTCTCGCAATGCTTCTGTTGCATGTACTTGCATGCGACCTTAAGCCTTTGAATTTTCATACTTTAATTACTCAATTAATTCGAATGGAATAAATAACCGTGTTCCATTTTTATTCTTTTTTACTTTACGTCGAACTTTACCGTTTCAAAGGTTTCCGTGACTAACTTGATCGTGTTGAACTATAACATGTCCAACTTTACCCTATCAATTTTTGCCGTGTCAAACTTTACCATCTGTAAGATCTTCGCGAAGGATTGGCTGCGACGAAGATGTAAAACTGGTTTCTCCGGTTGAAACATTTATGAAACAAGGATGCAAAGCAGAACCTTGCACATTGTTTCCTCATTATATTTCGCTTTTTACAAAGCAACCTCTAAGAGGAAGTATGGGAATTGATTTTGGCTTCCTCCAATGATTGACACGAACTATAAGGCATTAGGGGGATATGGAGCTGGAGGAGATTATACGTTTCCGAGATACACAGGTCAGTTTTTCTGTACATAATAAGACACACACAATAATATAGTTACGGTTTGAATACAAGATTGTTGTACCAACCGACCAATGACAATTTACAACTTACTAAAGAAATATCGCTTACAGAATAAATAGACAAAACGAAATCGATAACATAAATTATAAACAACAATTATTGCAATCAAGAACACACAATGAATTAATACTTTCACACGAACACACATGTCATATTTAAACAAAAAACTAATTATATGTCTCACTACAAAATTAAAACAAAAATTGTTAATAATATATTATCCCATATTGTCATTAAAATCGGTTTACATACCTTATTTTTACATATTCGACATTTATAATTGATTGTGGAATTTTGTATTACTATTCTGTTTGGTGACCACACACCGTTTTATTTTTTGTATTTTGCACCACAGGCACATTAATAAAATATAAAACGGTCTGAAGAAGATCCACACCTAGGACCAAAACGTAACACAAACACGGAGATTTTCTTTCAATCATCTCCCAACTTAAGGTAAACGCCCCAATAGACGGCCATCTTAGAGAACAGGAAACTGTAAAGTTATATTTCTTATACTAAAATGACCTTTCTATAATGGTAACCATAACTAATGCAAAGCTTAGCTTTTCTACTTTTCGAAAAGCATCCATTAATTCATGTCAAGGGTATAGTTTTTTGTTAAACTTAAGAAACAATTGAGAAAGTCGATGGACTAGTACCCGACCACCGATTTCAGGTAATGTCTAAATACCCAACCAAGCATGCCCCTATATGCAACCACCCGCCCATTCGAGGCTATGCGATTCGTTGAAACTTCATTTTATTTCTTAAATTACACGCAACGTTTGGGATAATTTATGATAAATAATAACTAATAAAAAGGTTCACCTTGACGTGCAACCGGCATCAACTTGCCATAGAGGTTATGTTCGCTGAGTTTGTGTTGGCCGGGAATAGGCCGCGGTTGGATAGCGGTACAGCATCCCGACTAGAAATCTGGTAGGGCAGCCCTGCCGTCACATTTGGGCCTGATCTGGCATGGATAAGTTTGACCTGATAAGGTGTACCTTATTAGAACCGGATCTGGCATTGGAAAGGTTGCCCTGATAAGGCGCACCTTATTAGGACCGGACCTGGCATAGGGAAGGTTGATCTGATAAGGTATTCCCTATTCAGGTCCAGATCTGGCATAAACAAGGTAGACCTGATAAGATGTACCTTAATAGGACCGGATCTGGCAAAGGGAAGGTTGACCTGATAAGGTGCATCTTATTCAGGGCCAGATCGGGAAATATTAAGGTAGACCTAATAAGGTGTATCTTATTCAGGGCCAGATCGGGAAAAATTAAGGTAGACCTGACAAGGTATTCCATATTCAGGTTCAGACCTGGCATAGATAAGGTAGACCTGATCGAAATATTGGCGGAATTAAGAATATCATTTATAAAATCAAAATGTCGCATTCAATATATTTTTAATTTTAAACCCGTCATTTTGAATTTACAAATTTTAAGTTCAAATTCCTAATTAATTACGTTAAAAACTGAACTATTATTTAAATAAATAGTAAATTGAACTATTATGGAAATACTGTACGAGATATCCACATAGTCGGTTTGGTCTAGTGGTTAGCGTGCTCGGTTAGGTAGTTAGGTAAATAGGTAGGTCCCGTAGGTCTTAGGTTAAAATCCCGCGTGCATCACTTCCCGAATGATGTTACAAAAAACCGTATCTGAAGACGACTTGTTTTTTTTTTCTTTTGTAATATTAATAGAATAATATTGTTCATATTGCGGCATAATGCGCGGAAATTAATAATTAATTTTTTTATTTAATATAAAGATAAGTATATGTATTTATATATCTATGATTATATTTATCAGGTCCTTATGTGGTAAACTTGAACTGACCCTGATGTGCCAAAGCGTTACATTTCCAATCAGGGCCGTATAAGGTAGCCAGACAGGGGCCTTGGATTTAGAATCCGGTTACCAGGTCCGGCCCTGATATTCCCCATAACTGAATTTCTAGTCGGGATACTGCGGATGCGCCCCAATAGCCAACCATGGAAATTGACGACTTAGCAGTGGTTTTTCGCAAATTTTAATGGAAGATTTATAAAGTCTATTTATTCGCGAATACCACAAGCCAACGAATTATTGTGGAAATCGTGAAAATAACAGCGTCATAAGCTTAACAACGTTACGCCAATTCTTAACGAACTGGCTAAAAGATATGCGCCGATCCTCTGAGCGGCGTCTGCAGTGCACAATATCTTTAAAAAACGTCAACAAAAAAATTAATGACTATTTTTATTATTGGCCTATGCAGACATAAAGAATTGCAAAAATGGTGGCACTAGTTATTTATTTATTTCATATTCATCATTTCTTAATTTTAGTCAATATTTGTGTCAGTGGTTGGAGACTGGTACATGGTTGGATACCGGGGCGTTTACCTTAACAAGCGAAGAATTGGCCGCATTGTAGCTGCATACGTTCGATATTATATGTTATCGTTCAACATTTTTGGGCTATATCTGACGTATTTTTCTGTTAATCATGAATTTGACACTCATTTGACTCCCAGCTCGATATTTGATACCAAAATTCGCATCGCAGAAATAAAATAAAAAAATTCAAAAAATCGAAATCTCATAAAATTTTAACGTTTCAACCGATCTTAACCAAATTTAATAGGGATCACCGGTGTATGAAAGCTCATGTACATACTAATTTTGAGCTTAATATCTCGAAAATTAAAAGAGTTATCGCGTTAACAGACGTTTTTGAAAAAATTCAAAACCGCGTAAAAATTTAATGATCATGGGGATTTTTACAAAAATTGGTATGAACGATGAGGACTGACCCCTCTATCTATGGTGTAAATTTCAGTTCTATATCTCGAGGCGTTCCCGAGTTATAAAGGTTTACATTTTTTGAGCGTGTAACATACACACACACACATACAGACATTTTTTCTAAATCACTTTTTTCGCCGTTTTGGACTATTCTGAGTGTGCAGACATGAAAATCTCGAAAAAAAAAAATTTTCACGAAAACAAAGCTTCCTCTCTGAGGAAGCAATACGATAGTTATGTTGTTAAACTAAGGTAGTATTAGCTGAGAAAAAGTGCCTGTTACAACGATAGTTAATAGATTTTATAGATCCTCCACTGCTTATTTCTAATTTTTCTACATTTCACAGTTCCTAACCTAGCACTCGTATCTCCGTCAACAACAAAGAAATAAGAAGTTTCAACCGAAGGACCCGGTTGTTAAAACTAGTAGATTTTCTCTCCCCTTAAGGGCATCAATTTTGTTCAAATAAGTTTTCAGCAGCAATGGGCATCAACAATCCTGGTTCATTTATCTTATAAAATAAAAGAACTCAGGGGTCGGTGTCGATTGACATTGTTGATTGATATTCATCGGTAAGTCGCTTGTAGCTAATTTCAATATAAAAAATAGGTTAGATTCTTGGTTAATAGAAGTACTTTAGATTATTTATTTATTTATTTATTAGATAATAGACGGGACAAGTCCCTTGATAACAATATTATTTGGCAGACAATTAGAACAGCAGAAGTACAAACATTTACATACTATAATTAAATAAAATCAACATCTAAATCGTCGCACTCATATTAATATAACTATTAAGTTGACGAAGAAATATCGACATCGGAGAACAAAAAAAATCAATAAACACTGCTGTGGAATTGCCATCATGTAACATTCTGATGATAGGCTCGTTCAACCCGTAATTAGTTCGATGAGAATGCACATAGAAAATGCGATGGTTACGAGTATTTTGCACCGGAACCGAAATAGTAACTGCGGTAAGAAGTTCAGTACACCTCACCATGCCCCACACAATTTTATATAAAATAATCATTTCAGCTCTTAACCTACGCAATTCAAGAGTTGACATTTGCAATACATTTTGATACATTTGAGAATATTGTATATTGTTTTTCATATTTAAAATTATAGATGTCGAAAATAAAATTCTGAAGATGGCTCGGATGAGAGTCGAAACGTAAATTTTATGTTTCTTTTTGGCGGACCGCTCCATTGCCGAAACCCTTACAACAATTAATCAGCAACGGTCGAAATCTTTATCTACAATTACCGTGTGTAACTTTGCCGTGTTGGACTTCATCGTATTGAGCTTTGTCGTGGCGAATTATGACATGCCAAACACTGCCGTGCCCAACTTCATCTTGTTAAGATTTACCGTGGCAAACTATGACATGTTAAGCTTTGCCGTGTCGAACTATAGCATGCCGAACCTTGCCCTATTGGCTTGACAAAATGTGTAGGGGGCGATCGCTTATGGATACCAATAATTGTTCGTCTTTTAGCCACGAGCGTCGCTGCGGGAGAGTAATAAACAGAGATAGAAATACATCGTTGCTCTCTGTCTCTCTTCCTTACATAACCAAGCTAGCTTGGCAGGTTCAAAACAATATTTGACCAGAAGAAAAACGTACGGTAATAACAAAATAAACCAGAGTTGTAAATGCCTAATACTTATAGAAATAATGATGATGATACGATCAGCTCTATAATTATGATTTTATAATAATAACATGTAGCGATTGTAATACGATGTTTAAACTTTGGAATGGCTGCAAAGATTATTATTTTTCAATAAAAATTGACGGTAATCCTTTTGAAAAAATGCAAAAAAATAAGTAATGCATTACTTATTTCGTCCATTTTTTCCACCATTTCTTGCAATATTAAAGCGAAAATAAGTATTTTTTTCAGCTATTCAAATGTTTACACTCTATTTTGTAATCATTACATATTATTATTATGAAATCATAATTACAAAACAAATTGTACTGTAATCTATATCTCATGAATTAATGGGGATTTACTACTCTGAAATAAACAAATTATTATTTATTTATGAATACTTGAATTCAACATTCAACGACAAACAAAGCTAGTCGATGAATTCGTAATTTCAAGTTGGTGGTTATGTTATTATTTAGCCAGAATTTGCATTGCATTATGGGTATTACTACCCTATCGAAGCGCCGTGTCGTGGCAGCTTTAGAAAGTAAAATAGACATCCCTGAGCGATCGCCTGCCACCGTGCAAATTCGGCGGAGTCTCAAGACCTGTATGTAAGACCGTGGCCGTGACTGTATTTTATACTGTACAACATTTAGACTTGCTAAAAATTGTGTCCTAAAAATCTGTGTAGAGATTGTTTTGTGTAGTGATGAGTTTTGCAAAAATGGTGTCCCATAGAACCATGAGGAAAAAGAGAACCATGAGGCCGAGTTCTATCAGCCGCCCCGAGTGCATCTTGGTTGGCTCTCGCACATTTCACTCGCACACTGTATCGAAAATCGCGTCACGTTCATCTCGAATTCCAAACACTCCTTGAGCGTTCGACCAAACCCGAATTACAAAGTCTTTCCTCCTCTTCACGAACACCCGGTGCGCCCGGGTATATCGTACATGTAGTGCACGCAGTATAGTATAGAGTCAGGCTCAAGTATAAAAGTCGACGGACCGCGCCCGAAGCCAAGGGACTTGGTACCTGCGCACGTAAGGGGTTGTTCACTTCCATATGCTTCTCACTCTTTACACTCACGTGCATCAGGTGCTTACGATCCTTACCTCGTATCGATGTACATAATCTCTTACGACTGGAAACGTGGATTCGCGATCCAAACAGTATCTCGATAAGCTGAAACGTATATAGCAGTACTTTGACTATACAGTGCAGTGATGTTAAGTGACCATTATTTTACACTTCGTCCGACACATTTTCTAACCATAATGTGACATCATTGTGACGTCAAAAAAACATAAAATTTCCAATTAAGTTGGTGTTCCAGCCACATTTGTCATCGCGGAATAAAAAAGAATGTTCAAGATTCGGCGACTTAAAAAGCAACCAAAATTAAGGTCAAAATGAAATCATGAATATCTTGAATCTTGAATACCTAGAAACAAATGATCCTGAATGGTGGTTACTCATGATGAATCGATTCTTGAGATGATTTAATTTTTAGCCGTTTCTCGGTTATCGGAATTTCTCATGTGAATATAAAGTTCAGTCGCAGAATAAACCGTTCGATTCTGAAACGATACAGCAATTGAACCATCAACGATTAATGTGGGAAAAGTGGTTATCCATACTTTGGTCGCACGTGGAATAAATCGCGGCGAACATTGTTTTGGTTCTGTTGCCGATAGCCGCCGCAAGATGGCGTGGATGTTGCACAACCATTATCTAAACGTTTTTGATCTCACCGCAACGATTTGTACGCCGTAAGCGGTAGTTCCTCGAAGCTATGTAGCAACAGAAGAAGGAGAAGAACGAGACAAAGTCGAATAATAAGACAAAGATAACGACGGATGTCCCTCGAGGAAATGGATATAGAAAAGGCTAACAGAACGACAACGACAGTAAAGAGACCATGAGTGCAAACCGCCGAGGCGCTCTCAAATCTCCCTTTCTCTTTCTCTCTCGTCGGTTTCGCGTTGCTTAGCTCGGATCTGGACGGTGGAATACGTATTCAACAAGGAGCGAGTGCAGCGGTAAGCATCGTGGTCATCTTTCACTCCCTGACAAATAGTCGCCGCTTGCGTGTGACTCTTTTCTATGGCTCCTCGCGGCTCTAGGGATTTTTGTGCGAAGCTTAAGCGCGCGAGCCGCAGGTAAGTCGGTGTCGTTGCCGCTGCTGCTGCTGCGCATAATTGCTACGCTGCTGGGAATTGCGCGTAAATGCTTGACACTGAGCCGCATTCAGACGTCCGTCACTCGTAACAGCGCCAGCAGCAGCTCTTTCGACTTCGGTGTCGTCGGCATCCTTCTCTATAGCTATAGCATGTTAGGATAGCCAGGAGATTGTTTTTTCTTTGAAGCGCATGGAACATCACGTGAAAGAGTTTGCCGGGAATGCAGAAGGAGAAAAGGGGGAGGGGTCGATGGGACATTTGGAAAAAATATCATAAAATCGAATGTCGGGTACTCTGTGATGTTGGATCGGAACTTGGACTGCACTGGTACACCAATTTAGAGAAATTCTATTTGTTATACCCGCAAGGGGGTCGATGTAACATATTTTTTTGTTTTTTGGGCTCGTTTGCCAGTAAAGAGTTAGACTCAAGTAAATTATGTAAAGTTGAGGAACATTTGTTTAAACAAATAACAATTAAGTCTATCACAATATCGAACACCGCTCGATTATATTACTTGTGGACGAGTCTGACCAACGGATCAACTTGATGTTCGGATGGACTGATTTTGGGTATTGCAGTTGCTAACAATAGCCGTTAAAAATTTTCTAAACGATTCTTAGTAACTCCACAGATTTTTCTCGAAATTTTTGGGCTTTCACAGAAATTTTCCAATTTATCTCATGATTTAGACAATAAGGAATTGCACATATGGAGAAAATCGGAGATAATTTGCATCTGGAGAATTCCGAAAAAAATCTCCTATTGATGCCCATTAAACATTAAGTTGACACAATATTGGATTAGCTTTTAATTTTTTTAAATCCTTATTCATAGTTACTATTATAATAATTTTAATCCACGAATGCATAGTTTAACAGAACAGAACATCTACTTGTATGTACCTTCAGATCTGATTGGTTGAATTAAAGATAAATATATAAATATTGTGACAGGAGAATTTATATTGACAACTTTCCTCGACGTCACACGCCAGATTTGCACCTCGAGGGCTAACCGCGAAATAGAATTAGAATTGGATAGCGCATATTATATAAGAACCTATGATTCTGCGATTATTGTTAATAGTAACTGGAATAATTGTCAAACATTATAATACTTTGAATCATCCATGTCTCGGTTCAAATGAGCGAAACATCGACACACAATCTCATTCAACGGAGACAATAGAAGGACACAGCGCACGCGTCAACTTATTAATTTTTCTACGAGCCGGCCGAAGGGACGTATCGAGCGAGATCCACGACACTTCACGTTTCGTCACGAGAGCGGAAGGAAGTCAGCGCTCGAGGTTAAAGGACATAAATTCCTAGGCTTATTGTAGCACCTCTCAGTAAAACTCCATTTTGACAAAATAGTCAAAATAGTGTTAAAATAGACAAATAGACAAAAGTATTGGTGGTAATTGTGCACTAAAGACAAAAGGACTGAGGAAATTTGACAAGAGACAAGGAGACGAAATTGTTGTCAAATAATCAATAAATTCAGATTGGATTAGATTCCGTGAGTACCATTATTTATATTTCATGCTTCCGAACAGATCTCTATTCTGATTCTGAAACTTTATTTCCTTGGGTCTTTCCATTACCCTCCCTGTGGATGTCCATCTCTATAAGAGCTAGTCAAGACAAGTTATTAGATCTTTAAAACTAATTGGCGCCCTAAAACAATTTTCAGTTAGACAAAGAGCAAATTTAGAGCCTCGGCAGCCATTGACCCAGGCCGCGCCGAGTGTTAGCTTTATTTAGACGAAGATAATTAGTAAAATAAAATAAAGCTGTCTCAATATATAAATAAATAATAAATGAATAAAAACGTATATTTTATGTTAGGTATATATATTTAAATTAACCCCTTGCTAATATATTAATAGTATTAATAAGCATCGTTCTATTCTAGGTCTCTTCTGGAAATTACATTGCTACCGTCGGACCATATATGCATTTTTAAAGGTCTTCAATAATAATTATAATTAAGCCGCATTAACTTATACTCCTTTGTATCGTGCGACTTGGCAACCTCATACGCTTTTATATGATTATTAAATCCTAATGTTATGCATTCCTCATAAATAAATAAAATATTTACGTGATTCCGTCATAATAATGGAAAGGACGGTACAAATGTCAGAGACATTCCTATCGTTGTTTCGTACGTGCAAATCATAACAAACACAACAAGTCACGCCAAACATGCGGTGCATGACTCAAACATAGATTTGTTAACTATTAACAAATCTGTATAAACGTCAGATAAGGATTATTTATCTAATAACAAATCTGCGTTAGCATAAAATAAAGATTTCTTAACTATTAACAAATCCGAAGTCGTCTTGACTATCTTCAATCTCGTTGCCTCAAATCGTTCTTTATTTATAGCAAACATCAAACTACTTGTGCGAAAAAATGCATATCGTTAATTTAACGGAACACTTGAGAACACTTATTCTTATTTGCTGTTAATAAATTTTGTAACTGTTAACAAATATATTAAGAAACAGCTCAACTAAATATATTTTGTTGTAACGAATAAACTCTTTTCTCAGTGCATTCGGACATTTTTTCTAAACCCCTTTTCTCGATATTTTGGACCATTTTGAGTAACCTGACATGAAAATCTGAAAAAAGGCATTTTTGCTTCCTCATAGAGGAAGCTTTGTTTTCGTGAAAATTTTTTTTTTCGAGATTTTCATGTCAGTATGCTTAAAATTGTCTAAAACGTCGAGAAAAGTGATTTAGAAAAAATGTATGTATGGATGTGTGTGTGTGTGTGTGTGTGTGTGTGTGTGAACGGCATTCAAAATTCAAACTTGCATATCTCAAGAACGGCTGTAACATTCGGTCTAAAATTTGGCACACATGTGCGGCAGGTATACGCCATTGCTTGTGATAATTTTCAAAAAAATTCAAAAATATGTTCAAATTTTATTTAACTTTGCAATTTTCGAAAAATGTCTGTACGCGCTCTAGCTCCCGCAAATTTTTAGCTATAGAGCTGAATAATTTTTTATACATAAAGCAGCCTTAAAGAAGGATCGGTATTGAATTGGGGGCGAATCTACAAATAGGTTCCGTTTTTATGAGATTTTGAATTTTTCAAAAAATTTACATTTTGCTCTAACTCCTGTAAAATCTCACGAACTCAACTGATATTTTCTACAGATGAAGAATAACATGCAATGCTGCTATGTACCAAATATGGTGATGATCGGTAAAGGGGTTCGGATTATATAGGATTTTGAATTTTTGAAAAATTTATGTTTTGCTCTAACTCACGTTAAACATTAACAAATCAGCTGAAATTTTATACAGACAATAAATAATACTCAGCGCTGCTACGTACAAAATTTGGTAATGATCGGTAAAGCGATTAAGATTTTACGTGATTTTGAAATTTTGAAAAAATGAAAAGTAACGAAATAAGTTGCAAAGTTGAACTTCGTACATTCCTTTGTCATTAATTTACATTTTTCACAAAGCTTCCGCTATGAGGAAGCCAAAATTAGTAAATAAGCTTCATAGAGATCGCTTTGTGAAAAAAAAATAAATAAATAATGAGGAAGCAATGTGCAAAGTTCAACTTTGCAACTTTTTTATCACAAAATCAAAGCTTACTCTATGCGGAAGCAATATATAACACTTGTTGAAAGATTCATTCTTCACTATTTAAAAAAGTCTATTTTATTATCATAAATCAACAAGACCTTACCGTAAATATGTATGATGGCAAAAAGCATGTTTTTTTGTTCTATCTCTGCATTCTTAATTCGATCTTCCTCTTCGGTGTTATTTCTATATGCGTTGCAGTCTCTTTCTCGCGTTTACCGACGCGAGTTGCAGAGAAGTCACGTGGTACGTACACCCGCTCGGCTAATAAATCACTCGTACCACCATGATTTACGAGCGACTTAGCAATACGCCGGTATTTAGGCCACGTTGTAAATCTCAAAAATTTTTCCATCATTTTCACACACTCTTGGCTTTGCATATGTGTGACACATGGCTACTTACATCCACTTGGTGACGGATGAAGCTGTCTGACGAGAAAAGGACGAGGATCCGCGGGATACGGCGAAGTCCCACGACGCTTTTCTGGATTCCACGGAAAATTCTACCACGCGACTCATAAATGTCGGACTCGTGAAGGTGGCGAAAATTTTAACCTCAAATTATAACCCTAACACGTGATTCTCTGGCTCCCCTTATTCCGGTGACGCATGTGTTTCTAGCAACACGACTCTAAATTGCTCTCTGCAAATTAGCCGCGGCAGTCGCGGAACTAACTAGCATACATCGCGTAAATCATATGAAGCGCAAACATATCCAAACTTCTGTTCATCCGTATTAATTTTGTTATTTTTTCATTAAAATTAACAAAACGAATAACTGTTTTTTTGGGTCGGGCATATTTTGCCGAAGGGGGAAATAAAAACTATCAATAAATGTATATTTATTTTTTGAACATTTTTTACAGTATGATTCCTCGTTAAAAACTAGTAACCGTTTGTAACTAATTTTCTAACCAGTGAAAAAAAAACAAACTTATCATAAATTGCTGAGTCAACAAAGTCTTCTTAAATTTCACAGTTTCAAGTTCCCTTAAGTAGGAAGTGAGTCCCGCATACTGGCTCTAAAAAAGTCCTAAAGCCGGTTGAACGCGCTCGGAAGTACGAAACGATGCAAATTTCGCAACAGTGTTGAGACCGATACAATGTATACATAGAGGTGGAGAAGTTTCGCACATGTAGTACGTTCAACGGAGAATGGGAAGATAATATTTATCGTTCGACAAGTGCATCGTGCTGAACGCAACGGCGCTCCGCACTTCGGGGAAGCGGAGAATACTAATTACCATGGTGAACGTGCACAGTGCCCAAGCAGCACACCTTCCTTCGCACCGAACGCATTATCTCTTCGTCGAAGCTATAGAGTCCTGGCTGACTCCGTGTGCCAAGGAATTTTATGTATGCCACAACAGAGTCAGTTGGTAACACCGATATATCGACGACTTATAGGATAAAGCAGCCAGATTCTCGCAATAACTCCTTAACGGTATTAGACATAAAAATTTTATGAACATTTTGGCCTGGAAATTAACAATTTATGCGGTAACCTACGTTTTTTAAAAATTCAACATGTTCCGCAATATCTAACGATCAAATAGAACTTTTTATTTCTTCCCTATCTTTGATCTAAGTATAAGAATTATTTTTTTTACAATGCGCTTCGATGCTACTATCATAAGAGCCCATATAAAAATGCTATTCTTCAACATTTAATTATTGTACCAAATGATCGGTAATCCACCTTAAGATTTTTTGTACATGTAGCGAAATACTAAAGGTTCAATATATAAAAGTCGCAGGTGCCACAGTTTAGATCGAGTTTGCAACAGAACTATGTAGCTTAAATGCTATTTGCGGTGAAACAAGGACAATTCGTAGGATCACTTTCCAAACCTAAAATGTACTTAAGGTAGCGCCGCCGCAGGTATATACATCCAAGAGCAGAGGATTACTGTCCGCCCCGCACACCCGGACGATGGAAGAGAACTAATAGTGCGAGAAAGGGTAAGAGAAAGAAAATAAAGGGAATCACAGGGTCCAAGCACACAGGGCCGCCGTGTACGATCTATACAAGAAAGCCGAGTTTACGACATGATTGTCCTAGAGGCCCTATTCATTCAACTAAGGAATCTCCGCGAGCGGATCTCTATTGTAGATTATTGCGCCATTGTCCATTGTCGCGAAGCTGTTCTGACCGGCACCCGCACAACCTTTTTCTATTGCTTTTTGTGGAACAGAGGAAAGTGAAGTGAAGACGAAGGACTTGGGGATGAAGAAAAAGAGGAAAGAAGGGACATAAATCTTATTTTACTTTAACTCTCATTTTCCGAAGTTATGAATAAATATAAGCCTGAAAAGTATCGTTTGCGCTGACGGAGAAATTTATAAGTTCGTACAAAATCCCGATTTTGCCTGCGGATTATCTCTAAGGAAGATTTTGTGCTTTACAATATAGTTGTAATATATCAAATAATTATAATAGGTCACATTTTCGCGCTAAACAATCGAGAGCACAAATTTCGGACATTACCGAAATCACACGAATTTATGAGCATGATCCTCGAGGCACACCAAGACTCTCTCTCTTTCCCAACGAACCGCTGAGTCGGATGGACTGGATATTAGTTTTACACTGATACCTCTCAGTTTTATTATTGATAATTGGAATCTCGTGGACGCATGTGTATCCTAATAATCTTTTGGGAAATCTTTCAATTTGGACTTCGTTTTTCTTGTGACTCAAACATTGACGTGAGGATTTCCTGAAGGGATTGTTCAACTGATCCAATAAATCAAAACTGAGTATAATACATAAAATTGTCATATCTTTTAATATATATGATTATCTAAATGAAATGGGAAATATTGATCTCTGATTGATTGTTATTATAAAAGGAAATTATAAGAAATTATATAAATTTTATAAATTATTAATTTATAAAAAGCCGTTATTCAAGTATATGTGTATACGATAAAATATTGGTAAAATAATATAAAGGCATTAAGGGGAGGGAGTCAGGTCAAAAAAATTGATTTTGGAAATTCAATATCATCCAAATCATATTGCATATAAAAGTCCCCAACGCACTATATTGTTGATACTCGATTAAAGGATTTTTTACTGTCGTCTGACTTGCATATGCTTTTTAATATTATCTTAAGCAAAGATCTTAGGTTTTCCATTCTGCGCATGATTCAGATCAAACTACTAGGCAGATTGGAATGGTTGACGTCTCATTTTCTTCTTCATGAACAGATACACCGGCTAAATGGAGCAAATGTTAATAAAATGTAATATTTTTTAAGTAACATAATTATTAATAAATAAATTTTATGCTATTTTCTAAATCAGTGATTAACTTTGCTTTCAGAATGAAAAAAAAATAGTTTGCTCCATTTAGCCGGTGTATCTTTTCATGAAGAAGAAAATGAGACGTCAATGATTCCAATCTGCCTAGTAGTTTGATCTGAATCATGCGCAGAATGGAAAACCTAAGAACTTTGCTTAAGATAATATTGAAAATCATATACAAGTCAGGCGACAGTAAAAAATTCTTTCATCGAGCACCAACAATATAGTGCATTGGGCATTTTTGTATGCAATAGGATTTGGATGATATTGAATTTCCAAAATCAATTTTTTTGACCTGACTCCCTCCCCTTAATCTATAAGTATATTATACATTATTGAGTGAATGTGTGTATTAGTACATAACAAAAGGGATTTTATAAATAAATGAGAATTATCACAAAGAGTTCTCTATGTGTCAAATAAAAGTATCAAGTGTTGTTTGCTTGTGTTGGATATTATTGTTTTTTATTTATATACGAGAATATTTAACTCTGAATCTCATAATTCATTTAAAATTAGAGATTCCAAATTAATAACTTCAGAACTTTTTGACTTGTAAGTAAAGTATAAAATGAACGTTACGAAATGAAAATTATAAAAGAAAAATAATATATTACATAGTCAAGTGAGTGCTCAATTTTTAACAGCATTTCTAAATTTTCTGGTTACAAAATTATTTATATTTCATCGTTTTTAAAGTAATTCTAATACTTCATCATAAGCGCTGTGAAGTGAGTTACGGAATACGCAATAATGGCGGCCATCTTGTGGCATTTCGATATATTCAAACAGGCAAACAAACTCTTTGTTTAAACTCTTATATCTTTCGGAAATCGCCATTTTGATCTGCCAGTTCTGTAAAACTTTTTTTCTACACACTTTTGCAAGTGTGCCGACATATTTTTTCACACAATTTTTTTTTTTTAATGGAAGATTTTTTTTTCCATCGCTGCAAACGGTACTGTGTTTTTCTTTTATTTTGCAAAAGTAAATATTCTTCACATTAAAAAATAAAAAAATCGATTTAGATCACTGCAAAAATATAAGTCAAATATTGATTCATTTGTGGCCATACTTATCGTATGTAAATAGCTTTGAACATAATGTATTAAAGAATTGGGTAGTTTAAGGTAGTTCTGTCGCTTCACGCTCACTTCGCATAAGTTTCCGAAAAATGAGAGCGAATTGCAAACACTTCTTGATGATATAAAAATCTGAAAAAAATCATGCATATTTAAGATACTTAAGACATTATTTCGACATAATAATAATTCCAAAATGTTATTAACCAATTGATGAAAAATAAAAATGTTCAACAAATCTTCCGACAACCTAATTTTTTTGTTTCGGTGAAAATGATTCGTTCATTTTTCTGAATACGTATGAATTTTTTCAAATTTTTTTCTTTGTTTTGAATTTTGTGATTTTTTCTATGTAAAAAAATCGAAAAATTCAAAGCAAAGAAAAAATTTGAAAAAATTCATACGTACTCAGAAAAATGAACAAATCGTTTTCACCGAATCAAAAAAATTAAGTTGTCGGAAAATTTGTTAAACAATTTTATTTTTCATCAATTTGTTAATAACATTTTGGAATTATTATTATGCCGAATTAATGTCTTCAGCATCTTTAATATGCATGATTTTTTACAGATTTTTATATCATCGAGAAGTGTTTGCAATTCGCTCTCATTTTTCGGAAACTTATGCGAAGTGAGCGTGAAGCGACAGAACTACCTTAATCATTGCATTTTCAAAGCAGAAGTTGCTTTGATTCAAGTAGAATAATCTTATTTAGTAATTTGAATAGATTGAAGTAATGATGAATTAATATATACATTTTTTGTGTGGCCACTAATGGTGCAGTGGCCACAAATGGTACGTCTACCTTACAGTTTTCTTAAGGTAGTTCTGTCGTGAAGGCAATCCAAACTCATATGCATGAATTTTTGACATGTTGTAACTTAGCTATTCAATTTTACTTGTACAAAATCTGGAAGGCTTTTACCGAGTATTTGAATGAACAATTAAAATTTGAAAATCGATCTTTTTACACGGCGCTTACGGGAGGGCTGGAAAAATTGATCTTTAAATCGAAAATTAACATACTTAGATCAAAGATAGAGAAAAAATAAAAAGTACTACGGATTCGGAAATCATTCAGGAATTGATGCATCATGAAAAAAGGTGAAGTCTCCGGAATAATGTTTAATTGAATCAAGGTCAAAGTGCGCGATACCGGGCCAAATGCCGTTTCCTAACCTAATTATCGTAAAAATGAAGTCAAATTCGCACTAAACATATCAACTATTTACAAATAATCGTTTTAATTTGATGACGACAATTTCGAAGGATTCTCGATTATTTTTTATATTATTATTGAGGCAGTCAAAGTGATGCGTATGATTATTTTTTAATGTCATATAGACTCTGAGATTTATGAATCCGGCGTACCGACAGAACTACCTTAAATCAGAAAATTAAAACGAAGATTTTTTGATTATTTATAATGTTAGATCCGCTGCATTGTTGAGTAGATATCGCGATTTTAAGTAACCAAAAAAAAAAAAAAAAAAGACGGAAATACAAATTTCGACAAAAATTTTCAATTTGAACTATATCATTAAAAGTTCGAAGAATTAAAAAAAAAAGTCTGATTCACCGAAATGTATAAAAATTTTAAGGTTCCGTAATTGTCCCATTACCAAAATTCTCTCATTAAGGTAGCTATGTCAGTACGCCTGAGTCATAGATACTAGCAACTATCGTCATCGAAGAATAAAATTATTCATTCTTTCTGCATATTCCATAATTAAATTCTAAAATAAAAAAGTTTCATTCAATCATATTACGAAATTGTTTTCACGTGCGTAATTAATTTAATTATGTTATTCAAATTAATTTGACTTTTGTCTTGACTCGTCCGCCATTGGCTCTGTAAGCACACGACACATCGTGGCAACACCGCAATATCGACCGGCATCGTACGTTACCGACATGAAACGAGGTTAGGTTTGCGAACTTTGTTTGGCGAATCTGCTCTGTCATGTCGAATTCTCCAAAAGAAAGACATGACGTTAGAGCGGATCGCGGAAAAAGAAACGGCGAATTCATTACGCGCAAAAGAAAAGCGTGGTTCAACAACATTCAAGCAGCAAAAAAGCCAGATACAGTGAAGAATCGGCGCAAGTGAAATTTAATCAACAAATGAATAATTCAAGAGTATCGATAAGTTAAAAAGTCCGATTTCAGTTAATTATGTCGAATTTAGGATGCGAGCGATCATTTTCATTCATTTTCATTGCAGAACACTACCAGTATATACCGACCGATGGTAACTGTCGCGTGTATAGCTGATGTGCAACGTTGCCAAACTTCGGCGCCATTTTGAACAGCTGGTAGAGATTGTTTTTGCACGACGCAATTTCTTGCAATTAACTTGCAATAACTCGCTGAAATATCCGGTGACTACTACTTTTTATGGTCGTATCGGTTACTTTAAGATCTAACGAAAACGTAGAGCTGTTTAGATGTTTTGTATTTCATTTCTGAGATACTTTTTTCTCTGTTCAAAAGTCAATTTTTTATATTTCTCCATATAACGCCATGTATAAAACTCTGTTTTAAAAAGTTATTTACTTAATTAGATATCCGGTAACGTATCTCGTAATTCCTCACAAATAAAAGATGAATACTCAGAATACAAGATATAAAAATTTCGGACGTATCTAACGTGTTTGCCTTCGCGTTATAACTACCTTAATCGAATCGTTTATATCCTTTACAGATTAATGCAAAAATTTACCAAAATACAGAATATCTCAAAAGCCAGAACTGACAAAAACAAAACAATGCTGACCTTTTCCTCGATCGATCGATGTAAGGAGAAGTCGCAGCTGTAAACGATCACGCGTCACATGCAATGTCCCGAAGGCGTTCAACAACTAAAACACCGAACGGCTCACGGGCCAAAACAAGAGAAAAGAATTCCGAGAAAAAAAAATAAACACAACAAACAACTATCAACCGTAGAGTATATAAGTACCTATATAAGGGAACAAACACGACGAGAGTTTATTCCGACAATAATATTGAGCAGAAAACAAGTATTTGTCCGCCTGCGTCTCGAAAGGTCCTATCACCTGTCGTCAATTTTCTGATGCTTGTCTCGCGATGCCAAGAAGAGGGCGCGCGCGCTCCCGTTTATCTTTATACCTATAAACAGGCAGCGCTCGCGCGACGCTATTGGACAGCGTTATAAGGAATAGCGTGTCCGCGTATGCTAATAATCTTGGGGCCCTCTGTGCGCCCTTTTTCTTATGCTTCTTTCTCTATCTTTCTTACTTGTGGCGATATGCACACCCAGGGAAAAAGTAATTCTCAAGACAACACGAACTAAAGGGTCAATTTTTTTTTCTTTTTTTTTTTACTTCGTTATCTCTGATGTTCATGTTCAGTGTCCCAGAGCTCTTCACTCGAAAATGAATATCTCAGGCCATCTATCGGTACCGTGAAGATACAGTTATAGTATTCGCGCAATATTTCAGCCTCGATGGCTGCATAACCGATGACTGTTTGGTAGGGTAGCATTTATGCAAAAACCATTTCAGCCAAAATCCGTTTCCGCCAATGAAATGCATTTTGGCTGAAATGGTTTTTGCGTAAATGCTTTTTGACTGAAACGATTTTTGCGTAAATGCTACCTTACCGCGCAGTAGGGTAGCATTTACGCAAAAACTATTTCAGCCAAAAAGTATTTACGTAAAAACCATTTCAGCCAAAATCCATTTCATTGGCGGAAACGGATTTTGGCTGAAAGGGTTTTTGCGTAAATGCTTTTTGGCTGAAATAGTTTTTGCGTAAATGCTACCCTATCGACTGTTTATATAATGTATCAGGCATTCTATGTCAATACAGTATCTTTGATATTTCATTTCCGCAACGCCATTTTGTTTTCTGTTGATGTTGCGGACATCTGATTTTTATCAAATTTATAGCTTAAATCAAATCGCATAGGACGAAGAAAAATATAGTAAAAAAAAATTATTTTTAATATTTCGTAACGAAATTATTTAAATTTACTGATTAATTTAAGACACTGTAAAATTTAATGCAAAAATCATATTCGATTTGGGAAAAAGATAGTTTAATAGCATAATAGTTTTTCTTTTAAAAAAAACTTCTTTTTTAAATTGTGTTACTATCTGGCTAAGATTAACCATTAAAAATACTCTTAATTAGGAGTACAAAAAGTCGTGGAAAATTTTCTCAATTTGTAATATAATTTTTTTTTAATTATTTTTCTGTAAGTACTGTAGACATCTATCTACATTCTGTAAAATTTACAGATTAAAACAAAGCGCATCGGGAAAAAAAAATCTGCTAAAAAAATATAAAAATTTTGCTCAAAAAAAGAATTTTTGATATTCCGAAACGAAATTATTTAAATTTAAATCTTATATAAAATACGAACGTTCTAAATTGTGTTCTTCTCCTCAAAAAAAAAAAAAAATTCTATTCTATTATTCCAATGCAATTTTCTTTAAAATTTTTTTTTTTTTTTAATAACCAGAAAAAAAATTTATTCGGAGTTTAAGAAATGGTCGAAAATTGTTTCAAATTGTTCTCAAATTCGAAACGAAATTATTTGAATTTAAACACTATTGCATTTTAAATCTTATATAAAATACGAACGTTCTAAATCGTGTTCTTCTCCTCAAAAAAAAAAAAATTCTATTCTATTATACCAATGCATTTTTCTTCAAAATTTTTTTTTTTAAATAACCAGAAAAAAAATTTTATTAGAAGTTTAAGAAATGGTCGAAAATTTTCTTAAATTGTTCTCAAATTCGAAACGAAATTATTTAAATTTAAACACTATTGCATTTTAAATCTTATATAAAATACGAACGTTCTAAATTGTGTTCTGCTCCTCAAAAAAAAAAAAAAAAAAAAAAATTTATTCTATTATTCCAAGGCAATTTTCTTTAAAAAAATTCTTTTTAAATAACCAGAAAAAAAACTTTATTAGGAGTTTAAGAAATGGTCGATAAAATCGAGCTGATTATAAAAAATATCTACGAGGGTCAGAAAAAAAAAATTTTGCTGAATTAACCCTTTTATTTTAATTTACCCTTTGAGGTGTGTCAATTTTCTTCCTGACACGCCATTCGGAGCAATTTAGGGCAAACCCACTATAATTTTTTGTATATCTTATGCAATTCACCCTTACAGATACTATATGTTGTTGCTTCATCAAAATCGGTTGATCTCTGTGTTTACCATCGGGAAACATCGAGGAAGTGAGCGAGTGTCGAAAATAATCGAATGCCCCAAAGAATTAGTGTTAACCACTTGACGAATACTGTGCGAGCTCGTGAAGCTCATGATACGAGCAGCTGCAGAATAATTTACTCAGAAATATGCGGTTTCTGCTGTTGCAAGCAAATTGAATTCGCTTGTTAGCATTTCGTTGGGTTACATTTTGGGGGATATCGCGTTTCGACGATTGCTCGCTTCATGGGAATTGCTTAAATTCTCTCAGGAGACGAGCAATGCCAGGCATTGAATAACATTTTCATTATAACGTCAACGCCATCGACTGTTCTGCTTTATAAACGAAAAAAAAAAATTCGTTCATGCAGTAAATTTTTCAAAAAGTGACTAAATAAAAATTACAAATTTTAAGACAAATAAATGTTATATTATAAATTGGAAATTGAAAATTTGAAAAATTCGTAACTGCGAATTGAAAATGTGAAAGATAAAATAAAAAAGGAAAATAAAATTTTTAATTATATTAAAATGTTATTATTCTTTTTTGTCTTTGCTAACTTATTAAATAATATATTTTATTTAGATATTAATTTCTTCGTTGTTTAGTTTTTAATTAATTAATTAAAAATATTGTTTTTAAGACGAAAATTTTCATATTTAAAATTGTAAATAGCAATAAAGAATTTATAACTGCGAATTGAAAATGTTAAATATTAAATTATATTCAAATCTTATTTTCCATTTTCCATTTTTTTTTTCTTGCTAATATATTAAATAAAAAATATTATTTAGATATTGATTTCTTCGTTATTTACTTCTTAATTAAATTACGCCCTACCTTATCAGTCCAGTTTCCTTGTGCTTTCCGATGAGGAATGTTGATACACCATCGACCATTTGATTCGCCCACGGTGGTTTCACCCAAATGAGATGTTTTAGATGGCCCGCGTAGGCAGCTGGCAGCATCCAATTTTCGATACTCAGTTCACTAACATAAAAGAGACGTCCTATATTAAGCTTTTGCATAAATTTTTCTTTATTTTATTTATTTAAATGGTAATACCATTTAACATTTTTCTTTATTTTATTTATTTAAATGGCAATACCATTTAACATTTTTCTTCATTTTACTTATTTAAATGGTAATACCATTTAACATTTTTCTTTATTTCATTTATTTAAATGGCAATACCATTTAACATTTTTCTTTATTTTATTTATTTAAATGGTAATACCATTTAACATTTTCCGTTATTTTATTTATTTAAATGGTAATATCATTTAACATTTTTCTTTATTTCATTTTTTCAAATGGTAATACCATTTAACATTTTCCTTTATTTTATTTATTTAAATGGTAATACCATTGAACATTTTTCTTTATTTTATTTATTTAAATGGCAATACCATTTAACATTTTTCTTTATTTTATTTATTTAAATGGTAATACCATTTAACATTTTCCGTTATTTTATTTATTTAAATGGTAATATCATTTAACATTTTTCTTTATTTTATTTATTCAAATGGTAATACCATTTAACATTTTTCTTTATTTCATTTATTTAAATGGTAATACCATTTAACATTTTTCTTTATTTCATTTATTCAAATGGTGATACCATTTAACATTTTTCTTTATTTTATTTATTCAAATGATGATACCATTTAACATTTTTCTTTATTTTATTTATTCAAATGGTAATACCATTTAACATTTGTCTTTATTTTTTTTATTTAAATGGTAATACCATTTAACATTTTCCGTTATTTTATTTATTTAAATGGTAATATCATTTAACATTTTTCTTTATTTCATTTTTTCAAATGGTGCTACCATTTAACATTTTTCTTTATTTTATTTATTCAAATGGTAATATCATTTAACATTTTTCTTTATTTCATTTTTTCAAATGGTGCTACCATTTAACATTTTTCTTTATTTTATTTATTCAAATGGTAATACCATTTAACATTTTTCTTTATTTTATTTATTGAAATGGTAATACCATTTAACATTTTTCTTTATTTTATTTATTTAAATGGTAATACCATTTAACATTTTTCTTTATTTTATTTATTTAAATGGTAATATCATTTAACATTTTTCTTTATTTTATTTATTCAAATAGTAATACCATTGAACATTTTTCTTTATTTCATTTATTTAAATGGCAATACCATTTAACATTTTTCTTTATTTTATTTATTTAAATGGTGATACCATTTAACATTTTTCTTCATTTTATTTATTCAAATGGTAATACCATTTAACATTTTTCTTTGTTTTATTTATTCAAATGGTGATACCATTTAACATTTTTCTTTATTCTATTCATTTAAATGGTGATACCATGTAACATTTTTATTTATTATTACAATCATGTAAATGATCGATTGATGACTTTCAATTTTGTAATTGACGCTAAATAGCTCAGGTATGATAAATTTGTATCTAAGATTTTTAAATGTATTATTCAATATTTCAAGGATTAAAAATACATTATTACCGCCTTTGAATTTTTTTTCTCGCATAACTTGAACCTTTTAAAAAACGTTGTGAGCAAAAAATCTTTAATAAATTAAGTGAGAAGAAAAATCCGCGAAATAACTTCAAACGAAAAGAAAATGTCTACAATTTATTGAAATTTAGTTTTGGCACTGACAAAAAATCGACCTCTTATTGAAAGCCTTTAATTAAAATTAAATAAATTTATAAAACTTAGTACATTTTGCAAATGTTATTAAATTAAATAAAATACATTTTTATAATTCATAAAATTTTATAGATTCAACAAAATTAATTTTTTTCCTTGCAGAGTGAAAAAGTGAGATTTTTTTTTATTATTCTAAAAAATTATGCTATTGAATGACGCAAGCGAAGGATTTGCAATGGCGGTGAAAATATGCAACAAGGCCCGACGGGGAGCACAGTAGCCGCTTGTACATATATGTATAGTACCATATAGTAGGTATCATGACGATGTACGTACAACGCGCCTGGCGTCTACCACTTATTCAGCATGCGAGACGTGTGGGCGTGCAGCAATGGCCGCGTACGCGAACAAGGCCCACATCGCTAAACGTACGCAATTTTCTTTTTTTTTTCATCCCTCTCTGTCCCACCCACATAAAAGCGATAAGTTCGACCGCATTACGAATCGCAAATGACCAAATTTACATTTTATTTCACGCTAACTATAAAAACGGTATTTTTTAAATATTAGCGACATTTAATTAAATTTGAAAGTATTTAAAACTTTTATTGAAAATACCAAATATTGAGGATATTTTTTCAAATTTTACGGAAATGAAAAATGATCAATAGAAAAAACACTTTAAAAAAGTGTTCTATTTTTTATTTTTGTTTTCTTAACAATAGAATCGGCCTTTTTATTAAATTGTATATAGATGAAAATTTTTGAAATTTTCATTGAAATTTTTTATTTATTTTTTTTTAAATCTACATGAGCACATTTTTTAAATTCCTCTCAATTATCGTTTCATTTTGTATGTCTGACTTGCAATCCAATTTATCGATTTAAAAAAATAGAACACAAATAGAAAAAGACATCATGTGATATTCAATTTTTTAAATATTTTATTACCTATTAACACGCCGTATTTAAAAAAAAAATTCATATACATATAGATTTAAATCAGTGTGTAAACCTCTAAAAGTACACGCAGTGCCATCTGTAAGAAAAGGTCGAAACCCTCTGACAAAATGGGTAACATTACCATCAACCATTTCCAGCAGATCTCTTTTTTTCCCACGCAATTCTACCACATAATTAATTACCCTATAATTGAAACTAGATAGTAAAATCAATAAAACGCCTTCATTAAAATACCTGAACAGTTGATTCTTATCCCAGACCGTATCAGCGTGCATGTTTTTCGGCACAAGCATATCCGGATGAGAATCCAAATGAATGAAGGTATTTCCTTCAAATGGTAGATGTTTGGATCCCAGACACCGATAGATAAATGGCAGAACCTGTTTAATAAATAAATAAATATATCTACTGATAAACATCAGTTAATATTCATAATTTAATTTGTTTTTTTTTTCAATCTTCAGTTTATTTTGTTTTTAACAATTATTTGTTATAATTATAAGTATGGTTTTTTTTGTTATTAACGACAGTTAATTGGTTGCCTGCTCTTATACGGTAATTATAGTTATTTTTCCAGAGGCTTTACCAGAGATGTCAAGTTACCGTCATATGACGAAGTCGTAGTTTGGAAATCATGAGTATGTCGAATTACCGACAGAATATTGTCGTTTTTATGTCAAATTACTGACAGAGTATTGTCATTTCCATGTCAAATTACCGACAGAGTATTGTCATTTCCATGTCAAATTACCGATAGAATATTGTTGTTTCTATGTCAAATTACCGACAGAATATTGTAATTTCTATGTCAAATTACCGACAGAATATTGTAATTTCTATGTCAAATTACCGACAGAATATTGTAATTTCTATGTCAAATTCCCGATATAAAATTACCATATCTATATAAAATTACTGATATAAAAATGGGTTACACCTCTGAAAAATGGATTACCGACTTTGTTACCGACTGAGTAGGTTTCACCTCCCCTTAAGGTGATGTGTTACATATCGTATGTCTCTCTCAGATCGCCATAAGTGCGAGTGAGATAGCTTAATCTTCCCCAAGAGTTATTCTTCGCCACAGTTGATTTTTCGAATAAAAGTCGAGAAGTACGGACTGCGGAGTGCCAAGAACTCAGTACTTCTCGTCTTTTGCCTGAAACATCAATTGTGACCAAGAACAACGCTTTACAGTTTTTGTTACCGACCGAGCACTAACACACCACGTTAAAGGGAGGCGAAGCCCCCATGAGTGCGAGAAAGATAGCAAATATCTTTCGGAACAAGAATTCTCAGAAACTTGATCTTTTTTGGAAAAAATGAAAGTTTTACATCATGCAGAATTAAGAGACTAATGATATAAAACTTTTCTTTTATCAAAAAACGTTCGGTGTCCTCCGAAAGATTGATTACAGTTTTTGTTACCGACTGAGTAGGTTTCACCTCCCCTTAAGATGATAGGGGCTCGGTCGGTAACAAAAAACTGTAATGAAAATTTCTACAAAACTACCAAAATTTACTATAAAAAAGAGGAATTTTATTTTCAATCTACCTAAACAAAAAAAACCACATATGATGAAAAAATAACTACGCCCAATTCCTAACTAAGATCAAATTCTATTTGTAACCCAAACAAAAGTCAAGGTCACAAATGAAAATTTTTTGCAGATTAAAAGTTGCCGGTAATCTGTCGGTCATCTGACGGCCAAAGATAATAACCGTCACGTGACCGGCCGCAGCCAATGTCACGGCGCCAATGTATTAGCAAATCCAGGAGCGTGTAAACTACTCCACAACGACACCTACCTCGTCGTGGTCCTCCACAACGTAGATCGGCGTTTTCTTGTAATATTTTCGTAACAGAGACATGACGATTTTACGACAAAAAACACTCGCGATTTATCGAACGATTGAAAAAAAAACCGGTATAGAGAAAAAGCGCGGAATCGGTAGATGAAAAACAACAGAGAGAGAGAGAAAGCTATGGAAAAAAAACTACGGAATCGCGGGGGGCGTTGTAATCGCACAAACACGAGAGACGCGAAGTCGCGAGACGAAAACCTAGACTACTTGACGCGCAAATACGTGGTCAACGACTGTGGAACGATCAGGGAGACGCTACACGCGGGAGCTGCTTTGAACCCCGCGACTATATTTCGCGAGAACATAGAGGAGTGTTAGTAGTTGTATTAGTAGTAGTAGTAGTAGTAGCAGGACCCACGAGGTTCGGGGCATCGACGGAGCTACGCCAAGGGCGAGGGGCCTGAATTCTCACGGGACGAGTTTTGCTCCTCCGATCATCTCTTTTCTCTCTTACAGCTTACGTCCCTTTATGTTTTTTACACTTCTTCTCTTGTTGGCGATCTGTAAAGAAAGTCTACCCCACGAGATACGAACATGTGATTTACTTGTCATATATACGAGGCATTCTATGTCAATTCGGTCACTTTTTTTTCCCACCCGCCGTTTCGTAATTTGCTGTAATTTAGAGCACTTATCATAATAATGATAATAATAATAATAATAATAATAATATTAATTTTGTCACGTGATTTTCGAAACTAAAAATAAATCATTAAA
Organism: Ephialtes manifestator; assembly: GCA_963970395.1. Taxonomy (NCBI): domain Eukaryota; kingdom Metazoa; phylum Arthropoda; class Insecta; order Hymenoptera; family Ichneumonidae; genus Ephialtes; species Ephialtes manifestator. The sequence goes on along the minus strand of OZ019968.1, from coordinate 2,464,315 downwards.
AATTAAGAATAAATTTACAATTCGCGATTTTTAAATTTGGAAACAAAAATGTAACGTCAATATTATTAATAATAATAATAATAACAATTATTATTATTAACGTTATATATATATATATATATTTTTTTTTTGTCGAAAAATTTAAGAAATTTAGTAAATCAGACATAAAAAAAAATTGTGGAAAATTCTAAGAATATTGAATTTAAATAATAATAATAATAAGTGGAGTATCTTACGGCGGGGGCGCTGCATATCCTCGCACTGAAATGACCTAAATACGCCTATTTGTAGTTATCATTGATTCCTGCGGAACTTGGAATAATTGGAACTTGGTGAGCGGTGGGGGGGGGGGAGTAGTTATACTATGGGGATTCTGGATCACTATGTGTGCAAAATTATTTGTTAAAAAACCTAAGTTTAAATACACACTTTAAGAGACAATGATACATCGGTGAGAATTTCTTCGCCCAATGTTAAACGCCTATAGGTTTGTCTCTCTCGCACTACTTTTCTTTTAATTCTCACAAAAAAACGACTGAATCGACTGAGAAGCCAGAAGCTTAGCCCAATTCTACGATACTTCCGCGTATTACCTCAAAATACGGACCCTATCTGCCGTACTGTTCGGAAGAAAACAGCTTTTGAAATTTTGAGGTGTGGTGGGGGAAATACCACTGCCTCTTAATTCGCAGTTTTCGTTCCTTATGGCAAAGAGCATTTATTCCTTGGAAGAATACGTTCAATTAATCGTTCAACGATTGTTCAACGATCGTGGTAATTTTTTTTTACACACGAGTGACTCGGTGCATTTTCAGCATGTCAATTTATACAGCACGATGTTCTGGTTCACTCGAATTTGTTATTAAACAATGATGATATAATATTGCACACATCCTCATTGTGATCGTGAACGAAAATGAGCACTATTTTATCGCTAAGATTCTCCTCACCCTTAACGCTCAGTCTTAACCCTGTGCAAAATTATTTGCTAAAATACCTAAGTTCAAATACATACTTCAATTCGAAGTTTTCGTTCCTTATGTCAAAGAACTTTTATTCCTCAGAACAATATATTTAATATAATTAATCGTTTAACGATTGTTTAACGATCGCGGTGATATTTTTTACACACGAGTGACTCGGTGCTTTTTCAGCATGTCAATTTATACAGCACGATGTTCTGGTTCACTCGAATTTGTTATTAAACAATGATGATATAATATTGCACACATCCTCATTGTGATCGTGAACGAAAATGAGCACTATTTTATCGCTAAGATTCTCCTCACCCTTAACCCTCAGTCTTAACCCTGTGCAAAATTATTTGCTAAAATACCTATGTTCAAATACATACTTCAATTCGAAGTTTTCGTTCCTTATGTCAAAGAACTTTTATTCCTTAGAACAATATATTTAATATAATTAATCGTTCAACGATTATTTAACGATCGCGGTGATATTTTTTACACCCGAGTGACTCGGCGCTTTTTCAGCATGTCAATTTATACAGCACGATGTTCTGGTTCACTCGAATTTGTTATTAAACAATGATGATATAATATTGCACACATCCTCATTGTGACCGTGAAACAAAATGAGCACTATTTTATCGCTAAGATTCTCCTCACCCTTAACCCTCAGTCTTAACCCTGTGCAAAATTATTTGCTGAAATATCTAAGTTCAAATACATACTTTAATTCGCAGTTTCCGTTCCTTATGTCAAAGAACTTTTATTCCTTAGAACTATATATTTAATATAATTAATCGTTTAACGATTGTTTAACGATCGCGGTGCTATTTTTTACACACGAGTGACTCGATGCATTTTCAGCATGTCAATTTATACCGCACGATGTTCTGGTTCACTCGAATTTGTTATTAAACAATGATGATGTAATATTGCACACATCCTCATTGTGACCGTGAACGAAAATGAGCACTATTTTATCGCTAAGATTCTCCTCACCCTTAACCCTCAGTCTTAACCCTGTGCAAAATTATTTGCTAAAATACCTAAGTTCAAATACATACTTCAATTCGAAGTTTTCGTTCCTTATGTCAAAGAACTTTTATTCCTTAGAACAATATATTTACTATAATTAATCGTTAAACGATTGTTTAACGATCGCGGTGATATTTTTTACACACGAGTGACTCGGTGCATTTTCAGCATGTCAATTTATACAGCACGATATTTCGTCTCACTCGAATTTGTTATTAAATAATGATGATGTAATATTGCACACATCCTTATTGTGATCGTGAACGAAAATGAGCACTATTTTATCGCTAAGATTCTCCTCACCCTTAACCCTCAGTCTTAACCCTGTGCAAATTTATTTGCTAAAATACCTAAGTTCAAATACATACTTTAATTCGAAGTTTTCGTTCCTTATGTCAAAGAACTTTTATTCCTCAGAACAATATATTTAATATAATTAATCGTTTAACGATTGTTTAACGATCGTGGTGATATTTTTTACACACGAGTGACTCGGTGCTTTTTCAGCATGTCAATTTATACAGCACGATGTTCTGGTTCACTCAAATTTGTTATTAAACAATGATGATGTAATATTGCACACATCCTCATTGTGACCGTGAAAAAAAATGAGCACTATTTTATCGCTAAGATTTTCCTCGCCCTCCAACCGTAGATATTTTTTAAATATAGACAAAAGATAATAATTCAAAAGTTATTAAAAGATTGGTATTATATTCATACAAATTGGCAAAAAAAAAAATTATCAAATGTATTTGCCGATTTCTTTGACTGGATATTATTTTATGAAGATTTTTTAATTTTTTTTTTCGAGTGTTTATTAAATATTTTTTTTTAAATATAGACAAAAGATAATAATTCAAAAGTTATTAAAAGATTAGTATCATGTGTTCGAGTCTTTTCTTTTTTTTTCTATTTACTTTTCTTTGCTCCCCTCTCACCCTAACTTATGTATCGCCCCATTTAGGTTAAGATTACTTTCTGTACTTTTCTATGTCTGCTTTTTGTTCATACATTCTTTTTTTTTATGCTCAGGTACTTAGGAGATTTAACATCTCAGAATCTTAATAAAAATCTATATCTATATTCATACAAATTTTCGAAAAAAAAGTATGAAATACATTTGCCAATTTTTTTGGCTGGATATTATTTTATGAAGATTTTTTTTTTTCGAGTGATTGCTGAATATTTTTTTAATATAGACAAATGGTAATAATTCAAAAGTTATTAAAAGATTAGTATCAAATTCATACAAATTCTCGAAAAAAAATTATGAAATTTATTTGCCGATTTTTTTGGCGGGTTATTATTTTCAAAATTTTTTTTTTTTCCCTTTTTGGAATTTCCATTAACGAATGTTTGCTAAAGCTTTTTTTATAGAACTGTGTGGTCCACGATTGTAAAACTTATGTGTAATTACACAGCGTATCTGTCTCGATGCACGACTTATACTTTTACAGTTCTCTATTGCAGCTGTTGCCAACATCGTATTGCAAATATCGCAAAAGGTTACACATGGCACACAGCTGAAATAAACCGATCGGTATATCTACGTGTAGTACCAGTTACATACGTGAATGCGTGAGTGACTCGAATTCCGTGACCTTTTCACTATCGATCTATTCGCGTGTAAGCCATTATTTACACGGTCAAAACGACTAACGTAATGTATCGTGGGAGATCTCAATATAATGCAATGAACTCTTTATTTATTTATTATTTTTAAAGCCTCGAATGATCGACGATCGGATTTTAAAGCGCCCCCTCGACGGATCTTACTTGAACTTTTTAAGGAGTCTTCACACATGCAAAGCCAATCAAAATTTTACTTGATTAGAATTTGAGTATTTCACCTGAATTGATAATGCTGAAAAAAATTGATTTGTAACACATGCACAAAAAGTCCCGCTTTTCGTGCCTGTAGCGCGTGGCGAAAATAACGTTTTTTGGTCAAGTGTGAGAAAAAAAAAGACTGCGCATTTTTTTCAGAAAAATTGGAGGTTTCACTTTACAGAATTTAAAAATCGCAATCACCCAAATTTTGTTAAATTATTTGTTTAAATACTAGTTTATCCAAATTTTCTGGCATTAGTATAAAATTAGTTTTCGATGACATCAAACTCTAATCTCCATGAAATTATGCATTTAAAAAACTGAAAGAAATTAATGTAATAAGAGTTTTTTAAATATGGAATAATTTGTAAATGTTCTGGATGCTCTACAATTTTTTTTAAGGAATATTTAAAAAATGTTTTATGAAATGCTATAGATTTAATTTCTATTAAAGCCACTAAAATTTAAGGCATTCGTTAGTATGAAATGAATTGGCTTTCTGAAAATTTACGAAAGATACTATATAAATAAATAATTTTTACTTACTTTGGCTGCGGATTATTTGAGGAGAATATCCGCTATTTGCTACAAAAAAAATTCAGAACGGCGAAAAACAAATCAAACAACAATTACAAAAAAAAACTATTATATTAAAAAAATATTTATCACTGATTTTACTCCGTTTCCGGGCTCTTTTCTTTACAGTGAAGAGTTTTGGAAATTCCAATAAACAATTCAATCGGAAAAAAGAAACTATTTTGTAAATCTAACTTACATACGATTCTTCATCATCGGTAATCAAATTCTCCAAATGCCGAGTCGTATCCAGCCATTAAAGCGACATATTCCTGCAGATGTATTTGTTCAGTCTGCAATCTAAGTTCTTCAAGAAAAACTTCGATATCCTCATTATAAAAATTTGGATTCTCATTTTCTCTCCTTCTGCAATTAGAGCTTCTGTAATTTTCGGCATTTCCGGAAGTTCTTTGAAAATCCGAAGACGTCGAATGTCGGAAATTTTGGGAATCCTCGTAATAATTATTTTGCCGATTTTCGACGTAACCCGAAACACGAGATTCGTCTTCGCGATCGTCTAACGATCCATTTGTCCTCGTAACTAAATTAAAGTCACATTTTTCGGTCTCCAAACATGCAGATTGCGAAGCCTTAAGCCTCCCGTTCACACTTTTGTGCCACAAATTCTTATCTCTTCTAATTTTCGGCACTTCGTTGTAAGCCAAATTATTCGTTTGGACCGGTGTAAGTTTTTGCCTTCGATTCAAAGGATTCGGCAAATTTTGTCGTTTTTTCGCTCCCGAAATTTGATCTGCATTACCGACAGAAATATCGCTTATTGGTTCTTCACAATCGACAGAAAGTTCCTCACAAATTACGCCCGAATCTCCGACGCTGCAATCTTCGAGCTCCGCGGTCGAAAAAGTTACATTTTTTTCTACATTACCGACAGAAAAATCAGTTCTCTCTATATTACCGACAGAAAAATCGGTTCTCTCTATATTATCGACGGTGCGATCTTCAAGCTCCGCGTTCGAAAAAGTTACATTTTGTTCTAAATTTCCGACAGAAAAATCAGTTCTCTTAATATTACCGACAGAAAAATCGGTCCTCTCTATATTATCGACAGAAAAATTACTTCTCTCTGCATTATCGACAGAAAAATCTTTTCTCTCTTCATTACCGACAGAAACATCGCGTCTTTCTACATTACCAACCGAAAAATCTCTTCCTTCTTGATTGCCGACAGAAAAATTGTTTTTCACTTCATTATCGACAGAAAAACCTCTTGTCTCTTCATTACCGACAGAAACATCGGCTCTCTCTACATTACCAACAGAAAAATCTCTTTCTTCTTTATTACCGACAGAAAAATCTTCCGAAATTATTCCCGAATCTACGACATTTTGATCTTTAATCTCCGAATTCTTAAAACTTCCATTTGAGGCTGAAATTTCGTCCATCTTAATTTTCCATAATTTTCTCTGCTCCTCCAAAAGCTTAATTAGTTTTTCGAGATCAATTTTATCTCCAGAAATTATTTCGGCGACTTCGATTCTCTCTTCGAGCGCAGACTTTTCGTTTTTGTCCATGAAAGCGACGAGTTGCTGAATTCGGAAGAAATACTTGACATCCGTTTGAGTCTTAAGGTACTTAAGCGCTTTTCTGTATCCCTCAATTTCTTCTCTTGTCATCATGAGATTCGGATGAGGTCCTTCAGTCGTAATTGGATAAGGAAATCGCGAATGAAATTCGTGACTTTTGCCACGATGAATACTCTTGAATTGTTCGATTCCTTTGTACATTTGAATGATATTCGAAGTCGATTCATAACAATAAGTATCGGTAACTTCACGCTCGTTTCGAACTTCCGGATAAACGCATTGAAAAGCGCGTTTCTGTATATCGAAAAAAATTCTCATCGCATCGACAAATTTTTCATTTTTTTCAGCAAAACAATTTTTCGTTTCAGTCGCTTTTTTAGCCCAAAATTGAATTTCGTGTTCCAAGACTCTGTTCCAAATTTTTGCCTCCATCACGTCTTCATCTTCGCCGGAAAAATCGATATTTTGTTCCTCGTCTTTTTGCAACTTCCAATTTTGCAATTTCACGTAAAAATCGACAAAATCTGATTCGCCAATTTTTAGCAAATTGGAAAAATCGTCCTTTTTCGATATTTCGGGTACCTGAGATTCTGAATTTTTTTCTGTCGCCTCTTTTTGGGAAGTAATATCGTAGTCCAGATATTCCAAGATTTCGGGAGGATTTGCGTCGTCTGGCAACAAATCTGCGAGATTTACTTCGAAATTGACGCTCTGATTCAATTTTTGAAAAGTCGACGGCTGTTCGGTAATTTTTTTCAATTCGATTTTGTGCATATTTTTGTTTATTACCGTCGAAGAAACGATGCTTGGGCCGTCGATAATCGGAGGTTCGTCTAATTGTTCCATCAGGAAGGAAATCGACATTTTTTCCGACGAATTTGAGCCATTTTTTATTTTTTTCGATTTTTGTTGCCGATTTTTGTTCGATTTTTTCGAGTCACTAGAACTATTATTTAAAATCTTTTTGGGCGATTTTTCAACAATTTCTTTGATTGTTTCTTCGTTATTGTCCGATTTTTCAGGTGACTTTTTATGCCCCAAAGAAATTGGTACGCCATTTTGTGACTCAAAAACCGAATTTTCGATTGTGCAATTTTCTTCATCCTCGCAATTTTCTTCGTCGTTTTTCGCGTGAATTTTTTCGAAAATTTCGTCCCGCGACGACCAAAGATCTTGCGGATATTCTGCGGGTAATTTTAGCATCGAAAATTTTGTTCTGCCTATCGAAGCCATTAATTCACGAAAGTTTTCGACTTCCTGTTGCGAAATTATCGTTATTGATATACCGTGAGATGCGTAACGTCCTGCTCGTCCTATTCGGTGTAAATAAGTCGCGCCATCGTTTGGAACATCGAGATTAATCACTAAATTCACGTTTTCAGCATCGATTCCACGCGCAGTTAAATCTGTAGTTAACATTATTCGGCATTTGAAGTTTTTTAATTTTTCTATAGCTTCCAAACGTTTTTTCATGTCCTGATTTCCCGCGATGTAAATTGCAGAGAAACCCAAAGTATTTATTCTGTTGCAGACTGATTGGGCTCTTAAAATAGATAAAAAAATAAAGTAATTAAAATTATTGTGGAATTTTTTAATTTTTTTTTTAAGGAAAATTGGCCAACATACCGTGACTGATAATTTGAGAAGACTAAAGCTTGCTTGAAAGGTACTTTCGTGAAAATTTTTACGACCTCTTCTACTTTGATTTGTACCTAAAAAAAAAAAATCGTATTTAACAATAAATTCTTGGCCTAAAATTCAAAGTACCATAAGTCGTGAACTACTCGACCGAATCAGCTCAAATTTTAATACCGTGTGGAGTAGTGGTTAATTTCTACTTGGTATAAATTTTATAAAAATCGCTCGACGTATTTCGTTTTAATGAGATTTTTAAGATTTTGAAAATCTCTCGATTATAATATGCTAACGATTATTGTTTCGCAATTTTTTGATTAACCAATTTGTTTATTAATTAGGGTAGTCCGGCCAATACATGAACGCCTACCAACGAATGAACACTGAAATATTTTTGTTTCTAAATTGTGGCAGATCTTAGAAAGCATCCATGCAGTGTTTCCGCGTTTATTTTTTATTTTTTTGCCAACAGATGACTTCGGCGCGATTAGTTACGTCGGTTGGTAATCATTTGGGCATATGTAGCATTCTCTGTCAATTCAGCCACTTTTTTTCGACCCTCTCCGATTTGCCCTGTGAATTTTTTCAGATTTTTTAAAATAATTTTTTTCAGAAAATGGCTTTTTTTATTCAAGTGCAAATATCTCAGAATTTTGAAGTTACTGAAAAAAAATGTCACCACATAAAAGTTGTCGTTTATTGTTAGCTTTCGAGCGGAATATTCCAAATAATTTTCACGTTCCTGTGAGTATGATTTTTTTCCGAAAAATGGAGGAATTATTTTTTAATTAAAAAAGGATATTTTTTTTTTACTGAAAAAATTACAGAGTCTTGCTACATGACTGTTGATATCACAAAAAAATCGCCAGAGTGGCACTGATCGATCTTCTGGTATAAAAAAATGCTTTTGTGTGAACGTTCCGAAAAACGGGGGCATTATTATTTTTTTGATAAAAAAAAGATTACTTTTTTGGCTAATAAAATTACAGAGTATTCTTGCATGACTGTAGATATTGCAAAAAAATCATCAGAGTGGTACGGATCGAGCTTACGGTATTAAAAAAAATTATTCGTGTGGAAGTTTCGAAAAACGGGGGAATTATTTTTTTTTATACCGGAAGCTCGATCCGTACCACTCTGATGATTTTTTTGCAATATCTACAGTCATGCAAGAATACTCTGTAATTTTATTAGCCAACAAAAAGTAACTTTTTTTTATCAAAAAAATAATAATGCCCCCGTTTTTCGGAACTTTCACACAAATGCATTTTTTAATACCAGAAGATCGATCGGTGCCACTCTGGCGATTTTTTTGTGATATCAACAATCATGTAGCAATACTCTGTAATTTTTTCAGTAAAAAAAAAATATCCTTTTTTTAATTAAAAAATAATTCCTTCATTTTTCGGAAAAAAATCATACTCACAGGAACGTGACAATTATTTGGAATATTCCGCTCGAAAGCTAACAATAAACAACAACTTTTATGTGCTGACATTTTTTTTCAGTAACTTCAAAATTCTGAGATATTTGCACTTGAATAAGAAAAGCCAGTTTCTAAAAAATTATTTTTAAAAATCTGAAAAAATCCACATAGAGTGTCTTTTAGTGGTACATTCATATAACCAATTACAGGGCAAATCGGAGAGGGACGAAAAAAAAAGTGGCTGAATTGACAGAGAATGCTACATATATGGATTTGGCTTGTGTAATTAACATTCTGATGGTTTTGGAATATTTAGAAATCATCACAGAATTGACGTCCAGTCCGATTTTACATATCTAATTTCCAGAAACAATTATATCTTACAGCAAAGGTCTGTTGACATATGGTGTGCGGCTATTTTGCTTTCAGTATCCTTTGCCAAAAGTAAGCAGACTACTCGGCGCTATCTGTGTCTTAATCGGGAAACTTACCGACCAAAATCGGTATCAAAATCTATTCCAGCATCCCCTTAATATTGTACAAGTATTTAGTATTGCTTGAATTAAAGCATAATTGTAATGACAGGAAGTTGATTTTAATCATTTATTGGCAGAAAGCCTTATCAAACGTATTTATACTTAATATCAATTAATAGTATTAAATATCTCAGCCTCACTGAGACGTAACAATGAAAAAAATACAAAAGCACGAGCTTCAATTTATTGCCTGTTACTAAAACCGTTCATCTATGGAACCCCGTGTTCATCAGCCGGCACATGAATGATCATCGGTGCCAACAAATGAACAGTTTGTTCATTTACTGGGTGTTGCTTGTTCACTTATTGGTATTAGATATTAATCAGTGTTCATTCACTAGGCTTTCAAAGAATTTTCAGCATAATCGTAAAATCTTGTTACTACTTTAAATTTTTATTGAATAACACTACTTCATCTTAATTATTGAGGAATTACTAGAATTCGCAAAATAAATAGCCTGTTCATTGCGTTACTCAGTTCTTAATACATTGACTCGCTTAGTCGTTCACTCATTGGCTCTACCCTATATTCATTTTTTGAGTCGGGAGTTTTTTTAATTTTTATAAAATTATTTGTCAAACTGTCGGTCTGTAATAAAAATTTATAAATGATGTAAAAGGAGAAATTCGTTAATAAATTTAATTAAATTGATAATCACCTGTTTCATGGCGTTAGGATGATGGGGAACGATTGAAACAAATTGTCGGAGACCCAAAAGTATTGGGCCGTCGTTATCGGGACTGGAAAGAACAGGCGATCGCATGTAAGAACCCAAAAACGATTCCAAATCGCCCGGATAAGTAGCGCTCGAAGATATAACTTGTTTGTTTTCCGGTAATTTGGCAAATATGTAACTAAAAAAAATTACATTATCAATGAATTATTACACAAATTTTCTCTTAGATTAATTCGTCAAGAATGTGGTAATGTACCGACTATAATATGCGAATGATTCTTATTTAAAAATTATTTAAAAATTAATTGTATAAAACGTTTAACAAAAATTTAATAAAAATCTAATAAAAATTTAATAAAAATTTCAGAAAAATTTCATAACAATTTAACAAGAATTTCATAACAATTTAACAAGAATTTTATAAAGATTTAATAAACATTTAACAAAAATTTAATGAAAAATTAATAAAAATTTGAAAAAAATTTGAAAATAATTTTATAAAATTTTTAAAAAATTTAATAAAAATTTGAAAATAATTTTATAAAATTTTTAAAAAATTTAATAAAAATTTAATAAAAATTTGAAAAAAATTTTATAAAAATTTAATAAAGATTTGAAAAAAATTTTATAAAAAGTTAAAAAAAATTTTATACACATTTAAAAACTCGACTGCAAAAATGAACGTAATTAATAAACAAATTGGGTAAATGAAAAATGGTTATTTAACCATTTTTCAATCTCGCGACTATAATATGCGAATGATTCTTATTTAAGATTAAATTTTTATTTAAGAACGATTTGCATATTATAGCCCGGAGATTGAAAAATGGTTAAATAACCATTTTTCATTTACCCAATTTGTTTATTAATTACACTCATTTTTTCAGTCAGGATTTTTTAAATTTTTACATAATTATTTTCATTTCATCGTTTTTCAAGTAATTCGTACCAAATTTTATTTCACAAGGTGAATAAGATGATAAAGGTAATAAAGGTGAAATAAAGGAAGTAATTGATATACAAACTTAATATCTTTCTGGAAACTCGGGTCCATCAATTTATCCGCTTCGTCGAGAACGAAGAGTCTGACGTTGTTGACTTTTAAGAGACCTTTGTCGATTAAATGTTTCACACGACCAGGACAACCCACAGCGATGTGACATCCTTCAGTCTTTTTCTTGTCTCCTTCCATTGCAATTCCTCCAATAAAACTTTCGACTTTTAGACCTGAAAAAAAGGAGTAAACGAGCCTCAAACATTTCCGAAAGTAAAACTGTAAATTCGTGCTAAGGTGATAAAAAAATGTTGATCAATTTTGGCTTCCTCATAGAGGAAGCTTTGCTAAAAGTGTAAAATACTGAGGAAGCAATTTGCAAGGTTCGACTTTGCAGGCTTGTTTGTGCTCGAAAAGTATATTTTCATATAAGTAACTCGTGTTATTACAACCCTCGTCTTCAGCTCGACAAACACCGTTACATCTAATTTTGATTAGATACAAATTTTTGTCGTACTTTCTCAACTTTTCCGGAAGTTATAGCGAAAATCTACATTTTTTTTAAATGAAAAATGGTGTAAAATCCGAACGACTTTACCGATCATCACCAAATTTGGTACATGGCATTTCTGAATGTTATTTTTCGTCTGTACAAAATTTCTGTTCATTTGTTGAAATTCGACGTAATTTAGATCAAAATCTATTTTTTTCGAAAAATTCAAAATTCTATAAAATCCGAACCGCTTTACCGATTTCGTCGAAATTCAATACCATACAACATTGAACGTATCTTCAGTTATGAAGAACTATTTAGCCAAATCGGCGAACTTTTACGAAAGTTAGAGCGACCACGCCCTTTTTTCAACAAATTAAAATCAACATAAAATCTTAATGACTTCACATATTTTGGCAAAAATCACAACATTCAAAGAGGGGCAGCTACTCTACTTGCGTGCCAAATTTGAGCCGGATCGCTCGAACGCTTACCGAGTGAGAGGAGATTGAATTTTCGAAGCCCAGCACACACACACACACACACACACACACACACACACACACACACACACATACATACATACGGACATTTTTTCTAAACCACTTTTCTCGACGTTTTAGGTGATTCTAAGCATACTGACATGAAAATCTCGAAAAAAAAAAATTTCATGAAAACAAAGCTTTCTCTATGAGGAAGCAAAACAACATGTTTATTTATCTAATTTAAAAAAGGATGCAAAGTAGAACCTTGCACATTGCTTCCTCATTATTTTTTGCTTTTTACAAAGCTTCCTCTCTGAGGAAGCAAAAAAGTATGTTATTCAATTTTGGCTTCCTCATAGAGGAAGCTTTGTAAAAGGCGAAAAATAATGAGGAAGCAATGTGCAAGGTTCTACTTTGCATCCTTTTTAAAATTAGATAAATAAACATGTTGTGAATTCACTTTTTCTATTTCGTTATTCCGTTATTTCGTTATTAATAGAGCATTTTCGAAAGTAAATGTGATAACGTATATTATTAAAAATAATTCAACATTCCATAAAATCACAAATTTCATACCGTTTGTCACTAAATTATACATATATAATGACTGAATATTGTTTCATTTATATACAAAATTTGAGCTCGCTATTTCAAGTTTTGCAAACGTTACAATAGAGCGATAATGTCAATTTTTGGAAAAATTCAAAATTCCATAAAATCTGAACCAGTTTACCGATTCGAGCCAAATTCAATACCAAACAGCATTGAGTGCACCTACTCTTGTAACCAACTATTTAGCAAAATAGACTAAATTTTACGAAAGTTAGAGCGACCACGTCCTTTTTTAAAAAAATTAAAAACGGCATAAAATCGAAATTTTCGCATAGATTTTGTCGAAAATTGCTACAGTTGAAGAGGGTCTGCTGCTACCCTCGTGTGCCAAATTTGAGCGCGATATACAAAACCGTTCTTGAGTTATCGGCGTTCGAATTTTTGGAGTTGTATACATACACACACGCACATACATACATACGGACATTTTTTCTAGATAACTTTTCTGGACGTTTTGGACAATTCTAAGTGTCCTGACATAAAAATCTCGATTTTTTTTTTCATGAAAACAGAGCTTCCTCTATGAGGAAGCAAAAAAAGGAGTAAACGCGCCTCAAAAATTTCCGAAAGTAAAACTGTAAATTCGTGCTAAGGTGATAAAAAAAAAATTAATCGAAGTTTGTCCTTGTTTTCCCGTAACAAACTTTACTGATGACAGAATTTCGTTAAACATGCGTTAATATTTTGTTATTGAATTTTTTTCAAAGAGATTTTTCAGCAACGGATTTTTTTTGTAAGATTTTTTTATTGTTGATTTTATTCAATTTTTTTTTCGTTCTATTTTATTTTTAGAAAACATTTAGAATTACAAATTTGTTGTTAGAAATCCAAATTTTTAAGTACTTGGCGTGTTTTTTTTTTTTGTACTTTTGCTTGCAAAGAGTTTTTCCTGGTTTTAATTAAATACCTGAAATAATCTCACAATTGTTACAATTTCTTTTGGTGCATTTTGTATAAAAACAAAAAGGAAATGAGCTTTTCAACTTGAAAACAATGTTGCATAGATTACCAATATTAATCTTTATAAAATGAAAAATTTGCTTTTAATGATTAACTTTTTTTTATTTAAAAAAAAATTGTGGACTTCTGGAGATTAATTAACAAACCGCTTATTTCTGAACCAATCGAGGTGATGACTTGAGATATTTGAACGGCGATCTCTCGAGTTGGCGCTAAAATCAAAGCTTGAGGCTGCACAACTCCAATATCCAACATGTCGAGAGCAATCGTCGCAAATACAGCAGTTTTTCCAGTTCCTGATTTAGCTCTTACTATAAGATCTGTAAAAAAAGAAATTATAAGCTGGATATTTAAAGTACTTATTACATACGAATATTAACAATATGTTATGACTTTGAAAGTGCTATTTTAAAAAAATCTTAAGGCTTAATAAATTAATATATTATCTTAATATTCTTGAAACAAAAAAATATAAAAAATTTGAAGTTTTTTAATAATATCTAAAAACTGAATTGAAAGAAATTTTTAACCAAACGAAAAACTTAAAAAAAAAAAAATTAATATTATTTTCTTACTCATTTCATTTTCATAGAAGAAATTAATATATTTTTTATTAAACTTGTTCTTTATTTTTAATTTATTCAGAAGTATTTATCAAAATTATTATTAACGATAAAATTGTTGAAATTTGAAAGATTTTGTAGCCCTTTTTTTAATTTTTTTTATTTCTATAATTATACTCAAAACAGGGCAACAAAATATTATCTTAATTTTTTTATTGCAATAATTAAGAAAAATTATTTAAAAATTATAAATAACTTATAAAACGCTTCAAACATTTTCATAGAAGAAGAAGTTAATATTATGTTTTTTTTTTTAAACTTGTTTTGTGTTTTTAATTTATTTTTTTATATTTATCAAAATTATTATTAACGATAAAATTATTGAAATCTGGAAGATTTTGCAGCCCTTTTATTTTTTTAATTTTTATAACTATACTCAAAACAGGGGAACAAAATATTATCTTAATTTTTTTATGGCAATAATTAAGAAAAATGATTAAAAAATTATAAATAACTTATAAAACGCTTCAAACTATTTTTATAAAAATTTGGCTTCAACATTCGTATCTAATTCGCAAGGAAATCGTTATTCATTCATTTTCATAGAAGAAAAAGTTAAAATTATTATTTTTTGAACTTGTTTTCTGTTTTTAATTTATTCAGAAGTATTTATCAAAATTATTAATGATAAAATTATTGAAATTTGGAAGATTTCGCAGCCTTTTTTTTTTTTTTTTGTAATTTTGATAATTAATACTCAAAACAGGGGAAAAACATATTATCTTAATTTTTTTATCGCAATAATTAACAAAAATTATTAAAAAATTATAAATAACTTATAAAACTTGAAACTATTTTTATAAAATTTCAGCTTCAACGTTCGTATCTAATCCACAAGAAAATCGTTATTCATTCATTTTCATAGAAGAAAAAGTTAAAATTATTATTTTTTAAACTTGTTTTCTGTTTTTAATTTATTCAGAAGTATTTATCAAAATTATTAATGATAAAATTATTGAAATTTGGAAGATTTCGCAGCCCTTTTTTTTTTTTTTTTTTTGTAATTTTTATAATTAATACTCAAAACAGGGGAAAAAAATATTATCTTAATTTTTTTATCGCAATAATTAACAAAAATTATAAATAACTTATAAAATGCTTGAAATTATTTCTATAAAAATTTGGCTTCAATTTTTGTACCTAATCCGCATCGTCCAAGCGGAATGGCTTTCAATTGAATGGGCGACGGTTTTTGGAATCCGCAATTGGCAAGTCCATCGAGTAAACGTTGCGACAAACCCATTTGAAAAAAATTCACATCTTCTTCGTTCTTAATATCAGACGTACGAAGTTTGGCATTTAAATCATGCGCCATTATTGCTAATTATTATTATAAACAAAAAATTGACAAACAAGAGAAAAATTATCGTAAACAAAAAATTAGCTGCATGGTTTTGCATTAAATACACAAATTGTCATTGAATCAATGATTTGCCGGTTTTTTTTTTTGCTGTCAACGATCGCAAACGTTTAGGTTAAATGTAACCCAAGTTTTTAACCTGCAAATGACAAGTTTTTCAAGTTATTCAAAAGAATACAAATAAGAATTTGGATTAAAGTGACGTTTTTTAATGAAATACCTTAAATTAATTGAAATAATTAATTCGTTGATTGATAAATAGTAAATGTTTACGTTTTCTATAGAGAAACGGAAGTTCAACTGAAAACCGGAAGTAACGCGTTGTTATTAGACATCGAGTGGTAATATGACCGGTAACTTTACGATAGATGACCATCTGAAAAATTGCTGCATTAAGGTAGTTCTGTCGTGAATAGAGATGTGAGCGGTAAATATGATCGGTAATTTTACCGTATTTTAACCGTAAAAAAACGGTATGCGACCGCTTTAACAATTTGTACCAAATTGGTAATAAAATCATATGTTCTCAGCATGATTTAAAATCTCGGCAAGATACGGTGAATGTACGAAAAAATTTTACGGTAATTTTACCAAAAAATTTGTTACCGGTATTTTCACAACTATATAGACGAAGTTTACCATTTTTTACGGTAAATTTACCAACAAAATTTGTGACCGGTCAAATTTACGAGCAATTTTCGTGACCGTATTTTCACAACACAAAGTTTGTAGAAAAAAAATGACGGTAAAATACGGTAAAAGTACCGTATTTTACGGTCATTTTAACAAAAATAAAAATACCGGTATTTTCACATCTCTAGTCGTGAAGGCAATCCAAACTCACATGCATGAATTATTGACATATTGTAATTTAGCTATTCAATTTAGCTTGCACAAAATCTTGAAGGCTTTTACCGAGTATTTGAATGAACAATTAAAGCTTGAAAATCGATCTTTTTACACGGCGCTCACGGGAGAGCTGGAAAAATTGATCTTTAAATCGAAAATTAACATACTTAGATCAAAGATAGAGAAAAAATAAAAAGTACTACGGATTCGCAAATAATTCGGACATTGATGCATCATGAAAAAAGGTGAAGTCTCCGGAATAATGTTTAATTGAACCAAGGTCAAAGTGCACGATACCGGGTCAAATGACGTTTCCTAACCTAATTATCGTAAAAATGAATGTCCGGTCGAATTACTGTTCAAAACATACAAGAAACGTAAGAAATTTTATATTACTGAACCTCTCAAAAACCAATATGGCCGCTAGAAATGTCAACAGGTCCTTTGAGGTTAGATATAAACGTTTCTGGAACTCAGATGTGTTCAATCAGACCGGACACCCATTCTTTGATCATTCCTGAACCTTTAAAAACCGTCGGAATGTCGATTACACAAACCAAATCCACGAATAGTGTATACTACGATTGCAAAAACTGTTTGCTTTTCGCACAGGCTCAGAGCTGGTAAAGAGCATGAATATAGTTCCGTCATTAGGAGACAGGTGGCGCTGTTTATTTTTGGCAAAAGCTCCGAGCCTCTGCAATGCGACCGTAGTGTACACTATATATGGATTTGGCTTGTGTAGTTAACATTCTAATGGTTTTGGAATATTTAGAAATCATCACAGAATTGACGTCCGATCTGATTTTACATATCTAATTTCCAGAAACAATTATATCTTACAGCAAAGGTCTGTTGACATATGGTGTGCGGCCATTTTGCTTTCGATATCTTTTGCCAAAAGTATCGGTAAACTTACCGACCAAAGTCGGTATCAAAATCGACTCCAGCATCCCCTTAAGCTATGGTTAATTAAGGGGATGCTGGAGTAGATTTTTTTGCCGACTTTGGTCGGTAAAAATAGGCGATTTCGTAGTATACACTATTCATCGAAAATATACTACAAATATACGTCAAATTTTGCAGGAATGTAATAAAAACATTCATGCTTGGGTGTCCGGTCGAATTACTGTTCAAAACATACAATAAAACGTAAGAAATTTTATATTACTGAACCTCTCAAAAACCAATATGGCCACTAGAAATGTCAACAGGTCCTTTGAGGTTAGATATAAACGTTTCTGGAACTCAGATGTGTTAAATCAGACCGGACACCCATTCTTTGATCATTCCTGAACCTTTCAAAACCGTCGGAATGTCGATTACACGAACCAAATCCACGAATAGTGTATACTACGATTGCAAAAACTGTTTGCTTTTCGCACAGGCTCAGAGCTGGTAAAGAGCATGAATATAGTTCCGTCATTAGGAGACAGGTGGCGCTGTTTATTTTTGGCAAAAGCTCCGAGCCTCTGCAATGCGACCGTAGTGTACACTATATATGGATTTGGCTTGTGTAGTTAACATTCTAATGGTTTTGGAATATTTAGAAATCATCACAGAATTGACGTCCGATCTGATTTTACATATCTAATTTCCAGAAACAATTATATCTTACAGCAAAGGTCTGTTGACATATGGTGTGCGGCCATTTTGCTTTCGATATCTTTTGCCAAAAGTAAGCAGACTACTCGGCGCCACCTGTGTTCTAATCGGTAAACTTACCGACCAAAGTCGGTATCAAAATCGACTCCAGCATCCCCTTAAGCTATGGTTAATTAAGGGGATGCTGGAGTAGATTTTTTTGCCGACTTTGGTCGGTAAAAATAGGCGATTTCGTAGTATACACTATTCATCGAAAATATACTACAAATATACGTCAAATTTTGCAGGAATGTAATAAAAACATTCATGCTTGGGTGTCCGGTCGAATTACTGTTCAAAACATACAATAAAACGTAAGAAATTTTATATTACTGAACCTCTCAAAAACCAATATGGCCGCTAGAAATGTCAACAGGTCCTTTGAGGTTAGATATAAACGTTTCTGGAACTCAGATGTGTTAAATCAGACCGGACACCCATTCTTTGATCATTCCTGAACCTTTCAAAACCGTCGGAATGTCGATTACACGAACCAAATCCACGAATAGTGTATACTACGATTGCAAAAACTGTTTGCTTTTCGCACAGGCTCAGAGCTGGTAAAGAGCATGAATATAGTTCCGTCATTAGGAGACAGGTGGCGCTGTTTACTTTTGGCAAAAGCTCCGAGCCTCTGCAATGCGACCGTAGTATACACTATATATGGATTTGGCTTGTGTAGTTAACATTCTGATGGTTTTGGAATATTTAGAAATCATCACAGAATTGACGTCCGGTCTGATTTTACATATCTAATTTCCAGAAACAATTATATCTTACAGCAAAGGTCTGTTGACATATGGTGTGCGGCCATTTTGCTTTCGGTATCTTTTGCCAAAAGTAAGCAGACTACTCGGCGCCACCTGTGTCCTAATCGGGAAACTTACCGACCAAAGTCGGTATCAAAATCGACTCCAGCATCCCCTTAAGCTATGGTTAATTAAGGGGATGCTGGAGTAGATTCTTTTGCCGACTTTGGTCGGTAAAAATAGGCGATTTCGTAGTATACACTATTCATCGAAAATATACTACAAATATACGTCAAATTTTGCAGGAATGTAATAAAAACATTCATGCTTGGGTGTCCGGTCGAATTACTGTTCAAAACATACAATAAAACGTAAGAAATTTTATATTACTGAACCTCTCAAAAACCAATATGGCCGCTAGAAATGTCAACAGGTCCTTTGAGGTTAGATATAAACGTTTCTGGAACTCAGATGTGTTAAATCAGACCGGACACCCATTCTTTGATCATTCCTGAACCTTTCAAAACCGTCGGAATGTCGATTACACGAACCAAATCCACGAATAGTGTATACTACGATTGCAAAAACTGTTTGCTTTTCGCACAGGCTCAGAGCTGGTAAAGAGCATGAATATAGTTCCGTCATTAGGAGACAGGTGGCGCTGTTTATTTTTGGCAAAAGCTCCGAGCCTCTGCAATGCGACCGTAGTGTACACTATATATGGATTTGGCTTGTGTAGTTAACATTCTAATGGTTTTGGAATATTTAGAAATCATCACAGAATTGACGTCCGATCTGATTTTACATATCTAATTTCCAGAAACAATTATATCTTACAGCAAAGGTCTGTTGACATATGGTGTGCGGCCATTTTGCTTTCGATATCTTTTGCCAAAAGTAAGCAGACTACTCGGCGCCACCTGTGTTCTAATCGGTAAACTTACCGACCAAAGTCGGTATCAAAATCGACTCCAGCATCCCCTTAAGCTATGGTTAATTAAGGGGATGCTGGAGTAGATTTTTTTGCCGACTTTGGTCGGTAAAAATAGGCGATTTCGTAGTATACACTATTCATCGAAAATATACTACAAATATACGTCAAATTTTGCAGGAATGTAATAAAAACATTCATGCTTGGGTGTCCGGTCGAATTACTGTTCAAAACATACAATAAAACGTAAGAAATTTTATATTACTGAACCTCTCAAAAACCAATATGGCCGCTAGAAATGTCAACAGGTCCTTTGAGGTTAGATATAAACGTTTCTGGAACTCAGATGTGTTAAATCAGACTGGACACCCATTCTTTGATCATTCCTGAACCTTTCAAAACCGTCGGAATGTCGATTACACGAACCAAATCCACGAATAGTGTATACTACGATTGCAAAAACTGTTTGCTTTTCGCACAGGCTCAGAGCTGGTAAAGAGCATGAATATAGTTCCGTCATTAGGAGACAGGTGGCGCTGTTTACTTTTGGCATGTGGAGATATGGTTGTCTCTCACAATAAAGATTAAAAGGCCAGGAATTCACTCTAAACTATATTTATTAGGAATAACGAGGCGTAATTATACAAAGATATAAAAATACTGTATTGCCACAGCTGTGGTGATGTTTCCTTTTCCAAGGTATCCGTAGAACTGTGTGTTCTGTAAGTCGTATCACTAAGGAGGGGAACTTCCGTCGCCCGCGTCGTCTTTTCTCGGGACTAGTAGTTGCTTCCGCCGCTGGCGCTGATCGCTCGTTCTGTCGCTAACGATGGACGGAGGCTGAGGCAGAGCCGCCACAACCACTCCCCCCCCAGTGACCTGACTGGGCAAGGAAGGGAATGAAACTTTTTTCGTTTTTTTAGCGTACGTCCTGAGTGGTGGGTCCATATTCGTCGATCTATGCTCTTCAGGTACGGTGGTGGAAGTGCTGGGACCAGGAGTCTCGTCTGACTCAGCTGGTTGATCATTGTCAGTCTTTGTGATGAAGGCAGGTTTCAATCTATCCACAGAGATTGCTTTTTCGGCTCCGTGTATTTTCACGACGAAAACTCTGTCGTCCACCCTTCTGACGATTTCATGAGGTCCGGTATATGGCGGATCGAGGGGTTTTTTGACCGCATCGACACAGACGAAAACGTGACTGCATTTGTAGAGATCCTTGAGGATGAAAAATCGTGCTTTCGTGTGGTGGGCTGTTGGAGTCGGTCGCACACGACGCATCTGCTCTCGAAATTTTTCCAGGAAGAAATTCGGATCAGCAGGTAAGTTTTCTGAGACGAAGAATTCACCGGGGATGCGTAATTCCGTTCCGTAGAGTAGCTGCGCTGGAGAGGCTCTTAGGTCCTCTTTGAAGGCAACTCGAAGTCCTAGCATAACTGAGGGAAGCAGATCCGGCCAAGGTATCGGGGCATTGCACATCAGTGCGGCTTTCAGCGTGCGATGCCAACGCTCGACGATTCCGTTGGATTGAGGTCGATATGGTGTCGTGTGGATCTTCTGCGCTCCGACTAAGTTTGCTAACGCCGTGAAAAGTCGGGATTCAAATTGAGAGCCTTGGTCAGTCGTAATCTTGAGAGGTGTGCCAAACTGCGCAATCCAATTTGCGAAAAAGGCAGTGGCTATCGTTTCGGCTTCTATGTTGCTGAGAGGGACAGCGACAGGCCACCGTGTGAACCTGTCGATCATGGTGAGGCAGTATCGCAGACCTTTGATCGTTGGTAATTCAATTATGTCCAGATGAACATGGTCGAATCGATTGTCTGGAACTGTGATGTGTGCTGGCTCGATCCGATTGTGTCGTTGAATCTTGCATTTTTGACACGGGACGCACTCTCGACACCAACGTGCTGCGTCGCGCTTGATGCCGGGCCAGATAAACTTTTCTTTTAGGTGACGTGTCGTTACACGGTTGCTAGGATGAGCGGCTGACTGTACGACGTCGAAAGCTTTCTTGCGAAGGCTGGTGGGCACGTAAGGACGAACCCAACCCGTGGAAGTGTCACAGAAAATTGGGTGATCCTCGATGACGAGTCGCTGAAGTTTACAAGAGGTGTGGTCGGAAGTGAGTAATTGCTCGAGCTCTTCATCATCCTCCTGCGCGGCTCTGAGGGCCTCAGAGCTCAAAACTTTTGGCATATCGATTGCATTGATACGCGAGAGCGCGTCGGCGACTACGTTGTCCTCTCCGCTGACGTGGACGATTTCTGTCGTGAACTCCGAGATGAAAGTCAGATGGTTTAGCTGTCGCGGTGACGCTTTTTCCGGACGCTGGTTGAATGCGTAGACGAGAGGACGGTGGTCAGTCTTCACGACGAACGCTCGTGCCTCTAGCATGTGTCTGAAGAATTTAATGGCCGCGAAAATTGCTAAAAGTTCTCGGTCGTACGTACTGTACCGAGTCTCGGTTGGGCTAAGCTTGCGTGAGAAAAAACCAAGAGGTTTCCAGGTGTCGTCCTCAAATTGCTCGAGAGCGGCCCCAATTGCAGTATCGGAGGCATCTGTCGAGAGAGCGAGCGCTGCTGATGATGAGAAGAAACTAAGTCGAGTTGCATCCGCGATTTTTTTCTTGCAAGCGGTGAACGCTGCCTCTGATTCTGGGGTCCACGGAATTTTTCGCTTGTCGCGTTTCTTCGAGTCCTTTAAGAAGTCGTTTAGTGGAGCTTGGACGTGTGCGGCATGTGGAATGCATCGTCGATAATAATTGAGCATTCCGAGGAACCTGCGGAGCTCGCAGATAGTCTCAGGCTTCGGAAAATCGACTATGGCCTGCACTTTTTCTTCCGGTGGCGAGTAACCATTGTTTTTGACGTTGTATCCCAAGTAGATTACTTCTTCTTTGCCGAAATGGCACTTACTCGGGTTGATATAGAGATGATTATCCTGAAGAATCTTGAATATGACCTCGAGGTGTTGTAGATGCTCTTCAGGACCACTGGAGAACACAATGAGATCGTCAATGTAGCAGGCTGCGAAGTCAATGTTCCTCAGGAGATTGTCCATGTGACGTTGAAATGTCTGAGCGGCGTTGCGAAGACCTGGGGGCATGCCAAGGAATTCAAACAATCCAAAGGGTGTCGTTATGGCCGTTTTGGGAATGTCATCCTGAGCCACTGGAATCTGGTGGTATGCACGCACGAGATCGAGGGTTGAGAACGTGTTGCACCCGTGACAGCGTTGTAGAATATCGTCAATGATGGGTACCGGGTAACGATCAGGCACCGTCTGCTGGTTGAGACCACGATAGTCTCCTGTAGTCCGCCATCCACCTTGTGGCTTCTGGACCATGTGAATGGGACTTGCCCATTGGCTGCTGGATGGGCGCACGACTCCATTGTGAAGGAGAGATTGCACATCCTCTCGGGCAGCTTGCAGTTTGTCGCCGGTGATTCGTCGCGGCCTTTCGGCTACTGGTGGTCCGCTCGTGACAATGTGGTGAGCAACCGGGCTATCGATTTGCGCTCGAGGAGCTGCTGGTGGCCTCGCTATATCGATGAATTTCTCGAGAAGGTGACGGATTGGATGCGGAAGTGTGGATTCGTCGTCGGAGACAGTTGAAACATTGTAAACACTGGTCGGGCACAGTTGTCCAGTCGTCGAGAGGCCCGTCACGCGATCGATAAGACATTTACCCTTCAGGTCGATGAGCAGACCGTAGAATGTGAGAAGATCTGCACCAATGATTGCGGTCTTCACGTTGGCAATTGTAAAATTCCATCGAAAGTCACGACGGAGTCCGATTTTAAGTATGAGTAGTCGCTGGCCATACGTTTCAATTACGGTATTGTTGGCAGCATACAATTTGAGCTTGGCTGGTAATGTTGAGACTTGAGCCCACGAACGAGGAATAATTGAGATGACAGATCCTGAATCTATGAGGAATCTGTGTCCAACTACTTTGTCTGTGATGAAAAGTCGTAGCTCTTGAATGGCGGTGTTGTTGTTGAGCTCGGAGCTGCCGCAGGCCGCCTGAACTGTCGGCAGCACCTCTAGTTTCCCGTCTGAGTTTCTGTTTTTACGTATGTGCATGGGAGTTTGCACCGCCGAGCCTCGTGTCCGAAACGCTCATGGAAATAGCAAAGACCGTTCCGGTTGGATGGTGCAGGCGTAGATGAGCGATCGCGCGCTCGCGCACGTGGTTGCTGTGTATTCGCATTGGCTACCGAGGTCGACAGCTGCTGCATCTGTTTCATCATCTCGTCGATGGATTTTTCCACGCGGCTGAGCCTTTGGCTAAACGTAGGTTGTGCTGAACTCACAATTGCACCATGTACTGTGCGAGCCACAGCATCGACGTCACCTGCAGTGTGAGTGCTTGTTGCCAGGACATGTGCGCCAGAGCTGTTCTCCATGGCGTTGTCAGCTGCCTCTGCGAGCTGGTCAAGTGTGCTACCGCTCTGCACAGCCTTGAGGATTTTGCTGACTACGTCGGGCAACAGAGCGAACCATCGACTGCGTAGAAAATCTTCAGGTGCTTGTGGACCAGCAAGGTCTTTCATTTTTCTGAGAAGTTGACTGGGCTTCTGGTTTCCCAGCTCGAGCTCTGTCAACAATTTATGCAAGCGCCGGTCAACCGATTCGGTGAAACGTTTTAGAATTGTTTGTTTAATTGTGCTATACTTATTTTCGTTTGGTGGTGCTCTGATGACGTCTGACACCTCTCCTAGATTCGCAGGGCCCAGTGCGATGACGACGGCATTGTATTTGTTGAGGTCATTCGTAATGCGTCTGGCGAGAAACTGGGCTTCTATGTGAAAAAACCAAAGCTCGGGTTGTTCCTTCCAAAACTCTGGTAGTTTAAGAGGCGTGAGAGCCATAACCTCTGCGTTGGCTGCACCGGCAGCGTTGTAGTAAGCTCCGGGCATTGGATAATAATTGGCGTACGGCGGCATTCCTGGGTTTATATTACCCAAAAAAGGTCCACCGGCAGGTTGAAAACCTTGCTGTTGCTGTTGTACGGGCACGGGAGGTATAAGCGGTGCGTTGCCGACAGGTTGTATCGGGTGCTGCCCATTGTCTCCCGGCAATATTTGTTGCTGTTGTTGTTGTGCAGCTAAATTTGCGGCTGCTGCGGGATCCGCGACATGGCCGTTTCCGTTGCGCTCAGGCGAATGATCGACCACCATGTTGGCTATCGGCGTCTATTCATACACGAGGCTATTTGAGGTTAGCTGTTGAGTCTTTGGCTATCACGTTGTATCACGCAAAATCACGTCGTATCACGTAACAATCACGTCGGGGTCACCAATTGTGGAGATATGGTTGTCTCTCACAATAAAGATTAAAAGGCCAGGAATTCACTCTAAACTATATTTATTAGGAATAACGAGGCGTAATTATACAAAGATATAAAAATACTGTATTGCCACAGCTGTGGTGATGTTTCCTTTTCCAAGGTATCCGTAGAACTGTGTGTTCTGTAAGTCGTATCACTAAGGAGGGGAACTTCCGTCGCCCGCGTCGTCTTTTCTCGGGACTAGTAGTTGCTTCCGCCGCTGGCGCTGATCGCTCGTTCTGTCGCTAACGATGGACGGAGGCTGAGGCAGAGCCGCCACAGGCAAAAGCTCCGAGCCTCTGCAATGCGACCGTAGTATACACTATATATGGATTTGGCTTGTGTAGTTAACATTCTGATGGTTTTGGAATATTTAGAAATCATCACAGAATTGACGTCCGATCTGATTTTACATATCTAATTTCCAGAAACAATTATATCTTACAGCAAAGGTCTGTTGACATATGGTGTGCGGCCATTTTGCTTTCGATATCTTTTGCCAAAAGTAAGCAGACTACTCGGCGCCACCTGTGTTCTAATCGGTAAACTTACCGACCAAAGTCGGTATCACAATCGACTCCAGCATCCCCTTAAGCTATGGTTAATTAACCGGTTAATTAACCGGTTAATTAACCAACTAGTGACTATAGCCAATCTGATTGGCTACCAGAAGAAAAGCGCGGCTTTGTTTTGATAACACCGAACGCGGTTCCTGTAGACAAGACCGACAAGACATTGTGATTGATATTCGTAAAGCTCGCAAACGTACGTCGCGTTTATTCGAATTTCAGACGATTAATTAACAACGTCGTAACATTAGTGGCATGAACATCGTTTACCACCAAAAATTATACAACAATGGTAAGTCCACGAATAAATATTCCTCGTGTTTCAATATTTTGGGGGTTATTTTATATACCGTCTGTCATATATATACATATTCATATATATTCGATTTAAAAAAAAATATATGACTTTTTCGTGTTGAATTTGCGAAATATACGATCTTGACACTTTTCTCAGTATATTTCATAAATTGTTAAAATGTTTTAACTACAAAAAAAAAAAAAGATTTTTTTTTTTACTTTTTTAAAATAATTTTTTTTTTTTCAATCAATAAAAACAGAAAATGAAAAGAGAAATAAATTTAGATAACAATAATTTTAAGTCTGTTATAAAAATGCAAGATTTTTTTTCCTTAGCTTTGGATAAATTCAAATTATTGAGAATCTATTTGAAATTCTCTAAAACGAGCAGTTTTCAATAAAATCGAATCAATCGTTTTAATACGAATTAAGAACTAGTGAATCCATTTGTGTGCGAAATTTGCGGATAATTTTTTAAAGCATTCAAATATCACTAAACTTTGAATCTCCCAATTTGTTTCAAATTATTCGAGTTATTTTTATTCCATTAATTTAAAAAAAAAACAAAAATCGATTATACCTGTATATTTTTAAAATTAAAGATGCAAATATAATGTTGAATATTCGAAAATCTTAAATGGTGCGTTAAAACTAAGAATAGATGTAACGGAATCAAGATTTAACAAATATTTTGCATATTATTATATACGAGCCATATTTTTGTATATACTTTTTAAGATATATAATAATATAATATATAATATAATGTGTAGAAAAAGCATTAAAAAAATAATAATTTTTATGGGTAATAAAAAAAAAACAATAATAATATTATAAATATTATTTATAAATAAAATAATATTTATAACATTATTTTTCATAAAAGGTAATAAAATATCTACAAACTTGAGAAGATTGCAAATAGTCATGGATTTTATATTTTTTTTGTTTTCTAACATTATTTTATATTTTGTTTTCTTTATAACAGAGAAGATCACTGGCACCTAGTCAAAGAGGCAAACGTCCGTTGTTGGGTAATATATGTAATGATTTATCACTGAGGCCATCAGTTTTAAATCCTTCATCGCCAGATTCACCTATTAAGCCGCCGTTAAAGAGAACAAGAGTGAGCAATGAAAAAACACTTAGCATACCAGTACGAAAAGCTGCAGTTCTCAATGAAAATGGAGTTGGAGCAACACAGGAAGTCATTACCGAACATGTAAGATTGTTGTAATATCGATTAAATATTATTGAATATTTAAAAAAAAAAAAAAATCACTTCACAGTGAAATATTGGATAGTTTTTCAGAAAGTACTTTTTTTTTTTTAATAACTGGTGAATTTTGGTTGCTCATAAAAATAAAATTCATCAGATGTAAAATTCTCTTATTTAAAGCAAAAAAAAAAAACTAATATTTCAATTAAAAGATTATAACATTTTTTTTATCAATGTTAAACATTTAACTTTGCAATTCAATTGCAATTTAAAAAACATCATTATTCAAGAAAAAAAAAATCACTTCACAGTGAAATAATGGATAATTTTTCAGAAAGTACTTTTTTTTTTAGAATTACTGGTGAAGTTTGCTTGCTCATAAAAACAAAATTGATCAGATGTAAAATTCTCTTATTTAAAGCAATTGAAAAAAATCTCATATTTCAATTAAAAGATTATAATTTTTTTTTATCAATGTTACAGATTTAACTTTGCAATTCAATTGCAATTTAAAAAACATCACTATTCAAGAAAAAAAAATCACTTCATAGTGAAATAATGGATAATTTTTCAGAAAGTACTCTTTTTTTTAGAATAACAGGTGAATTTTGCTTGCTCATAATAAAAACAAAATTGATCAGATGTAAAATTCTCTTATTTAAAGCAATTGAAAAAAATCTCATATTTCAATTTAAAAATTGTAAAATTTTTTATCAATGTTAAACATTTAACTTTGCAATTCAATTACAATTTCAAATACATCATTATTCAAGAAAAAAAAAAATCACTTCACAGTGAAATAATGGATAATTTTTCAGAAAGTACTTTTTTTTTAAAATAACTGGTGAATTTTGCTTGCTCGTAATAAAAACAAAATTTATCAGATGTAAAATTCTCTTATTTAAAGCAATTGAAAAAATCTCATGTTTCAATTAAAAGATTATAAAATTTTTTTATCAATGTTAAACATTTAACTTTGCAATTCAATTGCAATTTAAAAAACATCATTATTCAAGAAAAAAAAAAAACCACTTCACAGTGAAATAATGGATAATTTTTCAGAAAGTACTTTTTTTTAAAAATAACTGGTGAATTTTGCTTGCTCATAATAAAAACAAAATTGATCAGATGTAAAATTCTCTTATTTAAAGCAATTGAAAAAAATCTCATATTTCAATTAAAAAATTATAAAATTTGTTATCAATGTTAAACATTTAACTTTGCAATTCAATTGCAATTTAAAAAACATCATTATTCAAGAAAAAAAAAAAATCACTTCATAGTGAAATAATGGATAATTTTTCAGAAAGTACTTTTTTTAAAAAATAACTGGTGAATTTTGCTTGCTCATAATAAAAACAAAATTGATCAGATGTAAAATTCTCTTATTTAAAGCAATTGAAAAAAATCTCATATTTCAATTAAAAGATTATAAAATTTTTTTATCAATGTTAAACATTTAACTTTGCAATTCAATTGCAATTTAAAAAACATCATTATTCAAGAAAAAAAAAATCACTTCACAGTGAAATAATGGATAATTTTTCAGAAAGTACTTTTTTTTTTTAGAATTACTGGTGAATTTTGCTTGCTCATAATAAAAACAAAATTGATCAGATGGAAAATTCTCTTATTTAAAGCAATTGAAAAAAATCTCATATTTCAATTAAAAGATTATAACATTTTTTTTATCAATGTTAAACATTTAACTTTGCAATTCAATTGCAATTTAAAAAACATCATTATTCAAGAAAAAAAAAATCACTTCACAGTGAAATAATGGATAATTTTTCAGAAAGTACTTTTTTTTTTTTTAATAACTGGTGAATTTTGCTTGCTCATAAAAATAAAATTCATCAGATGTAAAATTCTCTTATTTAAAGCAATTGAAAAAAATCTCATATTTCAATTAAAAGATTATAAAAATTTTTTATCAATGTTAAAGATTTAACTTTGCAATTCAATTGCAATTTAAAAAACATCATTATTCAAGAAAAAAAAAAATAATCCTTTCACAGTGAAATAATGGATAATTTTTCAGAAAGTACTTTTTTTTTTTTTAATAACTGGTGAATTTTGCTTGCTCATAAAAATAAAATTCATCAGATGTAAAATTCTCTTATTTAAAGCAATTGAAAAAAATCTCATATTTCAATTAAAAGATTATAAAAATTTTTTATCAATGTTAAAGATTTAACTTTGCAATTCAATTGCAATTTAAAAAACATCATTATTCAAGAAAAAAAAAAATAATCCTTTCACAGTGAAATAATGGATAATTTTTCAGAAAGTACTTTTTTTTTTTTTAATAACTGGTGAATTTTGCTTGCTCATAAAAATAAAATTCATCAGATGTAAAATTCTCTTATTTAAAGCAATTGAAAAAAATCTCATATTTCAATTAAAAGATTGTAACATTTTTTATCAATGTTAAACATTTAACTTTGCAATTCAATTGCAATTTAAAAAACATCATTATTCAAGAAAAAAAAAAATCACTTCGCAGTGAAATAATGGATAATTTTTCAGAAAGTACTTTTTTTTTAGAATTACTGGTGAATTTTGCTTGCTCATAATAAAAACAAAATTGATCAGATGTAAAATTCTCTTATTTAAAGCAATTGAAAAAAAACTAATATTTCAATTAAAAGATTATAAAGTTTTTTTATCAATGTTAAACATTTAACTTTGCAATTCAATTGCAATTTAAAAAAACATCATTATTCAAGAAAAAAAAAATCACTTCGCAGTGAAATAATGGATAATTTTTCAGAAAGTACTTTTTTTTTAGAATTACTGGCGAATTTTGCTTGCTCATAATAAAAACAAAATTGATCAGATGTAAAATTCTCTTATTTAAAGCAATTGAAAAAAATCTCATATTTCAATTAAAAAATTATAAAATTTGTTATCAATGTTAAAGATTTAACGTTGCGATTCAATTGCAATTTAAAAAACATCATTATTCATAGAATTATGAGAGAAATAGTGGCAGCTTTTCAGAATGTACTTTTTTTTTTAAATAACTGATCAATTTTGTTTACTCGTTAAAAAAAAATTGACCTGATGACAAAATCTCTTATTTAAAGCAATTGAAAAAAATCTCATACATTAATGAAAAGATTATAAAAATTTCTTATCAATGTTAAACGTTTAACTTAGCAATTCAATTGTTATTTTTTTAAAACCATTATTCACAGAATTATGAGAGAAATAATGGATAATTTTTCAGAAAGCACTTTTAAAAAAAAAGTAACTGATCAATTTTGCTTACTCATAAAAACAAAATAGACCAGATGACAAAATCTCTTATTTAAATCAATGGAAAAAAATCTCATATTTCAATGAAAAGATTGCAAAAATTTCTTGAAAATGTTAAACATTTAAATTTGCCATTCAATTGCAATAAAAAAAAAACATAATTATTCACAGATAGCACTTTTTTTTTAGAATAACTGATCAATTTTGCTTACTCATAAAAACAAAATTGATCAGATGACAAAATCTCTTATTTAAATCAATGGAAAAAAATCTCATATTTCAACGAAAAGATTGCAAAAATTTCTTGAAAATGTTAAACATTTAAATTTGCAATTCAATTGCAATAAAAAAAAAACATAATTATTCACAGAATTACGAGAGTACTTTTTTTTTAGAATAACTGGTAAATTTTATTTGCTCATAAAAATAAAATTGGAAAAAAAATTCAATAAAATATTTCAATATTTCAATAAAAAGGGGTTATCAAAATTTCAAATTAATATTAAATCTTTAACTTTGCAGGAAGAACGTGTGCGAAAATTGCTCAGCAAGCCTTTCAAGATTCCGATACCAGGATATCAGCTTTCAGGACGAAGTTTAGGGTCGCGATTTGCAGGTCCCCGAAGATCTCTTTGGGATCCCGACGAGGCGAACGCGCTGGTCGTTTTCACTCCACCGGAAATGTCGGAACATGAAAGACTCAAAGCTGACCAGTCCGTAATTTTAATGAGAATCTTTCATTATATATATTTTTTGTTAATATATTAACACTCTAAAATATCAAAACGAACCATTATTTATTATTCACCATTTGTTATGTTAATTGACTTAAAAAAAAATACACACACACACAAATTCACAGAGCTGTAGTTGTGATTTAAACTATTCAATAATTCTATTCAATATTTAAAATTAAAATTATTCTTGGAGTGGCGAGTGTTAATATATTAACACTCGAAAATATCAAAACGTACCATTATTTATTATGCACCATTTATTATGTTAACTGCATAAAAAAAAACACAAATTCACAGAACTGTAGTTATGATTTAAACTACTCAGTATTTTTAAATAAAATAATTCTTGGTGGACATACGCCCTTCTCTTTCTTTATGCAATATATGTAATTTTTGAATGTTAATAATTATATTTTTAGTCAGTTTTTTTTTGCTGAATTTCGAGAGTCTCGTTTGTTTTACGTAAGTTTGGTAATGAAAAGGAAGAAAATGTTGATGTTTATATTTGTGGTATTTTTTAATTGCAGAACGAAGATTCTGGTGCACGTAGTTATAGATCCAATGCTTTGCAATATCTTGAGACCTCATCAGCGCGAAGGTGTCAAGTTTATGTACGAATGCGTAACCGGAAAGAGAATAGAAGGCGCTTATGGATGCATTATGGCCGATGAAATGGGTCTAGGCAAGACATTACAATGTATAACTCTCATGTGGACGCTGCTGAAGCAAGGTACAGTAAACACGAAAGAGCAATACGTTAATCGAAGCTGCATTTTTTCATTTGAAAATTTATTTGAGTCTCCTGAACTTAAGGATTTGTCATTTGATTTTCATTTCATTTTTATTTGATTTTCATTTGTTTTGCAGTTGATTTTAATTTTTTTTTTCGTTCGAAATTTCATTTGAAATTTCATTTGAAATTACATTTGAAATTTCATTTGAAATTACATTTGAAATTTCAAATGGAATTTCATTCGAAATTTCATTTGTAATTTCATTTGTAATTTCATTTGAAATCTCATTTGCAATTTTATTTGCAATTTCATTTGCAATTTCATTTGAAATCCCATTTAAAATTTCATTTGATTTCCATTTGAGATTCCATTTAAAATTTCATTTGATTTCCATTTGAAATTTCATTTAAAATTTCCTTTGATTTCCATTTGAAATTTCATTTGCAATCTCATTTGAAATTTCATTTGCAATCTCATTTGAAATTTCATTTGTAATTTCATCTGCAATTTCATTTGCAATTTCATTCGAAATTTCATTTGGAATTTCATTTGACATTTCATTTGCAATTTCATTTGAAATTTCATTTGCAATTTCATTTGAAATTTTATTTGCAATTTCATTTGCAATTTCATTCGAAACTTCATTTGCAATTTCATTCGAAACTTCATTTGCAATTTCATTCGAAATTTCATTTGAAAGATTTTAAATTATCAAACTTTTTACTCCTGAATAAAAAAAATTCATTTGAAATCTCTTGATTTCTCAATGAAAGATTTTTCACTTAAGGGGAGAGAGTCAGGTCAAATAAATTGATTTTGGAAATTCAATATCATCCAAATCCTATTGCATATAAAAATGCCCAACGCACTATATTGTTGGTACTCGATTAAAGGATTTTTTACTGTCGTCTGACTTGCATATGCTTTTAAATATTATCTTAAGCAAAGATCTTAGGTTTTCCATTCTGCGCATGATTCAGATCAAACTACTAGGCAGGTTGGAATGGCTGACGTCTCATTTTCTTCTT
Organism: Ephialtes manifestator; assembly: GCA_963970395.1. Classification (NCBI taxonomy): domain Eukaryota; kingdom Metazoa; phylum Arthropoda; class Insecta; order Hymenoptera; family Ichneumonidae; genus Ephialtes; species Ephialtes manifestator. Next base: position 2,431,208 of record OZ019968.1, on the reverse strand, counting down.
CATGAACAGATACACCGGCTAAATGAAGCAGATGTTAATAAACTGTATTATTTTTTAAGTAACATAATTATTAATAAACAAATTTTATGCTATTTTCTAAATCAGTGATTAACTTTGCTTTCAGAATGAAAAAAAATAGTTTGCTCCATTTAGCCGGTGTATCTTTTCATGAAGAAGAAAATGAGATGTCAACCATTTCAATCTGCCTAGTAGTTTGATCTGAATCATGGGCAGAATGGAAAACCTAAGAACTTTGCTTAAGATAATATTGAAAAGCATATGCAAGTCAGATGACAGTAAAAAATTCTTTCATCGAGCACCAACAATATAGTGCATTGGGCATTTTTATATGCAATAGGATTTTAATGATATTGAATTTCCAAAATCAATTTTTTTGACCTGACTCCCTCCCCTTAACATATTATTTCACTTAGCTAAATATTAATTTTCAAAATCTTCTAATTAATACACCCTAAATATGTAAAATTTTCGTTAAGGTCCTGAGGCCAAACCATTGATCGAAAAAGCGGTGATAGTGGCGCCAAGTTCCCTGGTTAAAAATTGGTACAACGAGATTGGCAAGTGGCTTGGAAATCGTGTGAATCCTTTGGCGATCGACGGCGGGAGTAAAAACGACATAGACGCCAAACTCACGGGTTTCATGAAGACATACGGTCGTCGATGCGCTAATCCCATATTAATTATAAGCTACGAGACTTTTCGTTTGCACGCTCACGTGCTTCACAACGACGAAGTCGGTCTTGTACTTTGCGACGAAGGCCACAGATTAAAAAACTCTGAGAATCAAACTTATCAGTCGCTTATGGGACTTAAAGCGAAGCGAAGAGTTTTACTAAGTGGTACACCAATTCAAAACGATTTGCTTGAATATTTTTCACTCGTTCACTTCGTCAATCAAGGACTTCTCGGTACTGCACAGGTAAAAATACAATTTAAAAACAAGGCTGCAAAGTAGAACCTTGCACATTGCTTCCTCACAATTTTTCGCTTTTTACAAAGCTTCCTCTCTGACGAAGCAAAAAAGTATGTTATTCAATTTTGGCTTCCTCATAGAGGAAGCTTTGTAAAAAGCGAAAAATAATGAGGAAGTAATGTGCAAGGTTCTACTTTGCATCCTTTTTTAAACTAGATAAATAAACATGTTGTGAATTCGCTTTTTCTATTTCGTTATTCCGTTATTTCGTTATTATTAGAGCGTTTTCGAAAGTAAATGTGATAACGTATGTTACTAAAAATAATTCAACATTCCATAAAATCACAAATTTCATACCGTTTGTCACTAAATTATACATATATAATGGCTGAATATTGTTTCATTTATATATAAAATTTGAGCTCGCTATTTCAAGTTTTGCAAAAGTTACAATAGAGCGATAATGTCAATTTTTTGATAAATTCAAAATTCCATAAAATCTGAACCACTTTACCGATTCGAGTCAAATTCAATACCAAACAGCATTGAGTGCACCTACTCTTATAACCAACTATTTAGCAAAAAAGATTAAATTTTACGAAAGTTAGAGCGACCACGTCCTTTTTTCAAAAAATTCAAAACGGCATAAAATCGAAATTTTCGCACAGATTTTGTCGAAAATTGGTACAGTTGAAGAGGGTCTGCTGCTACACTAGTGTGCCAAATTTGAGCGCGATATACAAAACCGTTCTTGAGTTATCGGCGTTCGAATTTTCGGAGTTGTATACATACACACACAAACACACACACACACATACGTACATACGGACATTTTTTCTAGATCACTTTTCTGGACGTTTTGGACAATTCTAAGTGTCCTGACATAAAAATCTCGAAAAATTTTTTTTTCATGAAAACAAAGCTTCCTCTATGAGGAAGCAAAAATGGATGCAAAGTAGAACTTTGCGCATTGCTTCCTCATTAATTTTCATGTTTCGCGTCTCTATGAGGAAGTTTCTTTATTTTATTTTTGGCTTCCTCATAGAGGAATCTTTGCGAAAGATGAAAATTATTGACGAAGCAATGTGCAAAGTTCTACTTTGCATCCTTATTTTAAATACAGATTAAAGAAGTACGAAAAGAAAATTTTTCATAAATTCAAAATTCTATAAAATCTAAACCGCTTTATGTATTTCGCTTTAATTCAATACCGATCGTCATTTTTCATTGCTTTATTCGTCAAAAACTGTTTAAGCTCATTATCTAAAAAATTTTGGCAGCTAGAGAACATACAGAGATTTTTTGAAAAATTCAATGTCTTATAAAATCTGAACCACTTTAACAATCTTCACCAAATTCGATATCTACTACAACTGGATGTTTAATTTTACCTTGCAAAAGATTTGAGCAGTTTTGGTCGAACTTAATTTGAATAAGAACGAAAACAAAATTTTTTCGAAAATTCAAAATTTTATAAAATCTAAACCGCTATGTGGATTTCGCTCAAATCCAATACCGACCTTTATTTTTTTGATTTCTCTATTTGTCCAGAATTATTTAGCTCATTAGCTGAAAAATAGAATAACATAAAAAATTACCGCGTAAAATCTACTTTTTAAATTTTATTTAATTTCACTGCAAGTTTAAATGCATAAACTAGTATATTAAATTTAATATACAAGTGTAATATAAAATTAATGTACATTCAATAATTTATTCAATTTTTACAGTAAAAGTACTTGAATTTTTAAGTAAATTTTAAGCAATTTTACAGGTAAAATACATCAATTTTATATCACATTGGCATGAAAATCTCGAAAAAAAATTTTTTCATGAAAACAAAGCTTTCTCTGTGAGGAAGCAAAAGGATGCAAAGTAAAAGTTTGCACATTGCTTCCTCATTAATTTTCATCTTTCGCAACGTCGACTCTATGACGAAGTTTCTTTATTTTATTTTTGTCTTCCTCATAGAGGAATCTTTGCGAAAGATGAAAATTATTGACGAAGCAATGTGCAAAGTTCCACTTTTCATCCTTATTTTAAATACAAATTAAAAAAGTACGAAAAGAAAAATTTTCACAAATTCAAAATTCTATAAAATCTAAACCGCTTTATGTATTTCGCTTAAATTCAATACCGATCGTCATTTTTCATTGCTTTATTCGTCAAAAATTGTTTAAGCTCATTATCTAAAAAATTTTGGCAGCTAGAGAACATACAGAGATTTTTTGAAAAATTCAATGTCTTATAAAATCCGAACCACTTTACCAATCTTCACCAAATTCGATATCTACTAAAACTGGATGTTTAATTTTACCTTGCAAAAGATTTGAGCAGTTTTGGTCGAACTTAATTTGAATAAGAACGAAAACAAAATTTTTTCGAAAATTCAAAATTTTATAAAATCTAAACCGCTTTGTGGATTTCGCGCAAATTCAATACCGACCTTTATTTTTTCATTTCTCTATTTGTCCAGAATTATTTAGCTCATTAGCCGAAAAATAGAATAGCATAAAAAATTACCGCGTAAAATCTACTTTTTAAATTTTATTTAATTTCACTGCAAGTTTAAATGCATAAACTAGTATATTAAATTTAATATACAAGTGTAATATAAAATTAATGTACATTCAATAATTTATTCAATTTTTACAGTAAAAGTACTTGAATTTTTAAGCAAATAATTGAAGTAAATAATTTGCTTCAATTTTACAGGTAAAATACATCAATTTTATATCACAATTGTGTGTTAAATTTCGATGACGAGTTTATGCATAAAAACTTCCAATCTTTTCTAAAAGTGTACAAAAAGGCATAAAAAAACAAAACTATGAGAAAATTTTTAATAATTTTCGAAGATAAAATTTTTTTTTTACAGTCTAATTTTTTTTTTAATGCCAGGAATTTAGGCGAAAATTCGAAAATCCAATTCTTCGTGGTCAGGATGCGGCGGCTACGGATTCGGAGCGAAAACTCGCTCAGGAACGATTGGAGGAACTCGTGACAATCGTAAATAAATGTTTGATCAGACGCACAAGCGCGTTATTGTCAAAATATTTGCCAATTAAATACGAACTCGTCGTGTGTATAAAAATGAGCAAATTGCAAACCGATCTCTACAAGCATTTCATTCAGAGCGACAGTATTAGAAGATCTATGCAAGGTAATATATTTTTTTTATCACACTTTTTATTATTGGAAAATTAGTAATAAAAATATGTTTGATTCGCAACATAAAGATTTGTCATTTTTTATTTTACTTTTTTTTTTTAAGCAAAATATGTAATTTGAAATTTTTATTTAATTTTTGTTCGAAGTTTCGCTGAATTCATTTTAAATTTTATTAGATTTTTATAAAATATTCAATTTTTATTTGCAATTTTTTTAAATAAATTTAAAGACTTTTTTAAAATAAATTATCAATAAATTCGGTTTTTACTTCAGCAAATTTTTTAGTAACATTTTTTAAATTTATCATTACAAGTGAAATCACAAGAAACTAAAAAATTTGCGCATATAAAATTTCAAAAAATTCACCAATTTTTTTTCTGTTTTTTGTTTTATTAACAACTTTTGTTTATAAGACTAAAAATTGTGTATATTTTCTTCACCGCAGATTTTTAGCTTATATTTTTTTTCTACAGTAAATCTAATATTAATTAAAATTAAGGAAAATTTATGTCAACACTTAATTATTATTTTCGTACAGCGGATGGCGATGGTGGGGGAGGAAAAAAGGGTGGGAGTCTTTCGGCTCTCTCGGCTATTACGTTGCTAAAAAAATTGTGCAATCATCCCGATTTGGTCTACGAAAAGATTCAGAACAACACAGATGGTTTCGAGGGTACCGCAAAATTGCTACCATCGAATTACAATACAAAGTACGTAACGTAACATATATTGCTTTTGAAATTTTATTCGATTTTTAACTCAAATGTTTATCATTTAACATTTCTTTCGATTTACAATTGAAAAGTTTTTTATTTCAAATTCCATTTGATGGCAAACTAAAAAAAGATTCATTTGAAATTTCATTCGATTTTCAACTAAAAGATTTTTCATTTGAAGTTTCATTTTATTATCAACTAAAAGATTTTTCATTTGAAGTTTCATTTTATTATCAACTAAAAGATTTTTCTGTTGAAATTTCATTTGATTTCAAACTAAAAGATTTTTCATTTGATTATCAACTGAAAAAAAATTTCTATTGAAATTTCATTTAATTTCAAATTTAAAAAAATTTCCGTTGAAATTTCATTTAATTTCAAATTTTTTAAAATTTCTGTTGAAATTTCATTTAATTTCAATTTTTTTTAAATTTCTGTTGAAATTTCATTTAATTTCAAATTTTTTAAAATGTCTGTTGACATTTCATTTGATTTCAAATTTTTTAAAATTTCTGTTGAAATTTCATTTAATTTCAAATTTTAAAACTTTTCATTTGAAATTTCAATTTATTTCGAACTAAAAGATTTTGCTTCCGCATAGAAAAGGTTTTGTTTTCGTAAAATAATTTTTTTTCGAGATTTTTATATCAGAACACTTAGAATTGTCCAAAACGTCGAGAAAAAAGTATAAATTTTCGAAAAAATTGAAAAAAAAATTCATTTTTTATAAGCCTTTCAATTTTTCGAAAAATGTCTGTATGTTCTCTAGCTTCCGCAATTTTTCAGCTAATGAGCTAAATAGTTCTGAACAAATAGAGAAATGAAAAATGAAGGTCGGTATTGAATTTGAGCGAAATCCACAAAGCGGTTCAGATTTTATAAAATTTTGAATTTTCGAAAAAATTTTGTTTCCGTTCTTATTCAAGTTAAGTTCGACCAAACCTGCTCAAATCTTTTGCAAGGTAAAATTAACATCCAGTTGTAGTAGATATCGAATTTGGTGAAAATTGGTAAAGTGGTTCGGATTTTATAAGACATTGAATTTTTCAAAAAATCTCTGTATGTTCTCTAGCTGCCACAATTTTTTAGATAATGAGCTTAAACAGTTTTTGACGAATAAAGCAATGAAAAATGACGATCGGTATTGAATTTAAGCGAAATACATAAAGCGGTTTAGATTTTATAGAATTTGGAATTTATGAAAAATTTTCTTTTCGTACTTCTTTAATTTGTATTTAAATTAAGGATGCAAAGTAGAATTTTGCACATTGCTTCGTCAATAATTTTCATCGTTCGCAAAGATTCCTCTATGAGGAAGCCAAAAATAAAATAAAGAAACTTCGTCATAGAGTCGGCGTTGCGAAAGATGAAAATTAATGAGGAAGCAATGTGCAAACTTGTACTTTGCATCCTTTTGCTTCCTCACAGAGGAAGCTTTGTTTTCATGAAAAAATTATTTTCGCGATTTTCATGCCAATATGCTTAGAATTGTCGAAAACATCGAGAAAATTGGTTTAGAAAAAATGTCCGTATGTATTTGTGTGTTTGTGTCCTGGGCTCCGAAAATTCGATGAACTATTACTCAGTAACCGTTCGAGCGATATGGCTCAAATTTGGCACGCAAGTGGAGTAGTTGCTCCGCTTTGAATGTTGAGATTTTAGAAAAAAAAATCAGCCATTTTGATTTTATGGTACTTTTAATTTTTTGAAAAAAGGGCGTGGTCGCTCTAACTTTCGTAAAAATTAGACGTTTTTGCTAAATAGTTGTTTATAAATAAATATACGTTCAATGTTGTTTGGCATTGCATTTGGGCGAAATCGGTAAAGCGGTTCAGATTTTATAGATGTTTAAATTTTTCGAAAAAAATCATTTTTTAAAATAAATCATGTCGAACTTCACCAATTTAACCGAAATGTTGTACAGCCGAAAAGGAACATGCAGCTATGCCACGTACCAAATTTGACAATGATCGGTAAAGTGGTTCAGATTTTACGACATTTTGAAATTTACAAAAAAAAAAAACGATTTTCGCTCTAGCATCAGCAAAAGTTAATAATGCGAGACAAAAGTTTGTACTCAATGGAAATAAGAATGCAAAGTAGAACTTTACACATTGCTTCATATATAATTTTTATTTTAAAAAATTTATAATGACCGCTTGTCCCAAAATAGAATTGCTCATAACTCTCGAACGGCGTGACGAATCGAGATGAAAATTTACACAAAATAGGAGGATAAACTCCGTTTTCGTTATTTCGATTAAGGTAGTCCTTGCGCATTAAGCTGAGGTCAAATAAGTTTTCGAAAAATGGGAGGGAATTGCAAACACTTTTCGCCAATATAAACAAGGCTGCAAAGTAGAACTTTGCAAATTGCTTCCTCATTATTGTTGGATTTTTACAAAGTTTCCTCTATGAGGAAGCTAAAATAGATTAACATTCTTCCTCATAGAGGTAGATTTGTAAAGATCCAACAATAATGAGGAAGCAATTTGCAAAGTTCTACTTTGCAGCCTTTTGCTTCCTCATAGAGGAAGCTTTGTTTTCATGAAATTTTTTTTTTTTCGAGATTTTCATGTCAGTATGCTTAGAATCACCTAAACCGTCGAGAAAAGTGGTTTAGAAAAAATGTCCGTATGTATGTATGTGTGTGTGTGCTGGGCTTCGAAAATTCAATCTCCTCTCACTCGGTAACCGTTCGAGCGATCCGGCTCAAATTTGGCACGCAAGTAGAGTAGCTGCCCCTCTTTGAATGTTGTGATTTTTGCCAAAATATGTGAAGTCATTAAGATTTTATGTTGATTTTAATTTGTTGAAAAAAGGGCGTGGTCGCTCTAACTTTCGTAAAAGTTCGCCGATTTGGCTAAATAGTTCTTCATAACTGAAGATACGTTCAATGTTGTATGGTATTGAATTTCGACGAAATCGGTAAAGCGGTTCGGATTTTATAGAATTTTGAATTTTTCGAAAAAAATAGATTTTGATCTAAATTACGTCGAATTTCAACAAATGAACAGAAATTTTGTACAGACGAAAAATAACATTCAGAAATGCCATGTACCAAATTTGGTGATGATCGGTAAAGTCCTTCGGATTTTACACCATTTTTCATTTAAAAAAAAATGTAGATTTTCGCTATAACTTCCGGAAAAGTTGAGAAAGTACGACAAAAATTTGTATCTAATCAAAATTAGATGTAACGGTGTTTGCAGAGGTGATTTATAGCTGTATAAAACACCTCTGCAAAAGAGACACCAGGTATAAAAAAAAAGATGCAAAGTAGAACCTTGCACATTGCTTCCTCATTATTTTTCGCTTTTTACAAAGCTTCCTCTATGAGGAAGCCAAAATTGAATAACATACTGCTTCCTCACAGAGGGAGCTTTGTAAAAAGCGAAAAATAATGAGGAAGCAATGTGCAAGGTTCTACTTTGCATCTTTTTTTATTTTGTATTTCATCTTCAAAAAATATCATTTGATGTAGAATTTCATCAATACTGAAAAACAAATTTATTCCCAAGGATTATTGATATTTCAACGTCTCCAATTCTTAAAAATTGAACGGGAAAAAAATGAATACAAACATATACACTATTTTTACGAGCTGACAAATAATATTTTCAAATATCATATTTCGTCTATTTCAGGGAAGTTTTGCCTGAATTATCTGGCAAATTGATGGTTCTTGATTGTTTATTGGCGTCAATTAAGTCGACAACCACCGACAAAATAGTTCTAGTCTCTAATTACACTCAAACTCTCGATCTCTTCGAAAAACTTTGTCGAAAGCGAACCTATCATTACGTCAGATTGGACGGAACGATGACGATTAAAAAACGTGCAAAAGTTGTCGATAATTTCAACGATCCTGGCAGCGGCGATTTTATTTTTATGCTGAGCTCAAAAGCCGGAGGATGTGGACTCAATTTGATTGGCGCCAATCGATTAGTCATGTTTGATCCTGACTGGAATCCAGCTAATGACGATCAAGCTATGGCGCGAGTTTGGCGCGATGGACAGAAAAAACCTTGTTTCGTTTATCGTTTTCTTTGCGTAAGTTTAATTTTACCACTACCATTTTTTTTTACTCACTAATTTACTCGATAACTTCGAAGCGAGAGAAAGATTTTGAAAATTCTAACCAATAAAAGACATAAAATAAAATAAAATGGAGAAATTTTTAACATTTGATTTTCAACTAAAAAAAGTTTGTAATTGAATGAAATTTGATTACAAACTAAAAAAGATTCATTTGACATTTCATTCATAAAGTAAAATATTCATCCTTCGAAATTTCATATAATTGTCAACTAAAAATCTTTACTTTACATTTAATATGTTTTCAAACTTTGAGACGAAAGAAAGATTTTGAAAATACTATGAAAAATATCTATTAACACTTTAAAAAATGGGCATATTTTAACTTTGAATAATAATGTCGAAGAGTTCTTAATAAAATAGGGAACAAAATCATTGATTTATAAACACGTAAAATTGATTTTTTTTTGTCTTATGAAAAAAAATATATGCTAATTTTTGTTCAATGGATACGAAATTCTTTCGAATTTTCGATCGATTTACTTATGATTTATTGATTTATTATTTTGCAAATAATTTATGTATTCTTCAGACTGGAACTATAGAGGAAAAGATTTTCCAACGACAAGCTCATAAAAAAGCTTTGAGCTCGACGGTTGTGGATCAAGAGGACGACGTGTGCCGACATTTCACGCTCACCGATCTTCGCGATCTTTTCAAATTGGAAGAAAACACTATTTCCGACACTCATGCCAAGTGCGTACATTTTTAAATTTTTTCTAATTTTTTAATTTTTAAAATTTTTTTTATTTTTTAGTTTTTTTTATTTTTTTATTTTTTTATTTTTAAATTTTTTTTTTATTTTTTTTTATTTTTTTATTTTTTTATTTTTAAAATTTTTTTTATTTTTTAGTTTTTTTTATTTTTTAAATTTAAATTTTTTTTTAAATTTGTTATTTTTTTATTTTTATTTTTATTTTTTTCATATATTTTTGCCAATTTTATTCTGAAATTTTAAATGTCAAAAAATTACAGATCTCAGATGTGCGTTCAGAATTTTTTAATTTTTAGTTATTCCATAATCACATTTTCCATTTTCGTAACTCGAAAATAGAAAATACGACTGAGGATTCATAGAATTTCTTAATTTCGATATTTTAGAAATCTCGAATTTCACTCGATATTTTTATAATTCTGTATTTTTAGAGCCCGAAAATACATATTTAAAAAAATAATAAATTCGTATCGGTAAAATTTCGCGTTTCAAAAGCCACTAATATTTTAATTTTTTGAATCGCAAATTCGTATATTTAAAAATTTAAGAATGTGTGTTTTTTAAAATTCCAAACTTATAATTATACAATTTTTTGTAAAATATGTAAATTTCTTATTTTTTATTTTATTTTTTCATATAAAATTTCTTTTTTTTTGTTGCCAAATTTAGAAATGTTTATTCTTCAAAATCCAAACATTCATTTATTAAAGAATTAAAAAGTGTATCGCACTGTCAATTTAAAAGAAATGCTTTTTAAAAAAATTTGCACTCATTTAACTAGTGTAAAGCGCAGAAGCCTCTTTAAGTAAAAAGAAAAAAGATGCAAAGTAGAACTTTGTACATTGTTTCCTCATTAATTTTTATCTTTTGCAACGCCGTCTCTATGAGGCAGTTTCTTTATTTTATTTTTGTCTTCCTCATAGAGGAAGCTTTGCGAAAGATGAAAATTATTGACAAAGCAATGTGCAAAGTTCTACTTTACATCCTTCTTTTAAATACAAATTAAAGAAGTACGAAAACAACAATTTTCATAAATTCAAAATTCTATAAAATCTAAACCGCTTTATGTATTTCTCTTAAATTCAATACCGATCGTCATTTTTCATTGCTTTATTCGTCAAAAACTGTTTAAGCTCATTATCTTAAAAATTGTGGCAGCTACAGAACATACAGAGATTTTTTGAAAAATTCAATGTCTTATAAAATCTGAACCACATTACCAATCTTCACCAAATTCGATATCCACTACAACTGGATGTTAATTTTACCTTGCTAAAGATTTGAGCAGGTTTGCTCGAACTTAACTTGAATAAGAATGAAAACAAAATTTTTTCAAACATTCAAAATTTTGGACCATTTTGAGTGTCCTGACATGTAAATTTCGAAAAAAAAAATGTTTTTCACAAAAACAAATCTTCCTCTATGAGGAAGCAAAATTTGTGTTTTTATAAATTTAGAATTTACAATTAAAAAATTTCTTATTTTTAGAAATCTGATACGATTCGTGAACTCAATACGATAATTTAAAAATATTTTCGAAAAAAAAGTTGACGTTTGAAAATTTTCTGTTTTATTAAACTAACGAAAAATCGACATATTTGTTTATTATCTTTGTAGATTCAAGTGTAAACGATGTGTGAACGGAGTCGAAGTAAAAGGACCACCGGAGCAATCGGATTGTAATTCTGATTTGTCAGATTGGAGACACGCTCACAATCCTCGTACTCTGCCGGATATTTCATTACGACAATGTTGGTCCAGTGGAATTTCGTTTGTATTTCATCATCGTTCTGCCGAAGTCGTTAAATGATTCACGAGAAAATCCAAAAAAGTTGAAAATAGTATTTATTTGGGAATTTATTCATCGACGTTTCAACGTTTTTTCCAATATCTATATATATATCGTTGATAGAAAATAATTTATAAATCTTCCTGATTCTATTCGTTTTTTTTTTTTTTTTTTTTTTTTTTTTTGTTAAATCACTCGTAAAAATTTGCCACCTAAAAGTATTAACAAAACTAGCAATTACAAAACATCTAATTTTGCGATTTTTCCTTTACACTTTATTATAATTGGGTAAATTTTCCTTTTTTTTTATTTTTGTAAAAAATGACAATAAAATCGACCATTTCTGAGATTTTGTTTCTGTTAGAAAATTTCAAGATGTGAAAGAGAATTATTTTGTGTATAAAAAATGTAAGCCTTAAAATTCATCTTTCAGTCCGCAAAAAAAGGAAATTCGAAAAATCATTATGACAAAATGCCGAAGGCTTTAAATTGCTATATTTGTTTTCGTTTTTCTCCATGACATTATTTGTTAGTTAAATAAATAAATTTCCGATTATTTTCATGGTTTATGTTCTTGTATTTTTCGTGACGTTTTCTCATCTACAAATTTCCATGGAATTTAATTGATAGAAATTCGTAATAAAATTGATAAAATTCGCATCTCCATTATTTAAGTTTTCATATTTTTAACGAATCCCTTACAAGTTACCACTTTTAATGAACCGCAGTTGATTTAAAAAAACGTAATTGCTAAGGATGTAAATAATGTAAACAACGCTTAAATACATAAATATTGTATTTTTATACGAATTTTGTAGAAAATAAGTAAAAAATCGTCATCGAGAAATTATTCGTGTATATTGTTGTTGTTTATTTAAAGATTTTCAACCATATAATATTTGTTGTTTTTTTCTGCGATCGTTTGAAAGCGGATAAAGTTTTGTAACTCGTTTTCAACTTGACCCTATTTACAAAGTTCGTGGGTTGAGATTCGAGTTGTCATTAAATCGATCAATCGAAGAATCGATTTTTGTATCGATCTTTTGGGTACCAACTAATCGATTTTTATGTCGATCTTTTGGGTACCAATTAATCGATTTTTATATCGATCTTTTGGGTACCAATTAATCGATTTTTATGTCGATCTTTTGGGTACCAATTAATCGATTTTTATATCGATCTTTTGTGTACCAATTAATCGATTTTTATATCGACCTTTTGGGTACCAATTAATCGATTTTTATATCAATCTTTTGGGTGCAAACTAATCGATTTTTATATTGATCTTTTGGGTACCAATTAATCGATTTTTATATCAATCTTTTGGGTACCAATTAATCGATTTTTATATCGATCTTTTGGATAGCAATTAATCGATTTTTATATCGATCTTTTGGGTACCAATTAATCGATTTTATATCGATCTTTTGGGTACCAATTAATCGATTTTTATATTAATCTTTTGGGTGCAAACTAATCGATTTTTATATCGATCTTTTGGGTACCAATTAATCGATTTTTATATCGATCTTTTGGATACCAATTAATCGATTTTTATATCAATCTTTTGGGTACCAATTAATCGATATTTATATCGATCTTTTGGGTACCAATAAATCGATTTTTATATCGATCTTTTGGGTGCCAATTAATCGATTTTTATATCGATCTTTTGGGTATCAATTTATCGATTTTTATATAAATCTTTTGGGTACCAATTAATCGATTTTTATATCGATCTTTTGGATACCAATTCATCGATTTTCATATCGTTCTTTTGGGTACCGATTAATCGATTTTTATATCGATTTTTCGGGTACCAATTAATCGATTTTTATATCGATCTTTTGGGTACCAATTAATCGATTTTTATATCGATCTTTTGGATACCAATTAATCAATTTTTATATCGATCTTTTGGGTACCAATTAATCGATTTTTATATCGATCTTTTGGGTACCAATTAATCGATTTTTAAATCGATCTTTTGGGTATCAATTAATCGATTTTTATATCGATCTTTTGGGCACCAATAAATCGATTTTTATATCGTTCTTTTGGATACCATTTAATCGATTTTCATATCGATATTTTGCGTACTAATAAATCGATTTTTATATCGTTCTTTTGGATACCAATTAATCGATTTTTATATGTATCTTTATCGGCCCATTAATTTACCGAATCGATCTAATAATTTCAAATAAATAAATATAGTTCAATCAGCGATGGGCAATATTGGAATAAAAATAAATTCAGAATACTTTTCCATTTGAATAACTGACAATAATTCGTAACTAAGACCAATAATACGATTTTTTATCATGAATTAATTTAATTTACTTTTTGTCATTTAAGAAAACTATAAAACTCATACAATTTTCTTACAATTACTCATAGTTATTCAGAGCGAAATATATTTTGAATACAATTTTATTCGAATATCGCTCATCTCTGAGTTCATCGCTATAAAATATTATCTAATCGATTTAGGGAGAAAAAAAACAATTAATCGGTATAAAATATAGTAGATTTTATTTCAGATAACGTACATTGTGTAAATTAAATTCATCCTTTATTGCTCTTCCATTTATTAGCAGAAATACTTTTGGTCGAATTTCATTCTTTTTCGCTCGCTCGTCGATTTTTCAAAGCCGATTGTGTTTTAAAATTCTTCGAGCTTTTAGTTTTAAGCGAAGCCTTCTTTACCTTTTTTCTTTTTTCATTTTCCTTCTCAGTTACTATTCTTCTCATCTTTCTATTAGTTTTCGGTCGAATTCGTTTTCCAGAAGACAAGATATTGGAAATCTTCTTCTTTGAAAATTCTTGTAGCTTCGTTTTGCCCAAATTTTTCTTTCCATCGATCTTTTTAACATTTTTCTCGTTTTTCTTGTTGACGCTCAGCTTTTTTGTTTTAAATATTGCCGATCTTATCTCGTAGTTTCTGTTCGATGATTCCACGTCCAGATCCTGATTTTTAAGAAGCTGCTTCCGGTCGGAAGTTCCAGTTACGCTGTCGTCGAAAAGAAATTCTTCAAGACCTTTGACAAAAGTTAGAAGCTCCGATTCGTCGATATAATTTGTCAAATTGTCGGGAATTTCGATAGGAAGATTAAGGCTGTTTGAAGATTCGACTGTCGAAACCGGAAGTGATTGAAAATAATGATTTTGGTGGGTCTCAGAAATCGAGTCTTCAGTCGCTTTGTTTCCCTTGATGAAAATTCCATGAACTTCTGAATGAGGAAAATTGACGCCAAATGGAAGATTCTTTTGGGTAGAATTTCCTCTTAAGCCCTGCAATAATCAAAATAGAAAAAAACTTCCAAATTTCTATTGCGTATATCCTGTTTTTTATTTTATTTATTTACAGTGATGTATAATAAGTCGGAATAAATTTAACAGCATAATTCTCTTAAGCCCTCTAGTAATTTAAGTAGAAAAATTTCTAAATGCTGTTGCATATGGGGCATTCCATGCCAACTCGGTCAACGGCTAACCCTCACATTTTTTTTTAGCGGCAATTTTTAATGTTATTCTTCAAACTGAAAAACGCATGCAGAAATTTTTTCAGATTTCTTTTTATCGAAATTTTTTAGTTACGAATAATTAAAGCTATCTAAAAAAAACGCCCTAATTTGAAAATCCCAAAAAATTCCGAGACTTCCTGCTATTTCTTTTTTCCATTTTATAATATTGTTCAAAGAATTTTTAAACGTTAAATAAACAACGCTTCGATTTAAGAATCTAAAAAAAATCTCAAAAATACTTTGACGAACAGCAACATTTTTGAGAAGAAATTTTTTTTTTTTTCTCATTTTATGATATTAATTGAAGGTATTTCAAACGTTAAAAAAAACACCCCGATTTAAAAATCTCTAGAAAAAAACTAAAAATTATTTATTATTATATATATAATAATATTATAATATATATTATTATATATATAATTATTATTATTTATTTATTATTATTATTCTGAAAAAAAAAAAATCTCCCGGCGGGTTCTATGTGAAAAGGTACATATGGAGGTCCAGACACACACTTTGCAAGTTTAATAAAAGAAACTGATTTTTTTTGGCAATATATATGAGGCATTGCATATGAAAAATGGAAAAAAAAATTATCCAGGTTAATTTGCAAACATTTTTTTTTTCAAAAAGTATACGCGAAACCCTATATTTTATTCCGGAACAATTTTGTTGTGGCATAGATAGTTTTAAATCGACAGCGAAAGGAAAAAAAATAAAAATAAAATAAGCGTATTTTATTGTGGAAAAACTATGGTGATCAAAAACCTGAAATAACTCGTACGTATTCGGGGAACTCTAAATACTCTGGAAAATAATTATGAACCCACTCACCGACAGCAGTGGACGCGCGGTCGGTGTGTGGCTTCGGCGGTCCCCAGAGTTAAGCAGCATTATTTGCGGTCATAACTTGGATGGGTGACCGCTTAGCCTTGCACTGGTTTGCGCGCCAACTGCTGAGCGGGAGGCAGTTTTTCTGAGTTTCTAATTTATTCTCATACAGTAGAAACTCAGTAAAAATAAAGCCGACTGTATCGGCCAGGTTTTCCGCAGTTTCCCTGTGCCCTCGTGCAAATGCGATACAGTAGTGCATTAGGATGAGTGGCTGCGGACAACACTCATAGAGGGGTCTCTATGAAGGAACGGGGAAAAGGGGAGAGGGAAAACGTAAAAGCCTGAAGAAGGCATACGGAAGAAACCAATAATAATAATTATGAACCCTCTCTACGAACATTGAAAATCAGGGAAAATCAGGGAATGCCTCATATATGAGGCATTCCACCGGTTATCGACAAGGTCGCGACTCTCATATTTTTTTTTTCTTTTGAGATGGTGTAGAGCAATATAAAAAAATATTCTAGAATTTTTTTTAGATTTTTAAAAAAATTTGTGTATTTTTAATTACCTAAAATTTGAGTTTCTCAAAAAGTACGTCAACGATTTTTTTTTCTTTTTTTACAGTAAATTCTGTGTCCAAAAACAAAATTTTTGAGCCTGGTCCCAAAGTGCGGCGAGGCCTAGATTATCAGCTAAAAATAAAACAAAATTTTTTTAAATTTAAAAAAATACTCCAAACTTGAATCTCTGTAAAAAAATTTTACGGGAGAATTTTATTTTTAGTTGCTATTCTAGACTGTCCCCATTTTCGTTCTAGTCTCAAAAAATTCAGTTTTGGACAGAGAATTTACTATAAAAATTTTGAAAAAAATCATCGACGTACTTTTAGAGAGATTCAAGTTTGGGGTACTTAAAAAAAAATTTAATTTTGTTTTATTTTTAGCTGATAATCTGGGCTCCGCCCCACTCTGTGTCTAGGCTCAAAAATTTTGTTTTTGGACACAGAATTTACTGTAAAAAAAGAAAAAAAATTGTCGACGTACTTTTTGAGAAAATCAAACTTTAGGTTATTAAAAAAACACAATTTTTTTTAAAAATCTAAAAAAAAATCTAGAGTGTTTTTTATATTGCTCTACAACATCTCAAAAGGAATTTTTTTTTTTTAAATATGTCGATAATCGGTGGAATGCCCCATATGCATGTATTAAGGGTGTTATAACAGCATTTTTTAGATTTTGTGAGATTTTCAAATCGAAGCATTGTTTATTTAACGTTTAAAAAACCTTTAAATAATATTATAAATTAGAAAAAAAATAGCAGGAGGTCTCGGCCCACTTTGGCCTATGATTCAAACGTTTCGTTTCACATCATAGTATTTTTGAGAATTTTTTGAGTTTTTAGAATTAGGGCGTTTTTTTAGATACATTTAATTATTTATAACTCAGAAATTTCGATAAAAAAAATATCTAAAAAATGTCTGCATGAGGCTCACCCGTTGACCGAGTTGGTATGGAATGCCCCATATATTTATTTTTAAATTTTGATTAAATTTTTTATTTTTTTTTTACCGTGAAGAATAATAACTCAGAGTAAATTAAATTTCATATTTGACAATAATTTAGCGATTCCTGACCAAAAATGATCTCTTTATAGTAACCGTTAATTTTTTGAAAATTTATTTTATTACATTTCAATTTTTAAATTGATCACAGCTCAAAAAAATATTGATTCATTGTCTATAATTCTAATTAATTAGAAAAAAGGGACATATTGTTTTACATAATAATTAAAAGCTTCCTCCATGAAGGAGCAAAAATTAAGGGGAAAAAAGTAGTCGGCGTTTTGCTATGTTTTACTCTTTGCCGCTCTTTTTTTTAAATTCAAACCTTTAAGAAGATAACAAAACGCCGATTACTTTCTTCTATAAATTCCTAGAATTAGGCAAAAACTTAATGAATTTTATTTAATAAAATAATGTCCTATGACCCGAAAGTATTTTTCGCAATTCCTTAAAAATGGAATCTTGAGCTTTTTCTACCTCCGAATGATTTTCTTCCGTTGTCCGCATTTCTTCAGTAACAGGTTCGTTTCCACCAAGACTATCGAAGTCATAATCAAGTTCAGGTTCTTCAGGTCCTTCATATTCTGAACTTCTTGTGTCTCGAGCGATTCGCGCCAAAGATTTCTTCTCGATTATCTTAATATCCCGTTTTTTTATAACTGAATTATCAGTCGTATTATCCAAATTTGAGGAAGAAATCTTTACAATTATATCTTCTGGTTTTTCCGAACTAGAAATCGAAATAATATTTTCCTTCGTTTTTATAATATCCGATTTTCTAGTTTTTAGTTCCGATGATTTTGAATTTTCTTCATCAATATTGTTATCTTCATTTTTTTTCATTGGGCCAATAAAATCTGTTGTGCTTTTTGCGCCAAAGATTTCTTCTTTTTTTTCAGGCGAATTCGTCGAAATATTCAAAGCATTTAGTTGAAAAGATTCTGTACTTTCTATTTCTGATATGAAATTCGGTAACTTTTGATCCTTTTCAGAATTAGGAATAGATATTGGCCTTAAATTGTCTTCAATAATTTCCGTGGGAGAAATTAAAGTATTTATTTCTTCAGGTATTTTGTTTTCTTCTTTTGCTGATTTTTTCTCGGTTGGATTTAACTTTGAACGCTCAATTTCGTTAAAAATGGAAGAAACGCTTAATAGATTGTTAGAAAAAGTTGAAGTTTCGTCATTTACAGTATTATTAATGACTTGCTCATTTTTTGGCCTCGATTCTATCGGAAGAATCATTTTCAGAGTCGCAGATGTTCTCAAAATATTCGATGATTCAGTTACTTCAATTTTCGTAATTTCTTCCATTTTTCTATTCCCAAAATTTTCATTTGACTTTATTTCCGATTCGTTCGGTATTATCGAATTATCCGATTTTTTAATTATCAAGGGATCGTAAGGAAGAGTAGAAAATTCGGTGAATATCTTCTTTAAAATTGGATTATTGGCAACAGCTTCACCAGATTTCTTCTCGGCTGCTGCAAAATTCGTTAGAATCTCTTTGTTCGGCAAAAAACGCGCGAAATTTAAATCTCCACTTGTATCCAATGAAACAGTCGATGGTTCCATCTTCTTATTTCCGGAAATTTCGTAAACAGTCGACGTTGAGCTATTTGGACGTAAAATTTCGTTTCTCAAAATTTCCGTAGAAATATTAGACGCGTATTTTTCTGAAAATTGAGTCACGTAGTCACTAACGTTCGATTTGTTCGCTGAAATTTCCTGATCTGTCGTTGCTGAAACTGTCGATAAGGAAGATTCGGGCCGTTTTTCCAAAATTGTCGATAAGGAAGATTCAGGCCGTTTTTCTAAAACTGTCGATAAGGAAGATTCGGGCCGTTCCTCCAAAATTGTCGATAAGGAAGATTCAGGCCGTTTTTCCATAATTGTCGATAAGAAAGCTTCGGGCCGTTTTTCCAAAATCGTCGATAAGGAAGATTCGGGCCATTTTTCCAAAATCGTCGATAAGGAAGATTCGGGCCGTTTTTCCAAAATTGTCGATAAAGAAGATTCGGGCCGTTTTCCCAAAATTGTCGATAAGGAAGATTCGGGCAGTTTTTTCAAAATTGTCGATAAGGAAGATTCAGGCCGTTTTTCCAAAATTGTCGATAATGTAGATACTCTGTCCTCGCCAGAATCCGAAAAATCGATCATTCCTGTGGGTAATGTAGATATAACTGCCGGTAACGACGGAATTGATGTTACCGACGGAGTCGAAATTACCGACACATTGTTTCTGCTGCGCCACGATTGTTTACCGACACGTGATAAAGAATTCACACCAAATGGTTGCTGCATTTTTCCCTTGTAACGCGAACGTTTTCTTCCTCGATTTCCATGACTTTTTCTCACAATATTAGGCGAATTCGTATCGTTTAGCGAATTTTTTGTTTGACGATTTTTCGCATCGTTGTTTTGAGCATCGATAATTTTAGATTTTGGACTTACGTTCTCTTCTAAGGTGTCATTTCGAGAATATCTTCTCAACGTTGGATACGTTGACATTACTTCAGCATATTTTGCCGATTGATTCACCGAATTATTTAGCATAAGCGATTCAGTACAATTTGGATCTATGATTGTGAAATTTAAGGTCGTTTTTTCATGAAGTTCTTCGGGATTTTTGCTGGTTAATTCGTTGGAAATTGTAGAAAAATTTTCAGTCGCGTTTGACGGCATTTTTATTATCGACATTTCGATCTCAGATTTTTTCCCTTCGTTATCTTCTGTACCGGAAATCGCGGTATCAGCGATACTTTTTTCGATCTTTGATGGCAATTCGGTAGTTTGGTAATTTATTCCCGAATTGTTGAATACATCTTCTCGATTTATCGTCAATTTTAGTGAATTCGTTAAATTTCCTTCTTTGGCTTTTGAGACTGCAAACTTATCGTCGAAATTAATATCGGGATTGTTGCGAATTTTTTTCAGCGATGTTTCTGCTTGCGGAAAAATTGTAAAAAATGTCGCAGTTTCTGTCAGATTTGAAAAATGAATTTCCTCCAAATTTGGGGAATTTCTTTTCGTAGAATCTAAGAAAGAAATTTCCGTTAAATTGGTTAAATTAATTTCCGTCAAATTTGCAACATTAATTTTCGTAGAATTCGGGAAATTAATTTCCGTTAAATTTGGGAATTTATTTCTCTCCGAACTTGGAGAATTAATTTTCGTTTGAAGATTATTTTCCGTGGAATTTGAAAAATTAATTTCTGTGGAATTTGGAAAAACACTTTTGGTGAAATTTGATGAACGAATTTCCGTAGAATTTGGAAAATATAATTCCCTGAAAATTATAGAATATTCTCTGTCATGAATTGTTGAATTATGCATCATTGAAGCATTTTTCGGCACTTTTTCCTCCGAAAAATTCGCGGTTTTATTTTTCTCGTTAGATTCTCGTATCGACGTTGATAAATTTTTATTCTTTATTGAGTTAACATCAAGCAAAGGTTTAAAAATTGTCGAGAGAAATGTAAAATATTTTGAGAATACCGGAGGTACAGTAAAATTCCACACAGTATTATTCGATCGCGTTTCCAATTTTGTCTTTCTTTTTGTCAAATTACGAATTTTCCCCGTAGAGAATTTTGCAACATCATTTTGCGATTTTTTTGTCGAATTTTCCGGCTTATGTTTTTTTGTTTTTTTCGATTTACGCGATTTTTTCGAAACTTTTTTTGGATTATCCGAAACATTTGTAGAATTATCCAAAATTTTCAATGATCTTTTTTCTCGTCGATGAAATTCAAATTTTTGGTTATCGGATTTTTTTAAATTGTGGGAAGACAAAAACAAATCATCGCCAATTTTTTCTTCTTCGTTCTTTAATGCCAAAGTGGGCGAATAATCCGTCACGTTAATTATTTTTGGTTTTTCGTGACAAGACTGCGAAATTTTTCTATCGATTACAGAACGTTTCTTCAATTTTTTTTCAAAATCATAAGAAACTGATGACAATTCAAGTTCGTTATTTTTTGTCTCGACGATTTTGTAGTCATCGAAAAGAGGCAAAATATTCGTATTTTCTGTTTCATCTTCAATTTCAGTTGATGAAATTTTTCGAAATTTTGGATTTTCGTTCAAAGTAGAATTTTCATCAAATGTTTCGATTAATTTATCAAAATTGTTTAGGTGTTTGGCTTTATCTTCTTCTTGTCCAATTTCTTCCTTTTTTACACTTGAATTAATTTCCTTGTTTGATTTTGACGTTCCATAAAGTTGCAAAAAATCATTTTGCGAAAATTCTTCGATGCTATCGATTTTTCGATCTTCGTCATTTTTCCGTTTGATGAATGAATTTTTCCATTTTTCGGTCGTTTTTTCATTGAAGTCATCATTTTTTTCCGTGTCATTGGAGATAATTTTTTTGTCAGAAAAATCGATCATAATTTCCGACGTTAAGTTCTTTTTTCGTGATTCCAAATTGTTGGAACTACTGATTGATTGATCGTTTGAACGTTGAGTGGAACTTTTGGATTTGAAGCGTTTTTCATTTTGATGTTTCAGCGATTCTGCTTGGCAGTAAATAAATCTTCGGTCTTGGGAGCTCAAAAATCCAATTTGGGATTTTTTTTCGTTCGAAAAGTCTCTGAGCAAATCTTTGCAGGATCTCGGAGCCTGCGAACAAAATTGAAAAAGCAAATATTCAAATACTGCTAAAGATATTTATTTTCATCTGTAATTTTTAGCATACGAATTTTCATGGATTTTTTTAATCCGCTGACAAAACGAACATGATAATTTTTGCCGAGCGGAATCGCTAACAACATACGCTTTGAAATGCACAAGTTTTACTCAAACTATGGAATTGTAACAAAAAAAGAAGCAATTCTATAGTTTATCAAGCTTTTTATAAGTTTCATTTGAATACTCTAATTATGTCGAAAATATTCACATTTTCAAATGTAATTTCAATAGTAATTCTTTATTTTTTTATTATATGAATTCTTAAACTTTTTATCTTCAATTTCTATAAGTTTGTTGAATTTGTGGCTTTTCGTTAATTTTGCAATTTATTTTGTGGCTTTTCTTAAATTTTGTAATTTTATTTGTGGCTTTTCTTAAATTCTGCAATTTTATTTGTTGCTTTTCTTAAATTTTGCAATTTTATTTGTGGCTTTTCTTAAATTTTGCAATTTTATTTATGGCTTTTCTTAAATTCTGCAATTTTATTTGTTGCTTTTCTTAAATTTTGCACTTTCATTTGTGGCTTTTCTTAAATTTTGGCATTTCAGTTGTGGCTTTTTAAAAATTTTGCAATTTTATTTGTGACTTTTCTTAAATTTTGCAATTTTATTTGTGGCTTTTTTAATATTTTGCAATTTTATTTGTGGCTTTTCTTAAATTCTGCAATTTTATTTGTTGCTTTTCTTAAATTTTGCAATTTCATTTGTTGCTTTTCTTAAATTTTACAATTTCATTTGTGGCTTTTCTTAAATTCTGCAATTTTATTTGTCGCTTTTCTTAAATTTTGCAATTTTATTTATGGCTTTTCTTAAATTTTGCAATTTCATTTGTTGCTTTTCTTAAATTTTACAATTTCATTTGTGCCTTTTCTTAAATTCTGCAATTTTATTTGTTGCTTTTCTTAAATTTTGCAATTTCATTTGTGATTTTTCTTAAATTTTGGCTTTTCAGTTGTGGCTTTTTTAAAATTTTGCAATTTTATTTGTTGCTTTTCTTAAATTTTGCAATTTCATTTGTGGCTTTTCTTAAATTTTGCAATTTTATTTGTTGCTTTTCTTAAATTTTGCAATTTCATTTGTGGCTTTTCTTAAATTTTACAATGTCAATTGTGGCTTTTCTTAAATTTTGCAATTTTATTTATAGCTTTTTTTAAATTTTGCAATTTTATTTATAGCTTTTTTTAAATTCTGCAATTTCATTTGTGACTTTTCTTAAATTTTGCAATTTTATTTATGACTTTTCTTAAATTTTCCAATTTCATTTGTATTTCATCAGTAATTCGAAAATGATTTCCAACATCTTATCCATAATTATCCACACTTCATTTGCAGATTTATAAATTCAAACTTCAAACTAAAAGCAAACTTCATTTGCAGATTTTTTATATCAAACATCACGTGTGAATCTCTAAAAAAATCGAAATTCATGTGTAGATTTTTTTCAAAATCGAATTGTATTTACAGATTTCTTTTAAATAATACAAACGTCATTTCCATATTTGAAAAATCTTTCAATCTAAATTGGTCGAAATTTTTAATTACGCAAATTTTAATTTATGGCTTATTAAAAATTGTATCGTAATAAAATGACCCAAAAATTGAAATGGACCAGAACATTTTTTCGTTAACCCACAAGTTAACAAAATAAAACGATAGAAGATTTTCTCATCAATAAATCATAATTTTTTCGCATAAGTTTCCGAAAAATGAGAGCGAATTGCAAACAGATCTCGATGATATAAAAATCTGTAAAAAATCATGCATATTAAAGATGCTGAAGACATTAATTCGGCATAATAATAATTCCAAAATGTTATTAACAAATTGATGAAAAATAAAATTGTTTAACAAATTTTCCGACAACTTAATTTTTTTGATTCGGTGAAAATGATTTGTTCATTTTTCTGAGTACGTATGAATTTTTTCAAATTTTTTTCTTTGCTTTGAATTTTTCGATTTTTTACATGGAAAAAACCACAAAATTCAAAGCAAAGAAAAAAATTTGAAAAAATTCATACGTATTCAGAAAAATGAACGAATCATTTTCATCGAAACAAAAAAATTAGGTTGTCAGAAGACTTGTTGAATATTTTTATTTTTCATCAATTTGTTAATAACATTTTGGAATTATTATTATGTCCAAATAATGTCTTAAGTATCTTAAATATGCATGATTTTTTTCAGATTTTTATATCATCAAGAAG
The DNA here is from genome assembly GCA_963970395.1 of Ephialtes manifestator. NCBI lineage: Eukaryota > Metazoa > Arthropoda > Insecta > Hymenoptera > Ichneumonidae > Ephialtes > Ephialtes manifestator. The sequence goes on along the minus strand of OZ019968.1, from coordinate 2,406,965 downwards.
TGTTTGCAATTCGCTCTCATTTTTCGGAAACTTATGCGAAGTGAGCGTGAAGCGACAGAACTACTTTAAGAATTGTTTTTCTATTTGTTAATTTCTTTGAGACTTTTTCTTACCGGAAAATTGATCTTCGCTCTTATGCGAAATTCTTCAACGACGATGTCAGGCGGTGAATTATCATCTTGATTATCAATCCCATATTTTTCTCTCGTTAGTCTTTTTCCCCTCAAATTTTCAGGGTCTTGAATTGCTTGAATCAGCACCTTTTGTCTGGTAAGTCTGAGACTGGCTGTCGCATTTCCAATTCTACCAGAAACGTCGGATCTTCCATAGGAATTAAAGAAGAAAATAATTACTTCGATCTTATTGCCTTGTAATATTTTTCCCGCCCTTTTAAATAAATAAATAAATAAATAAAGATGGATATAAAATTGAAAATAATTGACCACTTAATCTCACTCTAATAAATAATTATTCACGAGCGATAAAATAAATAAACAATTGCTATAATTATTACAATTTATAATAAATAATATAAAAACATGCTCATTATTTAAAGTTGAAAAGTATTATTCTCACTAAATTCTATGGTAAAAAAAAAGAAAAACGTTTATAAAATTCTATGCTATGATAATTTTTTACTCACTCGATAAGCGAAGCAACATCTCGCACTATAAACAATATAATTAACAAATTCGCAGCGTATTTTGAGAATCTTGTCCGCCATATTTTTTCAAACATTTTTTTCAATTATTTACATTTATTCGCATGTATCGTGCGTTAAAAATAGGAAGAAAAAAAAACGATTGGATTTCTGTCTTTAGACACGACGACGATTAATATAACGAACTGTTGAAGCACTAGCGACTTCTGTGAATTTTTAAAAAATGTTCAGAGTCGTTTCCATTGTTGGAGCTTTGAAACTCGAGCGGGAGAAATAGCGGTGATTATCCACGAGCGTAGAAATAAAATTTCTAAACAAAATTTCGTTAAACTCTGAGCGAAAAAAATCGATAGTGATTTTTACGAGCAATCGAACGGCGATAAATGAGCGACAAGAAGCTTAATCGAATGGACGTCAACGATTAATGCGTAAATTATCACGCAAAAATTTGTGGAGCATAAACGCAGCTCTAGGCAAATTTAGGCAGTGAAAGGAACGTTGATTTGTTTGCAAAGCATTTTCCATGGAATTTTTTAATGGCAATTTACTGAAATACGAGTCATTTCATACCAAATGGGCCACCCAAATTTTGCATGAACGCAAAAAGTTCATAATTTTTTCAAAATTTGTTTAGAGTATCACGAACATCCACAAATTATTTCCGAATTTTAGCACCTATCTTTGTAGTGACCGCGGCCCAAGCTGCTTAACTTTCATGATCTCTGATAGACTGCCTAACTATTCCATCCAAACTCGTTCTTGTAATATAATATACATCAATAATATATAAGCCACTTCACGTACTTATGAGTAACAACAGGAAATTGAGCAGTTTTTTAGCATCTTTATTATTAAATTATTTATGTTAATTAACTCTGTAAGAATGCTTCACGTATACATTCCTTACCGAAAGTTTTATTTTATCCGTATTTGAGTACCTCGCGATATGAGAAAAATCTAATAAATAATCAAGCATATCAAGATACTAATAAGAGCATTGATTTCGGATTATAAGAGGTGTAAGAATTTATTAAAAAATCAGTTGAAAAAAAAATTATAAAATATTATAAATCCATTAGTGTACCATACATCCCGATAACGTATCTATCGTATTTAACCAATAGAAAACGTAAGCTAAAGGAAACTAATAACAACTATTCAATTTTTATAAATTGATCAAAATCCGAATAGATAGAGATGATAACATACGATTAAATCCCATTCAAATTCTATCGATCTCTATCAATCTCTATTAGTACTTTATTTCACTCAGTGCGTGGAACGCGGTTTTACGCACGCTTCGCGTGCGTCAAACATCGTTTACACACCTCGCGAAATAAAATTTTGTACGATACTCATGCGTAAAACGTTTTCTTAACTCGTGTGATTGCAATACTCGCCTTCGGCTCGTGCTGCAAATTCACACTCGTCAGAAAAAGTTTTTTCGCACTCGTATCGTAATGTACTATTTTGTAACGCATGCACGAAAAGTACCAGGTTGTGTATGGGCCGGCGGTGACAGAAGATGGCGCTTTTCGAGAAGGCGTATCGAAAATACGCTAACCGTATCGAAAATACGATAACCGTATCGAAAATACGATAACCGTGTCGAAAATACGATAACCGTATCGAAAATACTGTGCGCGCATGCGCACATCGGTTCTTTTCCTTCGTGTCACGGCCGGCCATACATAACCTGGCACTTCGTGCATTTGTTACAAAAAGTAGTATGCGATACTTGTACGTAAAAGCGGACTCCCGACGGCGGTTGTAAAGTGTCCTCGTCTTCCCTCGCGCTACAAACAACACTCGGCTTCGCCTCGTGCCGTTGTAGCACTCGGTTCGACTCGTGCAGCCACTTTCCAACCTTCGCCGAAAGTCCGCTTTTACGCACTAGTATCGCAAAGTACTATTTTGTATCGCGTGTCACGCACTCGTATCGCAAAGTACTATTTTTATCAGGGAGTTGTTTTTAAATTTCTAATTGCTGGGTTATTGCAGTTTAGGAAGATAGGATGATCATACTCTAGTAGGGGACGACAGATGCATTTGTAAATTTTAGTGGCCTGACTGGTCGCGATCTGTCTATTTTGAAAAGAAATTTTCCGAAATCGAGCTGCACGCGCGATGGTTTTTGATTTGGTATTTTTTGTGTGTATATTAAAATTTAGCTTACTGTCTATGATTATGCCAAGATATTTCGCGGAAGAACTAGGTTTGATTTCGCGTTTATACATAGTGATTGATGGTGATATTTCGGAAATTTTGTGGTTTGTATATTTAAAATAAACTAATAAAATTATATTTAAAATTACCGATTATACAAAAAATTTGTTCCTGTATAAAATTTAAGTTTTGAATGTAATATTTAGCAGAAAATTTTTTTTATTAAAATTTTTCTGAAGCTTTTTTAATTCTATGGAAAATGAGGCACAAGAATAATTAAATAAAATATTGTAAACGCAATTAGGTTTTATTTGCTTATTTTTATTCGGTACATTTTTTTGCTTTGAAATTGAAAATCTTCGATCATTTCATTTAGCGCCATTATTCATAATAAAATATTGTGAAGTTGGGCGATATTTTAACCTAATGTTTATACTTTGTAACATAGAAAAATATCGACGTCTAAAACTGTTCGAAATTTGAACTTTTATTATTTCCAACAAATACTGAAGTTAGCAGAGTGTAAATTCTGAATCTTTACGTGTATCATTCGGATGAAAAAGTATTCCAAAATATTTTTCAAGGAAATAATCACGATTCGATATAAGAAATTTTAAGCGCAAAAATTTGTAATAAAGTTTTTAAAAAATATTTCAAATACTTGTTCATTCAAATGCCGAATTAATTTAAATATATATATATACAGCTTGTCAATAAAATGTACAGATATTTTATGACAATATTAAAAACAGTCGAAAAAAATTGTCTTAAGCTTGTAGACGAAATGCAAAAAAAATATAGACAAAACAGAGTCAATAAACTCCATCAACAAAAAAGCTAATCATGCAACTTTATTCATGTAAATTATCGTCCATCAATATTTAAGGATGCATCACAAATACATTCAAAACCATAAAATAGTAAAGCCTGAAAGTTATTAGTAAAAGATAATTTATAACGTAACTTTTAGAGAACGTAATTTTGTAAATGATTTTTTAATTCATATTCTCGTAATTATTTAAATCTTTTTTCATGAAACTGTTTGATTTATCAAATTGAAAATTTTTATGTGTAAAGTGAATTCTATAAAAGTATCTTAAAAAAATTCATCTGCTTTTGTGATACTAAAAACATTTGTTCTAAATAATAATGCCTAAAATTAATTTATGAATCAGTAACAAAATAATTTCGAAAAATCTTGATTCCTTTCTTGCGTTTGTTTACTTTTCTGAATACGTATGAAGTTCTAAAGAATTTCATTACAATTGTCCAATTCTTCCTTTGAATTTTCGCAAAATAGTTTCAATAACCCCGAATTTTAGAAGATAAATTATAAAAATATTCTCCATTACACATAAAAATTTGCAATCCATAGATTTCATAAAACGCTACATGAAAAAAAATATATATATAAAAACGTACCCCAAAAGCCCATTAAATCAATATTCTTATCCTCATCGCCTTTTTTTTAATCTTTAAATCCCAACAGACTAAAACTTTTGGTTTTGAATGTACATGCGATTCTGAATCATCTTAGCCATAATTTGTAACATCAATTTCGTTCCTTATATTCTAAAATTCAGCGACAAAGTATAAAAAGAAAAAAAAATTCTAATCTCTACGATCTATGATCTACGATGATCTTCCGGTCGATTATTCTGCAAACGTCCTTGATTCTGCGGTCTAAGTGGTCCCGAATTATATGGATTTGGTCTGACTTTCTGATGAAAATTTCTGTTGGGTCCAGGTCGATTTGGTCCAGGTCGATTTGGTCCAGGTCTGGATCGATTATCCTGATGTCCCTGATGTCCATGATGTCCTTGATGTCCCTGATATCCCGGATGTCTCGCAGCTGGATTTTTCCATTTCGAAGTTCCCGGAGCTTTAGGATTAGGTTTTTTAGGCGGTGGTAAAGCTTGTTGTGCCTTAAGTTCTTTGCCCAATTTTTCCAGCGCAATAGCATCTTGAAGTTTTTCCGTTAATCCATGTCCAAAAAGCAAAGTATCAGGTTTTGTTTCCTCCAAAACGGCTTTAATCTGCTTGCTCATTCCCGGAAGTATATAAGCAATTCGCGCGCTCGATTCTTTGTGATGAACTTCGATGAGAAGCTTAGCAGCGTCTGACAATAATTCGAGGAGCTTAAGCTTGTCGATCGCGTCATCTCGCAAAAGACTCGTTATTGCCATTCCCAATGATGACAAAGCCGTTCCAGCTAAACGCTGAGCGTAGACAAAATGTTTGTCACGTTTTTGGGCGGTTTCTTTCAGCGAATGCAAAACTTCGGGATTTAGAATCGGTGGCTCGAGATTAACGTTTCCGGTGCGCGGATATTTTTCCATAAGCTCTTCCAAAACGTCCTTCGACAAACCCGTGACAATCCAATCCTTCCATCGCGTAACCAACGTCGGATGAAGATTCACTTCTCTTTTCGCTTTTTGCGACGGATCGTCACCCAATATTTTCTCCAAATCGCCGAAGATTTTAATAGCGTCCTCGTCAATAGCCTCGTCGGGATTGTGCTCCAACGAAGCATCCGAAAGAACATCTATCGGCTTCCTGTCTACGTCCAGTCCATCCTCTTCTTGATGACCATCCATGGCTTTTCCTTCGCAATGGGACTGCACTCTACCAGATCAATAATCGGGTTTTTTCTGATTACTATCTTACCTCTCGTGTAAGCTAGATCAGTATGGAATTTAGGTTTTTTTAAAAAAATGTTTCATATTTTGGGGCGAATATTTTAGCTGAGCTACAATTTCGAAAGTATAGAAAACGCAACTACGCTAATATGTTGAAAAAATATAAGAGATTTTTTAATGAGACTGTTAAGGATGTTCGGCTATCCCTAGCAGGACCGATGGCCGTACAAAATGACCGTAAAAACAACCAGGTTCATTTTTGCCCAAAACTAACAGTTGTTCACGGTTCAGAATAACCACCTTGTGAATGTTTTAACTGGTTAACCACACCGAATAACTACTTCGATAACTGTCCAACGAACATCCGGCTGCTGGTTGTTTTAAGGGTTCTAGGACTAAATCTCCCTGGAAAATATCCCTCCGGAATAAATCCCTTAGACAAAATCTCCCCGCACAGAATATTCTCTCGGAAAAAAATTCTCCAAAGACCTAAAGAACCTGAAGAACCTAAAGAACAAATATAAGGAAAAAACCAAACTAATTAACTCCCTAAAGAACCGAACGCCAACCTAACTAACGCCCTAAAGAACCTAAAGAACATATATAAGGAAAATATCAAACTAATTAACTCCCTAAAGAAACGAACGCCAACCTAACTAACGCTCTAAAAACCTAAAGAAGTCAGTATAAGTGGATGATTCGCGTGATAATTTGTCATTGTGATTATTTCTTATTGTGATATTTTGTTGCTATGATTTTTTCTCATTGTGATATTTTGTTGTGTGATCAATCGTCCGTGATCTTTCGTGGTGTGATAATTTGACTGTTATACTATGCCGTGTCACCATATTATTCGTGCGGATAAACGGGTTCAAATCGGCGAATAAAACCTGAATTTTCGTCCGAGGAGATTTTGGCCGGGAAGGATTTTATCCAGGGGAGATTTTGCCCTTGAGAGAGTCCGGATACCGTTTTAAGAGTTAATCGTACCGAATAACCGCTTCGATAACTACCCCACAAACATCCGGCTACTGGTTATTTTGAAAATTAACTGTAACGACTAACCACCTCGATAACTACAAGCACAACAAAAAGAATTATTGTTTTTGCGTTTAATTAAATAGGTTATTTTTCTTCTTTATTTGTATATTCGATTTCTTCCGGCAATTTGGTACATATACGATCACGAATAGAGAATGTAAATTTTTTCGTCATTAGTAGGATTCGAACCCGGGACCCTGAGACTGTTGGTTCTTTTTTTTTAAATTAAATTGTTTATTGTTTCCAAAAGTACAATATTTTGTTATAATAGTCACAACAACATAAAAAAGACTATTAATATCCGCTTATGCTTCATAACCTATTTGTATAATTACTAATCAGGTGAAATACCAGTTTCAGAAAATATCAGTAACCCAGAATTCTTAACTCTCATATAGAAACTCCATTCCATACATCCAAATCCAAATTTTCCATACATAATAAATTGTCAACAGAGTCAACTCAAAAAATTAATAAAATGTCAAGAAAAAAAGGTGAGCAATATTTCATTACGCTTTTTTTTTTTTGCTGATTTTTGAAGCTATATTTCTTCGATGATCTCGCAGCTCTTAATAGCTGCGAATTATTCTTCACGCTTTTGTGAAAATCCTCAAAGCTCATATATTTTATATTTCTATTTCAATTTTTAAAAAAAGAAAAAAACAGCAATATATATAAGACGAGTCGGCCGATTTTCAATTCGCTCCATAATTCTGTATACTTTTCTAAATGCTCGAAAAAACACGTTCAATTTTTCGCAGATTTTTTTTACTAAAACTTTTGTTTAAATGAATTTGTTTTAAAAAAATGTTGTGCCACAATTAAAAAATTTGTAATTATTCTCAAAAATCTGGTATCAGATATCAAAATTTTTGAGGTATGACCCAGAAAAAAAAGAAAATCGTTAAAATTGAAAATAAATGAAACAAGATGGCAGTTCGTAGTCGGTTGTTGTGTAAACATTTATGCATAACACAAAATTATTTTAGAATTTCGCTGAAGCTTTTTTTATCGATATAAAAAAATCATGTATTAAATAATGAGTTGTTGAAATAGAAAATAAAGTGAGATATTTTTAACTCTCGATTTGTAAATTTCTCAAATCGAACCATCAACCAATTTTTTTTTACCATGATGAAAAGTTGGTTTATGGTTGAATAAGACAAAATAATTGTAATTCTCAGATATTTGGGTTTCAATTGATTTTTCAATACCAACCATCGATGGTTTTTTTAAAATTAATTTATGGTCAGTTCTGAAAAACCAACCAAAAGCCAACCATCATTGTATTCAGCTCAGAATTGGAATTATGATTATTTCATCTTCTTCAACTGTAAACAAACATTTAATTATTTAACACATGATTTTTTTTTATATCCATAAAAAAAGCTTCAGCAAAATTGTAAAATAATCTTGCGTTATGTATAAAATATTTGCGCAACAATCAACCATAAAATGGCATTTTTTTTTATTTTTACCATTTTATGCCTTTAAAAAAAAAAAAAAAATGGCTGAAATAATGGATGCAAATGTTTGTCCACTCTGGATTACAGCTAAAAAATTTTGATATCTGATACAGGATTTTTGAGAATAATTTCAAATTTTTTAGTTGTGGCACAAAATTCTGGATTAAAACTCTGGATTACAGCTAAAAAATGTTGATATCTGATACAGGATTTTTGAGAATAATTTCAAATTTTTTAGTTGCGGCGCAAAATTCTGGATTAAAACTCTGGATTACAGCTAAAAAATTGTGATATCTGATACAGGATTTTTGAGAATAATTTCAAATTTTTTAGTTGCGGCGCAAAATTCTGGATTAAAATTCTGGATTATAGCTAAAAAAATTTGATATCTGATACAGGATTTTTGAGAATAATTTCAAATTTTTTAGTTGCGGCACAAAATTCTGGATTAAAACTCTGGATTACAGCTAAAAAATTTTGATATCTGATACAGGATTTTTGAGAATAATTTCAAATTTTTTAGTTGCGGCGCAAAATTCTGGATTAAAATTCTGGATTAGAGCTAAAAAATTTTGATATCTGATACAGGATTTTTGAGAATAATTTCAAATTTTTTAGTTGCAGCGCAAAATTCTGGATTAAAACTCTGGATTACAGCTAAAAAATTTTGATATCTGATACAGGATTTTTGAGAATAATTTCAAATTTTTTAGTTGCGGCGCAAAATTCTGGATTAAAACTCTGGATTACAGCTAAAAAATTTTGATATCTGATACAGGATTTTTGAGAATAATTTCAAATTTTTTAGTTGCGGCGCAAAATTCTGGATTAAAACTCTGGATTAGAGCTAAAAAATTTTGATATCTGATACAGGATTTTTGAGAATAATTTCAAATTTTTTAGTTGCAGCGCAAAATTCTGGATTAAAACTCTGGATTACAGCTAAAAAATTTTGATATCTGATACAGGAATTTGAGAATAATTTCAAATTTGTTAGTTGCGGCGCAAAATTCTGGATTAAAACTCTGGATTACAGCTAAAAAATTTTGATATCTGATACAGGATTTTTGAGAATAATTTCAAATTTTTTAGTTGCTTCGCAAAATTCTGGATTAAAACTCTGGATTACAGCTAGAAAATTTTGATATCTGATACAGGATTTTTGAGAATAATTTCAAATTTTTACATTGCGGCACAAAATTTTTACTATAAAAAGTAAATTTTATAGTATTTAAAAAAAATTTAAATTTATAGTTTTTACGATAAATTCATGAAAAAAAAGTATCGGTACAAGAAAAACAAAAAAAAATAAAAATATTTTTTCGACCATATACAAAAAATAAAGTGTTTTAGTATTGAACGATTTTGGACATTACTGATGTTAAGTTTTTTTTTGTGCAATTTAAAAAAAAGAATAAACTATAATAATAGTTCAATTATTACGATTATACGATTATCAATTGTATTATTAGAAGATCCTAAATCGATTGGTCGGCCAGATTTTTTACAGTGTTATTTACTTTAAAAAAGGTTACAGTCGTTTGCCGGATTTTAGGTTAGGTTAATCAAACGTTTCGATCTTTTGAACTACTATATACTATTTTTAAAAAAGACGGCCAATCGATAAACGATCTTTTAACAAAAGACAAATGAGCTTTCGCTCTTTTTAAAATGCGTTAATTATGTATACTTTCGAAATTGTAGACCAACCACGATAATAGTGACGCTAATGCATGCAAATATTGTGGCTATGGTCTCACCCCTCGTGTGAGCGCCGCCGCGTTTAGCAATTGTTTAAGATTTTCGACACTAATCATTTTACATGATGGCGGAGGAAATTGGCAATAAATTTTTTTTTTTTTTATACATTGTTATACTGTTTTTATATGTCATACCTTTTTTTTCGGTGTTGATTGTCTGTCGCTGCTTTTTTCTTTTGTTCGGTATATCGTTGTCTACGACACGATGTTTGCAGTGGTTTTGGTGGTTTGCTTTTGATGAGCGTCTGATTTTTTTTGTTACTTTGGTCAGATTTTCATTAACGGCGCGAGAAATGTACAAATTGTTGGGATTCGCCAAAGTGTTTACTGAAATTGAGTTGAGGGCCTCGTGAACCAATCATTGATCTTGAAATAGTCGGGCTGATGGTTATGAGAAATACGTTGATAATGAGGATCCCAACTTTACCGGTAAAATCTACACACAAATGCAGAATTGTGTATTTCGTTTAAAAATCAAAATTGATTGCAAAACAATCGATCTGCGAAAAAACTATCGATTTAAAAGATCGATTTGCGAAACAACTATCGATTTAAAACATCGATTTGCGAAACAACTATCGATTTAAAACATCGATTTTTCTCTTTAAACAATCGATCAACGGATTAATCGAAATAAAAAAATCGGGCACATAATAGATATTAAAATAATTATTAAAAAATTGGTTTTTTTCATTGAACATTTTTTTACATGTAGATGCTTTATTCTTAACATTTGCTATCCCATTTATTCCAAAGATGTGTACCGGAAAAAAAGTATTATTATTATTAAAACATGAATATAAATAACAACCTAAAAAACAGCCACAAGTTAGTACAAGGTTTGCATTTTAAAAAAATCATAATTAAGATTGGTAGAATTTAATATCTTAACTTGCTACTTCGATGTCGCTTAATAAAAATCGGAAATCGATTAATCGACCAACAAAAAAATCGAATGAATCTAGTCGATTAATCGAATAAAAATATCAGCTCTTCCGATTAATCGAAAAACATAATCTATCAATTTAAAACATCGATTTTTCTTTTTAATCAATCGATGAATCGATTAATCGAAATAAAAAAATCTGGTACGTAATAAATATTAAAATAATTATTAAAAAATAGGTTTTTTTTCACATTGAACATTTTTTTACATGTAGATGTTTTATTCTCACCATTTGCTATCCCATTTATTCCAAAGATGTGTACCGGAAAATACGTTTTATTATTATTAAAACATCAATATAAATAACAACCTAAAAAACAGTCACAAGTTACTACAAGGTTTGCATAAAAAATGCTCATAATTAAGGTTGGTAGAGTTTAATATCTTAACTTGCTACTTTGATAAGGCTTAATAAAAATCGAAAATCGATTAAACGACCAACAAAAAAATCGAACGCATCTAGTTGATTAATCGAATAAAAATCGATTAATCGACCAACGAAAAAATCTAATGAATTTGGTCGATTAATCGAATAATAATAGATTAATCGACCAACGAAAAAATCGAATGAATCTCGTCGATTAGTCGAATAAAAATCGATTAATCGACCAACCAAAGAATCGAATGAATCTGGTCGATTAGTCGAATAAAAATATCAGCTCTTCCGATTAATCGAGAAACATCGCCCATCCCTAGCATTGATGTAACAATAACCGATTTATTTTCAAATCGATGTTTCAGAATTGATTAATTTACTTAAAATTTGTCTCCAAACTTTAAATAAATCAGTAGAACTGGATTTGAATATTGCTAAAAAAATATTAAAATCTATAAAATTTATAAACGATTTTATAAACACACGATATTCTTATATCTTATCACACGCAAATAATTTTTGAAACCCTAATTGAAAAAAAAAACACTTTTTTAAATACTTTTTATTCGAGCTACTACATATTTTGTGTTCTAATTGACTTATATTAGTTTGTTGAAAAATTATTTTTTCTATTCTCGAGCATTTTGTGGCCCTCATAACTTCATTCGAAAATCGTCTCATTTTGGCACAGTCGATCAATGCATCTCTGAAAAAAAAATTAATGTTTGCATGAAGTCATGTGAATTTTTTTTAAAACTTAGATTGAGGTTGAAGTGAAATAATATACCTTTCCTTTTCCACACACTATACCCTGCATAGGTTCTCGACCAAGAATTTGATCGCAGGAATCTTTTCTTTGGCACGCATACGATTCACAATCGTTTAGTCTACAATCTCCGAGTGCATCCTTAAATTGATTCTGACATTGCCCGGTTACCGACATCCATGCACCCGGTAAATGTTTCACCCTATCAGGGACCTGATACGGTCGGCTATGCGTGCACGGAGACCACTCAGTTCTGCAAGAAATACAATAAATATTGAGCTATTCCATTTTTGCTTTTGTAGAAGAAACTTTTTTTTTTCATGAAAACGTTTACTTCCTCGTATGTCAAGCTTTGTTTTCATGAAACTTTTGCTTCGTTAAGCGGAAACGTTTTTTTAAATTTAATATATCGTTATTTAAGAGGACATTTTTTCTTGCTCATAGAGGAACTTTTGTTTTCATGAAAATGATTGATTCCTCATTGAAGAAGCTTTATTTTCATGAAAATTTTTGCTTCCTTAAGAGGTAATTTTGTTTTCATGAAAATTTTTGCTTCCTTAAGAGGAAACTTTGTTTTCATGAAAATTTTAGCTTGCGTAAGAGGAAACTTTGTTTTCATGAAAATTTTTGCTTCCTTAAGAGGAAACTTTGTTTTCATGAAAATTTTTGCTTCCTTAAGAGGACACTTTGTTGTCATGAAAATTTTAGCTTCCTTAAGAGGAAAATTTATTTTCATGAACACTTTTGCTTTCTTAGGAGGAAACTTTGTTTTCATGAAAATTTCCGCTTCCTTAAGAGGACACTTCGTTTTCATGAAAATTTTTGCTTCCTTAAAAGGAAACTTTGTTTTGATGAAAATTTTTGCTTCTTAAGAGGAAACTTTATTTTCATGAAAATTTTTTCTTCCTTAAGAGGAAATTTTATTTTCATGAACATTTTTGCTTCCTTAAGAGGAAACTTTGTTTTCATGAAAATTTCTGCTTCCTTAAGAGGACACTTCGTTTTCATGAAAATTTTTGCTTCCTTAAAAGGAAACTTTGTTTTCATGAAAATGTTTGTTTCCTTAAGAGGACACTTCGTTTTCATGGAAATTTTTGCTTCCTTAAAAGGAAACTTTGTTTTCATGAAAATATTTGTTTCCTTAAAAGGAAACTTTGTGTTGATGAAAATTTTTGCTTCCTGAGAGAAAATTTTGTTTTCATGAAAAAATTTGCTTCCTTAAGGCGAAATTTCGTTTTCATGAAAATGTTTGTTTTCTTAAGCGGAAACTTCGTTTCCATGAAAATTTCTGGTTCCTTAAGTAGAAACTTTGTTTTCATGAAAATTTTTGTTTCCTTAAGCGGAAACTTCGTTTCCATGAAAATTTTTGCTTCCTTAAAAGGAAACTTTATTTCATGAAAATGTTTGTTTCCTTAAGGGGACACTTCGTTTTCATGCAAATCTTTGCTTCCTTAAAAGGAAACTTTGTTTTCATGAAAATATTTGTTTCCTTAAAAGGAAACTTTGTTTTGATGAAAATTTTTGCTTCCTGAGAGAAAATTTTGTTTTCATGAAGATTTTTGCTTTCTTAAGAGGGAACTTTGTTTTCATGAAAAAATTTGCTTCCTTAAGGCGAAATTTCGTTTCCATGAAAATTTCTGGTTCCTTAAGTGGAAACTTTGTTTTCATGAAAATTTTTGTTTCCTTAAGGGGAAACTTCGTTTCCATGGAAATTTCTGGTTCCTTAAGAGGAAACATTGTTTTCATGACCATTTCTGCCTCCCCGTAGAGAATTTCCTTTGACCCATCTGACAAAACGGACTGAAACTTAAGACACGTACGTAATAACGTGCAAGAACATTTGGTACCGCATTTTATGAAAAACGACTAAAACGTTAGAATTTTGTAGAACTTTGAATTTTTGTAACTTATTATTTAAAAGTAGATCGCAAAATCACGACTTTCGAATTGCTATATATGTTTTTTTACTTCTGAAAAAAAAAATTCGGCGTATGGTATTTTTTCCGCAAGGGATCAATACTTTCACCAGGAAAAAAAAATCCAGTAGTTTATAAAATTTGGTAAATTTACTTGAAAAAATAGCTGATACTCTCTTTGCTGCGTTGGGACCATCCAGATGTTGGAATATCTGCAGTATCCGTCATCACATAAGGTATATCACCCGCGTCGTGGGTTGCGTTAAATCTACAAATGAATAATTCGATAGTGAAGTAGATGGAAAAACAGTCCTATCGAAAAACGTCCAGGATAAAATTTGTCCAGTTTGCAAAAAGCTACATAAAGTATACTTTCAAAAAAATGTTATTTTAGTTTCCCTTAAATTTAAAAAAAAATCGCCAGTTTCATAATTTTTATATACTCACAGAAAAAATTTGATTCTAATTACGAAATCTTTTAGGCTTGTCGCAGAATGGCAAGATTTTTCAATGAAAAGTATTTGAAGTTTTTGAACAAATTTCAACATGGACATTTTCCGATAGGACTGTCAATTTCCAAAATATTAATGATGAAACGAAAAACGATTAAATAAAAATTATTAGACTCAGATATGGAAAAAGGGCCTCAAAATGTTAAACGAAAAATCTATCCTTGCATACAAGTAATGTGTTAAAAAAAGGATAATTTCGTATTGCCCAAACAAGTTCAAATTTAAATCTAAATTATGAAAAATATGGTGATAATTAATAATACAAAGAATCACACGAGGAATTTTTGCACGCTTATAATAAAAACTATAATGTATAAAAATTCATCACAGAAACAATGATTAGAAAGATGTTCAGCTCTGTATGAAGATATGTGCGAATATATTTCAAAATACGGATAATGATTCATTGATAATTAAATTGGTATTATTTCTTTGAATTGTAAAATTAGAAGTTTGAATATTATTCCTTTGATTTTTGAATTTTAAACTTTAAATTTTGAATTGTGAATTGTGAACTATGCATTTTGAATTTTGAATTTTGAATTCTGAGTTTTGAATTTTGAATTCTGAGTTTTGAATTTTGAATTCTGTATTCTGAATTTTGAATTTTGAATTTTGAATTTTGAATTTTGAATTTTGAATTTTGAATTTTGAATTTTGAATTTTGAATTTTGAATTTTGAATTTTGAATTTTGAATTTTGAATTTTGAATTTTGAATTTTGAATTTTGAATTTTGAATTTTGAATTTTGAATTTTGAATTTTGAATTTTGAATTTTGAATTTTGAATTTTGAACTTTGAACTTTGAACTTTGAATTTTGAATTTTGAATTTTGAATTTTGAATTTTGAATTTTGAATTTTGAATTTTGAATTTTGAATTTGAATTTTGAATTTTGAATTCGGTATTTTGAATTTTGAATTTTGAACTTTGAATTTTGAATTTTGAATTTTGAATTTTGAATTTTGAATTTTGAATCCTGCATTCGGTATTTTGAATTTTGAATTTTGAATTTTGAATTTTGAGTTTTGAACTTTGAATTTTGAGTTTTGAATTTTGAATTTTGAATTTTGAATTTTGAATTTTGTATTTTGAATTTTGAATTTTGAATTTAAACGAAATGGTAAATTTCATTGATAATTACGAGTGAGCGAGTTCATGCGCCAAGACGCTAAAGCTATGTAAAAAATCCAGTTCATATCTGGCAATTATGACAGCGCCCTTGCCACGTGTTCTCTCCATTCTGCAGACCAAAGACCTGTAGGCGACACCTAAGGATAAACATAATTTTTTTTACATTCATCGTAAAAATGAAATTTAGATAACAAGTTGTTTAATCATCGTCACGAATTTAGCTTTATTTGTAAATTACCCGCCAACGATCTCCCATCCGAACGAAACACGCCATTCCTATTGAGAAAAATTATAAAGTCAGTAAAATATTGATAACATTGATCATAATTTTAAGGGTATTAGTCACGAAAACGATCTTGAAGAGTTTAGTTACGAAATTTTCATCTATATAATTATATTAATCTATAAACAATTGGAGTATGTGTTTTACGTGTGACTATTTTTCCTGGTATTTCTTTTTTCTCAAAGGATATTTTTCCACGGGCACATTTTTTCGAAGTACGTTTTTTAAGTGGTAATTTTTCTCCTGGGAACTTTTTTTTCGTTATGTTTTTTCAGTGGCATTTTTTTTCTCCAGGGAGGATTTTTTTCGACGTACGTTTTTCCAGAGAACTTTTGTTTTTTAAAAAGACTTTTTTCGCGGGTTAATTTTCTCTGAGGAATTTTTTTTCTGGGCTATTTTTATTTTTCGTAGGAACTTCGTTTTCTGGCCTTTTTTCTTCTAATGTATAGTACTTTCTTCCTGGTATTTCTTTTTTCTCAAAGGATATTTTTCTCCAGGGAACTTTTTTTTCGTTACGTTTTTTCAGGGGTATTTTTTTTTCTCCAGGGAAGATTTTTTTCGACGTACGTTTTTCCAGAGATTTTTTTATTTTTAAAGACTCTTTTCGCGAATTAATTTTCTCCGAGGAATTTTTTTTTCTGGGCTATTTTTTTTCGTAAAAATTCCGTTTTCTGGCATTTTTTTCTTCTAATATATAATTTTTTTCTCAAAGGATATTTTTCCACGGGCACATTTTTTCGAAGTACGTTTTTTAAGTGGTAATTTTTCTCCTGGGAACTTTTTTTTCGTTACGTTTTTTCAGTGGTATTTTTTTTTCTCCAGGGAACATTTTTTTCGATCTAAGTTTTTCCAGAGATCTTTTGTTTTAAAGAAAAAAAATTTCGCGGGTTAATTTTCTCCGAGGAATTTTTTTCTGAGCTATTTTTTTTCGTACTGACTTCGTTTTCTGAAATTTTTTCTCCTAATATATAATATGCATTTTCTAATGTACAAAATCAGTTATAAAGTGATTTTAGAATGTCTAATACCCTTGAATAAATTATAAAATATTCGTAATCTTACGGTAATAAATTAACAATTATGTCATAAGTATGAAATGGAAATCTGTGCTCCTCAGCAGTAAAATATCTTTCCGATGTATGCAGCGTTTCAACGTCATAGAGATTGTCGACTTTCACCGTTGGAATATAAGGCGTTGCAAATTCGTCCTAAAAAATATAATATGTTCTCATGAGAAATAAGTTAATATATTCCAGCTGAATTTTTCATATATATATTATTTATCTTTTATTATTTTCTTACTTTCCACTATTTATTTTTGACAATTTTTTATCAAATAGTGTTTTGAGAAAGAAAAGACACGTATTTTTTTATTTGGTGCTACGACCAATATTTTCGACACACAACATTTAGTAAAAATATCAATTTTTCAGGATTTATAATTTTTCAAAAATCTATCATATCTTATATAAAAATTATCAAAAGTGGAAGCTTTTTCTGCAAAATTATATATTTTTGTTTAACGCCATATAAGAAAATTTTGTGAAAACTAAACCGGTGTTTATATACATTATCTTTGCAAGCTGAATAAATTTCTTCTTGGACATTTTTCGATAGGACTGTTAATTTCCAAGATATTAACGATTTGAAAAATTATAGATCCTGAAAAATTAATATTTTTGTAGAAATATGAATTTTTTGCTTTTATGAATTTATTAATTATTTTATTAATTTAAAAAAATTATAGATCATGAAAAATTCATATTTTTGTAAGAATATGCATTCTTTATTTTTTTGAATTTATAAATTATTTTATTAATTTAAAAAAATTATAGATCATGAAAAATTCATATTTTTGTAAAAATATGAATTTTTTATTTCTTTTTTTATTTATGAATTGTTTTATTAATTTTAAAAATTATAGATCCTGAAAAATTCATCTGGAATTCATATGCAGTGGGAAATTAAAAAAAAAAATCATTACCTGTGGTATTATAATTCCGGAAATATGTAACCGAATCTTCGGATCTTTAAGTAGTCGATAAAGCATATCCTCAGCATGCATAAATGCTATCAAATTCCGTACGATTTCTTCAGAAGTTTTTTGAACCCTGAAAAAAACATGCTGTATTTTTGTTACGCTCCATTTTTTTATCCACTTAAAAAAAAAAATCTAAAAATGTTTATTGCTCAAAATATTGGTAAAATATTTTCAACAATATAAATATATAAGTATAAAATACGATTTCCATGAAATTTTGGTATATATTTTTTTCTAACCTTTATTGTCTAAAACATGAAAATCAACAATGAAAAAAAAAATGAAAACATCGAAATGTAAAAAATAAAAAGGATTTTATAATGGAAAAATATAATCATTTTTGCGGGTAAATTAAATTTGAAGCATTGATATTTTTCTTAAGTCTTAGAGAACTCAAAGAAATTGTGCACATTGAAAAATTGTAACTCACTTAGGAAAATAATAAAATTGTGCATTTTTGAAAATATTCAAAATGCCATAAAATTTGAAATTAAAAAAAAATTTGAATAAAAAAAAATCATAAAAATTAGCGATTTGTTTCTCGCCTAAAGATATTCATTAAAATTAGTTATTATCTTATTCGCTTACATTACTATATCGTAAGACGGTGCGAGGAGTAATTTCGGATAAACTACTTTCGGTGAATAAATTGGTTCTGAATTTTTCGAGCCTGTTATGTTGCACAGATCTTCTACGAAATGTACATCTTCATCGGGCGCTTAAAAAAAAAACATAGCATTTTTTAAAAATTATTAGTATTTTTAGAAAAATCTCCATGAAAAAAAAAATTTCAAACATCGTTAGAAAATTAATTTTCGAGACATTTGTCGAAGGAAAAAAAACAACGTAAAAAAAATAATTCAAATATCTTTAGAAAATTAAATTTCGACATTTTACAAAGGACAAAACCAACATAAAATAAATCTGAACATTTTTAGAAAATTGAATTCCGACATTCTTCAAAGGAAAAAACTAATATCCAAAAAATCTAAAATCTTTAGAAAATTTCATTTCGAAATTTTGAAAACGAACAAAACCCAACATAAACCAAATTTTAAACATCTTCAAAAAATGAATATGTGACATTTTTCGATAAAAAAAGAAGTCATTAAAAAATCCGGTTTTGTTGATGCAATTTAAATGCGACTTACTCGAAGCTTGTTGAATGTTCACTTGCATAACTTCAGGATTTTCAACATTTACAAGTTTTGGCGTATAAAATTTCGTATAAAGAGGAGGTGAGGGTATTAAATATATAACTCCATCTTTAAAGTTTCCTCGGGTGCAATTGATAGTATAATTCTGCATAAGTACTCCAATCTGAAATTACATTTATTTATTTATTTGTTTGTTTGTTTGTTTGTTTGTTTGTTTGTTTGGTTTGTTTGGTTTGTTTGGTTTGTTTGGTTTGTTTGGTTTGTTTGGTTTGTTTGGTTTGTTTGGTTTGTTTAGTTTGTTTGGTTTGTTTGGTTTGTTTGGTTTGTTTGGTTTGTTTGGTTTGTTTGGTTTGTTTGGTTTGTTTGGTT
This sequence comes from Ephialtes manifestator, assembly GCA_963970395.1. NCBI lineage: Eukaryota > Metazoa > Arthropoda > Insecta > Hymenoptera > Ichneumonidae > Ephialtes > Ephialtes manifestator. Next base: position 2,387,733 of record OZ019968.1, on the reverse strand, counting down.
TGTTTGGTTTGTTTGTTTGGTTTGTTTGGTTTGGTTTGTTTGTTTGTTTGTTTGTTTGTTTGTTTGTTTGTTTGTTTGTTTGTTTGTTTGTTTGTTTGTTTGTTTGTTTGTTTGTTTGTTTGTTTGTTTGTTTGTTTGTCTGTCTGTCTGTCTGTCTGTCTGTCTGTCTGTCTGTCTGTCTGTCTGTCTGTCTGTCTGACTGTCTGTCTGTCTGTCTGTCTGTCTGTCTGTCTGTCTGTCTGTCTGTCTGTCTGTCTGTCTGTCTGTCTGTCTGTCTGTCTGTCTGTCTGTCTGTCTGTCTGTCTGTCTGTCTGTCTGTCTGTCTGTCTGTCTGTCTGTCTGTCTGTCTGTCTGTCTGTCTGTCTGTCTGTCTGTCTGTCTGTCTGTCTGTCTGTCTGTCTGTCTGTCTGTCTGTCTGTCTGTCTGTCTGTCTGTCTGTCTGTCTGTCTGTCTGTCTGTCTGTCTGTCTGTCTGTCTGTCTGTCTGTCTGTCTGTCTGTCTGTCTGTCTGTCTGTCTGTCTGTCTGTCTGTCTGTCTGTCTGTCTGTCTGTCTGTCTGTCTGTCTGTCTGTCTGTCTGTCTGTCTGCCTGTCTGCCTGTCTGCCTGTCTGCCTGTCTGCCTGTCTGCCTGTCTGCCTGTCTGCCTGTCTGCCTGTCTGCCTGTCTGCCTGTCTGCCTGTCTGCCTGTCTGCCTGTCTGCCTGTCTGCCTGTCTGCCTGTCTGCCTGTCTGCCTGTCTGCCTGTCTGCCTGTCTGCCTGTCTGCCTGTCTGCCTGTCTGCCTGTCTGCCTGTCTGCCTGTCTGCCTGTCTGTCTGTCTGCCTGTCTGTCTGTCTGCCTGTCTGTCTGTCTGTCTGTCTGTCTGTCTGTCTGTCTGTCTGTCTGTCTGTCTGTCTGTCTGTCTGTCTGTCTGTCTGTCTGTCTGTCTGTCTGTCTGTCTGTCTGTCTGTCTGTCTGCCTGTCTGCCTGTCTGCCTGTCTGCCTGTCTGCCTGTCTGCCTGTCTGCCTGTCTGCCTGTCTGCCTGTCTGCCTGTCTGCCTGTCTGCCTGTCTGCCTGTCTGCCTGTCTGCCTGTCTGCCTGTCTGCCTGTCTGCCTGTCTGCCTGTCTGCCTGTCTGCCTGTCTGCCTGTCTGCCTGTCTGCCTGTCTGCCTGTCTGCCTGTCTGCCTGTCTGCCTGTCTGCCTGTCTGCCTGTCTGCCTGTCTGCCTGTCTGCCTGTCTGCCTGTCTGCCTGTCTGCCTGTCTGCCTGTCTGCCTGTCTGCCTGTCTGCCTGTCTGCCTGTCTGCCTGTCTGCCTGTCTGCCTGTCTGCCTGTCTGCCTGTCTGCCTGTCTGCCTGTCTGCCTGTCTGCCTGTCTGCCTGTCTGCCTGTCTGCCTGTCTGCCTGTCTGCCTGTCTGCCTGTCTGCCTGTCTGCCTGTCTGCCTGTCTGTCTGTCTGTCTGTCTGTCTGTCTGTCTGTCTGTCTGTCTGTCTGTCTGTCTGTCTGTCTGTCTGTCTGTCTGTCTGTCTGTCTGTCTGTCTGTCTGTCTGTCTGTCTGTCTGTCTGTCTGTCTGTCTGTCTGTCTGTCTGTCTGTCTGTTTGTTTGTTTGTTTGTTTGTTTATTTATTTATTTATTTAATTTTTTTCTTTTTCAACATGAAGATGCCTTTTAGAAAACAAAATATGGTGGTATAAACATTTTTCAAATCAGATTTAAAAAAATAATGATTTAAAAAAAACGAGGGACACTTTTGCTTAAATATTATTATATAAAATTTATACTCACGAAAATCTCTTCTCGCGTTGTAGAGTTCCAAAATCTAGTAACGGCCGAAAGGGTCTCAAGGTCCACATAAAAGTCAATATTTCCAATACGGTCGAAGATCTTTAAAAGACAAAAATATGTATTAGTTAAAATAAAATAGGCGTCAAACTTTCTACAATAAACAATTTGAATAGTAACATATGTTAAGTTTTCTCGACAATTTAACTGCTTTTAAAAAAAAAATGTAATTATTTTCCCTCTTTAAAAAATCAGTGGATGAAATATCTCGCAATATCGATATAAATTTTTTTTTTGCTTCAAAATATCGAATTTTGGCCCTCACTATCGTTTTCAAGTCGCATATTCTACCCCAGAAAATACCGGTTACATGCTTTTTTAACATAATTTTAAAAATCGTTACTTTTTTTTTAAATTAAAAAAGAAAAATAGATATTTCTGTAAAATCCGACTCCTTCTAAATATCTTTACTAAATTATGTATTTAACATCACTGAATATATTTATTTGTTTACTTATAAAATTAAGGCTTGCTGTCTCAAGTTTTGCGAAAAATAATATAATAACGTAAATTTTTCGAAAAATTAAAAAAACCGAAAAATATCAAATTTTCTACCGTTTGTTACTAAATTATATATCCAACATCGCTGAATATTATTTTGTTTACATACAAAATTTAAACTTGTTAATCTCAAGTTTTGCAAAAATTGTATGCACTAACGTAAATTTCTCAAAAAATAAACAAAAAAAATTATAAAATTAGATTTCGGCCAAATTCAATACAAAACAACATTAAATGTACTTGCAACTTATGAAGAACTTCTTAGCAAAATATCCTAAATTTTAAAAGAGCGCGATTTTTTTTTAAATTCTAATAGCACAAAAATAACACAAAAATTACCTATTGAGATTTTATTGAATTTAGAGTATAACAAAAAACGTGTTTAACCAGAAATCGGCGGCCTCGTTTAAATAATTAATTTATTTTTTCCGTTTTTTTACATATTATTATTTAGTAGTATAATTACGTCTGGCATTGGAGTATATGAAACGTTGTGATAGGCGTTCGCATTAGATTCAGCTAACCAAAACCCCGTTGAATTCCTTCCAATAAGTTCCTGGTCTTCGACCTGTTCCAATGTTACACTCGTATTTGTCCCATAATAATTGAACTCAATGAATAAAGTATCCGGAAATGTTTCCACAGTTACATTTTCAACCTCCACCCATTTTAGCTGCGGAACTGAATAAAATTATTTTTTTATTTATTTGTTTATAACAGAATTGGGCGGTAGAGTTCGAACACTTCTCAATGGGATAAAAGTAAATCTTTAAAAAATCAAGCACATAAAAGGTGTCTGAAAAGATTGATTTTGCATAATAATAATTCCAAAATATTATTAACAAATTGAAGAAAAAAAAGATTGTTCAACAAATTAACCGTCAATCTATTTTTTTTAATTCAAAATGATTTGTTAATTTTTCTGAACACGTACGATTTTTTTTTTCAGATTTATATGTAATTTTATTAAATTATGTTTTTTAATTTTTTAAACATTTTTTGTTCAATTTACGATATAGCGCATATTTATATAAATAATAAATAAAAAATAAAAATAAATCTTTAAAAAATCAAGCACATAAAAGGTGTCTGAAAAGATTGATTTTGCATAATAATAATTCCAAAATATTATTAACAAATTGAAGAAAAAAAAATTGTTCAACAAATTAACCATCAATCTATTTTTTTTTAATCAAAATGATTTGTTAATTTTTCTGAACACGTACGATTTTTTTTTCAGATTTATGTGTAATTTTATTAAATTATGTTTTTTAATTTTTTAAACATTTTTTGTTCAATTTACGATATAGCGCATATTTATATAAATAATAAATAAAAAATAAAAGTAAATCTTTAAAAAATCAAGCACATAAAAGGTGTCTGAAAAGATTGATTTTGCATAATAATAATTCCAAAATATTATTAACAAATTGAAAAAAAAAAATTGTTCAACAAATTAACCATCAATCTATTTTTTTTAATCAAAATGATTTGTTAATTTTTCTGAACACGTACGATTTTTTTTTTCAGATTTATGTGTAATTTTATTAAATTATGTTTTTTAATTTTTTAAACATTTTTTGTTTACTTTACGATATAGCGCATATTTATATAAATCATAAATAAAAAATAAAAGTAAGTCTTTAAAAAATCAAGCACATAAAAGGTGTCTGAAAAGATTGATTTTGCATAATAATAATTCCGAAATATTATTAACAAATTGAAGAAAAAAAAATTGTTCAACAAATTAACCGTCAATCTATTTTTTTTTAATCAAAATGATTTGTTAATTTTTCTGAACACGTACGATTTTTTTTTCAGATTTATGTGTAATTTTATTAAATTATGTTTTTTAATTTTTTAAACATTTTTTGTTCAATTTACGATATAGCGCATATTTATATAAATAATAAATAAAAAATAAAAGTAAGTCTTTAAAAAATCAAGCACATAAAAGGTGTCTGAAAAGATTGATTTTGCATAATAATAATTCCAAAATATAATTAACAAATTGAAAAAAAAAAAATTGTTCAACAAATTAACCGTCAATCTATTTTTTTTAAATCAAAATGATTTGTTAATTTTTCTGAACACGTACGATTTTTTTTTCAGATTTATGTGTAATTTTATTAAATTATGTTTTTTAATTTTTTAAACATTTTTTGTTCAATTTACGATATAGCGCATATTTATATAAGTAATAAATAAAAAATAAAAGTAAGTCTTTAAAAAATCAAGCACATAAAAGGTGTCTGAAAAGATTGATTTTGCATAATAATAATTCCAAAATATTATTAACAAATTGAAGAAAAAAAAATTGTTCAACAAATTAACCGTCAATCTATTTTTTTTTTAATCAAAATGATTTGTTAATTTTTCTGAACACGTACGATTTTTTTTTCAGATTTATGTGTAATTTTATTAAATTATGTTTTTTAATTTTTTAAACATTTTTTGTTCAATTTACGATATAGCGCATATTTATATAAATAATAAATAAAAAATAAAAGTAAATCTTTAAAAAATCAAGCACATAAAAGATGTCTGAAAAGATTGATTTTGCATAATAATAATTCCAAAATATTATTAACAAATTGAAGAAAAAAAATTGTTCAACAAATTAGCCGTCAATCTATTTTTTTTAAATCAAAATGATTTGTTAATTTTTCTGAACACGTACGATTTTTTTTTCAGATTTATGTGTAATTTTATTAAATTATGTTTTTTAATTTTTTAAACATTTTTTGTTCAATTTACGATATAGCGCATATTTATATAAATAATAAATAAAAAATAAAAGTAAATCTTTAAAAAATCAAGCACATAAAAGGTGTCTGAAAAGATTGATTTTGCATAATAATAATTCCAAAATATTATTAACAAATTGAAAAAAAAAAATTGTTCAACAAATTAACCATCAATCTATTTTTTTTTAATCAAAATGATTTGTTAATTTTTCTGAACACGTACGATTTTTTTTTCAGATTTATGTGTAATTTTATTAAATTATGTTTTTTAATTTTTTAAACATTTTTTGTTCAATTTACGATATAGCGCACATTTATATTAATAATAAATAAAAAATAAAAGTAAATCTTTAAAAAATCAAGCACATAAAAGGTGTCCGAAAAGATTGATTTTGCATAATAATGATTCCAAAATATTATTAACAAATTGAAGAAAAAAAATTGTTCAACAAATTAACTGTCAATCTATTTTTTTTTTAATCAAAATGATTTGTTAATTTTTCTGAACACGTACGATTTTTTTTTTCAGATTTATGTGTAATTTTATTAAATTATGTTTTTTAATTTTTTAAACATTTTTAGTTCAATTTACGATATAGCGCATATTTATATAAATAATAAATAAAAAATAAAAGTAAATCTTTAAAAAATCAAGCACATAAAAAGCGTCAGAAAAGATTGATTTTGCATAATAATAATTCCAAAATATTATTAACAAATTGAAGAAAAAAAATTGTTCAACAAATTAACTGTCAATCTATTTTTTTTTAATCAAAATGATTTGTTAATTTTTCTGAACACGTACGATTTTTTTTTCACATTTATGTGTAATTTTGTTAAATTATGTTTTTTATTTTTTTAAACATTTTTTGTTTACTTTACGATATAGCGCATATTTATATTAATAATAAATAAAAAATAAAAGTAAATCTTTAAAAAATCAAGCACATAAAAGGTGTCTGACAAGATTGATTTTGCATAATAATAATTCCAAAATATTATGAACAAATTGAAGAAAAAAAATTGTTCAACAAATTAGCCGTCAATCTATTTTTTTAATCAAAATGATTTGTTAATTTTTCTGAACACGTACGATTTTTTTTTTCAGATTTATGTGTAATTTTATTAAATTATGTTTTTTATTTTTTTAAACATTTTTTGTTCAATTTACGATATAGCGCATATTTATATAAATAATAAATAATAAATTAACGATTGTTTCTTACATTCATTTTTATTTTCAACTACTTTTTCGTCGATCACCAAGACCTGATTGACAATTCCTCTATTTTCTACAATTGCATTGCAAAATCCAACAAGTATTTCTATGCAAAATAATATTTGCAATTTATTACAACGTGACATCGTACGAGCTTTGAACTGCTAACTGCTCGTTTCGATTGAGCATTATGAGTCTATATAATCTTCCCTTATATACATTCACGAAGATTAGCTTCGTTTCTACTATACGATTACTTCGAATTTATCCGGAAGAAAAAAAAATCAGTGATTATTTATTCTCCCCCTAATATATGGGCCATTCCATACCAAATGGGCCATTCATTTGCGATCACACCAATTTTTCTGTAGTTTGCAAGCATAATAATAGAAATTTTGTGAAAAATCGGAATGAAAAAAAAAATTATTACTTTATTTTGGTAAAAAAATGGCGGAAATTTTTTTATTAAAAAGTACATTCAAAAACTTAAATTGTATACCGGAACAAATTTTTTGTACGATCTATAATTTTGAATATACAGCGAATTGAAAAAAATTAAATACAAAAAAATCGTTATCAAATTTTGGTTAAACCATAGGTGCTAAAATTCTGAAATAATTTATGGGCGTTCGTAATACTCTAAACAACTTTTGAAAAAATTATCAACACTTTTTGCGATCATGATAAATTTTGGTGGCCCACTTGGTATGGAATTTCCCATATGTGTAATTATATAAGAATGTCATGACATCGTTAAGATATGACAAATGTCATGACACGAGATAGATTAGGGAATAGCGAAATAAGATTATGGTAGAATCATCCTAAATTTATAAATTTCCCGCCAAATTGTTTCGCACGTGTGAAGCTACGTGAGAAATAAATTTGATAACACATTTGCCAAGACTTTGATAAGAAATTCATTTTTTTAAATTTTTCTCTGAGTTGTCAATATTAGCAATATTAAAATAACGACAGATGTTTCGTTTAATTTTTATACAGAAAATTTGGTAATGTTTTATGAAACAAAAAAAAATCTAGGTGCATAGACAGTGAATACTTTTTTTTTTAAACGTGCAATTTTTATTAAATTACATATTCACACACACATATCCGCAATATTTCTACCCAAGATTCACTTTTCAGTCTTTCAATTAATTCCAAGGATTGATAATCGATTATAATAAATAACGCAATAATTGAAACGCCTTAATCTTCGAAATAATTAAACAATAATATAACATAATATTTGAAGGCGGAGAGCAGTGGCCTAGTGGATGAGGGCTCGGGTTCGCATGCAGCCGGCCCGGGTTCGATTCCCGGCCGACACCTCTGGAATTTTTTTCCAAATGTTTTTTCTGTGATCCTGGTGGTTGGGTTCCCACCTTGGCAATACGTCGTTTCTACAGAATCCGATTCTACACATCACCGACTCAACACCACCGACTCTACACAACGGCAATTCGACACATGCCTCGATTGAACACAACAGCAACTGTAAACATCACCAACTCGACACGTCACCAACTCGACACATGCCTCAATTCGACACAACCCCAATTGTACACAGCCCCGATTCTACACAGTCACAACTGTCACGAGCCAAATGCACAACGGCAACACTCTACACAGTCCCGATTCTACACAGGCGCAAATGTCACGAGCTAAATTCACAACGGCAATACTCGACACAGCCCCGATTCTACACAGGCACAACTGTCACGTGCTGAATTCACAAAAGTCCCGATTCAACACATCACCGATTCTACACCGTCACCAACTCACATCCAATCATAGTGCGCCGATGAGTTGGAATGCTTGAACGACATACGCTGATTGGATGTGAGTTGGTGACGGTGTAGAATCGGGGCTGTGTAGAGTATTGCCGTTGTGAATTTAGCTCGTGAAATTTGTGCCTGTGTAGAATCGGGGCTGTGTAGAGTATTGTCGTTGTACATTTGGCTCGTGACAGTTGTGACTGTGTAGAATCGGGGCTGTGTAGAATTGGGGTTGTGTCGAATTGAGGCATGTGTCGAGTTGGCGATGTGTCGAGTTGGTGATGTGTATAGTTGCTGTTGTGTTGAATCGAGGCATGTGTCGAATTGCCGTTGTGTAGAGTTGGTGGTGTTGAGTCGGTGATGTGTAGAATCGGGTTCTGTAGAAACGACGTATTGCCCCCACCTTTAATAAATATGTGCCCAAAACCCATCAGTCATGTTTGTGTTCAGCTCGGAGTGACTCCCGCGGGTTCTTATCTGGCGGATGGTGTCCTCCGGGCCGAGCAGGAACATCGCTGATGGGAGGTGTCGCTCTAAGCGTCACCGGTGACCGCGTTTGAGTTTACTCGCATTGTCATCGGGGGACTTAGAGAGGCGCTGGCTGTATCGGCGCAGGTTTTCCGCAGTTTCCCTGAGCCGTTGGCAAATGCGATACGGTGTCGGTAAGTCGGCTGCGGCCGCAAAAATAGGTGGGGTTTCGTAAAAGCCAAGTGGCGTACGTGGTGGAAGTTCAATAAAAAAAAATACTTTGTTCAATAACAAAATTATCTAGCTTATAGTCAAAGTGGGGAAGATTTTTCTTCTTATAGTTTTTAAACTATAAGAAGATCTTTCCCGCATTGACTATGTCTATCTTGACTATGTATCTTGACCACATTGACTAACAAAGTATTTTTCAGAATTTTTTCAGATTTTTAAATTATGGCGTTTTATATGTCACTTTAAAAAAATATTTTAAAAAAATTTACATAGTTCGAAAAAATCTGAACAATTTCCTAAAAATCTGAAAAAATTCTGAAAAATTCGGTTTTACATAAATAAACATTTGACCAAGTGCCTGTAGTAGATTTATTATTTTTTCTATTTTTTAATAATTCTTTTTTATAAAAAAAGCTTAAAAACTGTAAGAAGGAAAATCTTCCCCACTCGAACTATAAGCTAGATAATTTTGTTATTGAACAAAGTATTTTTCAGAATTTTATCAGATTTTTAAATTATGGGGTTTTCTATGTCACTTTAAAAATATATTGTAAAAAAATGGACTTAAAAAAAAAAAAAATGTTTGCAGTTGAGGGTCCAACTAAGCCTGTAAAAAAATAATGAGCCAAATCGGAAAGGTCGAGGTCAAATCCAGGTCGAAACGGGGTGGAATGCCCCATATATATATACATATATCCGCGGAAATTCGTTGCGATTCCTTGGCATGAGTTGAACCGTTCAATTAACGTATCGCTGAAATACAAGAAATGTCATGACACGTTTCGAATGACTGTGTCTGGAAAAAAATTGCATTTTTCCACTTTGGATCCCGATTACGATACGAATCTGGGAATGAGTACTATATTTTTCTCTCGGTGTAGAGATATAATATTATATCTCAGTCTCTATCTTTGCTAAGGGCTTGGGGGTCGAAAACACTCCCCCCCCTTAAACCCGTCCCTCTTCCCCTCAAAAACCTCTCCCATGCCTACAGGTGGTTTGCTCTGAATTTTTCTAAGTCTTTCGATTCTTGACACGCCCACCGTGTCAAGAATCGAAGCTTAGGGGCCCGTGAGGGACTTAGAAAAAATCGGGGCTCGAGGGCCTATGAGTTTGAAATTTGTAGAAAGTCGCAGAAAGTCCCTTCAATAAAATGTGGTCAATTATAGGGCAGTTCTGAAATGGCCAAAAAGTGGACAATTTGACGGAGAATGCCTCGTACTTGAAGAAACGTGTTCAGTTGTTTACAATATAATCTCGCCGTTTCAGATTGCAGATTTTTTTTTAGGTAATACCCTCTTATTATTAACCTTACATGGATAATACCCATGACGTTTCATTTTGAAGTGTACTTTGTCATTCCCCGCGCTAATTGCTAATTTCCCAGAAAAGATACTTTTTCTCTTCTAAACATTTATTTCCGCAAGTACTACGTGTTTAGAAATTGTTAAATCAGAAGTTATTCGCAAAATCGACTAATTTTTTTAGAAATAAATTTAAGGTGATGCGCTACATGTCGTCTGTCTCTCTCAGATCGCCATAAGTGCGAGTGAGATAGTTGAATCTTCCCGAAGTGTTATTCTTCGCCAGGGTTTGATTTTTCGAATCAAAGTCGAGACGTACTGACTGCTGGGTACCAAGACGCAATCAGTACTTCTCATCTTTTGCCTGAAACATCAATTGTGATCAAGAACAACGCTTTGCAGTTTTTGTTACCGACCGAGCACTAACACATCACGTTAACGTGATGTGTTACTCGTTTTTGTCGTTCTCTCTCGCTCTACCGCGAGCGCCAATGGCGCTTTCTCGCTTGCACTCGCGGCGACTCGGTCAGTGTAACACATCACCTTAAAAATACGTATTTAGTAGCACGAAACTGCATATTTATACCGACTGTGCTAATGTCGAGAATCGCACTTGGAAGGTAACATACCGACGGAGCGACATTTTGAGGCTCCGTCGGTAAGTCGTTGTAAACATCGTGCAAAAAACAAGTGCAATTTTTAAATTTCAGCCCTCGATAATTTTGAAACGGAATTTTAAAGGAGACATTTTGTTCTATGCACAGGAATAGAAGCTGTATCGATTTTTTAAGATCATTCACAAATAACAAAAATTTTGATAGGGAAGAAATAAATTAAAAATACGTATTTACTGGCACGAAACTGCATATTTATACCGACTGTGCTAATGTCGAGAATTGAAATTTGAAGGTAACATACCCACGGAGCTACCGTATTTAAAAGGTTCCGTCGGTAAATCACTGTTCTATTTTATCACAGATCGGTAATATATCAACCAGAAACAAATATCATGTTTATTTTCGAAACTTTACTATTTATTTGCAAACAATTTTAATAAATACTTTACTAAGGAAAATTAAATTTGTGTATATTTAACCGAGTTATTTAAAATGATATTCAAAATCTACGAGATAAAAAAAACGTTTGAAAAATATTGATTTTTATTTAGTAAATTGAAGATTAATATTTAAATCAGCAACCTCAGAAATCTTTTTTTTTTCTTTCTTATTTAGCAAGAATCCTGCATTACCGACCAAATTTACTTGATTTTTCGCTATAAAAAACTGAATATTTTTATTCAATTTTACTCGACATACATAAAAAAGGTATATACGTATATATAAGCTGTAAAATAAAGGAATGCGGTGGATATTCCTTTCACTCATGCATTGCATTGCGATGCAAAATAAAATGCTCACTTCGCATAAGCCATGTCCACGATTTGCGCATTATCTTAAAAAAAATAACGCTTATTTTTCATATTATAAACCTGTAGAATTTTTGTTATTTTTTTCATACATTCAAAATTTAACAGAAATTCTGCATTACCGAATGAACTTTCTTCAAATGACATTGTAATAAAATTAGAACCAGTTTATCGATTCTCGTCAAATTTAGCACCGATGATTTAATGTTAGTCCATTTGTCTACAAAATTTCAGCCTGATATTCCGTAATTTACGAAAATTATAACGAAAAAGGACTTTTTTTTTAAATTTTCGAAATGCTCCAAAATTTGATCTCTTCAACCGATTCGTGTATAAAAATACAATCCCAAACATCACTAAATGTACCTGTATTTATGAAGAACAATTTAGCAAAAAAAATTTAATTTACGAAAGTTAGAACGTTCACGGCCATTTTTGAAAAAATTCGAACAGCTATTAAATCTAAAGTTCGGCATATATTTTGTCGAAAATTGCAACAATCATAGACGAGCCGCTGCTTCGTTTGTGTCCCAAATTTCGTCTCAATCGGTTGAACGGTTCTTGAGTTATAGGTGTTTGAAATTTCGAAGCCATTTCACACACACACACTTACGGACATTTTTTCCAACCCACTTTTCTCGATGTTTTCAACCATTTCAAGTGTCCAGACTTGTAAATCTATTTTTAAAAAAACATTCCACGAAGAAAAATTTTCCTCTGCGAAGAATCAAAATTCATTAAAAAAAATTTAACTAAATTTGAGCATTGCCAACAAAAAAATGTCCAACTTAAATTGGCAAAAAAAAATATTTGTTTACTTATAATTTTTCTACACATAAATATAAAAATATATGTAAATATGTGCTATGAAGAATGAGCGAAGCGGACAAACCTTTCACACGCATTGCATTGCAATGAATCATAGGATACTATATTTTTGCGAAAGTGACGCGGAAGATTTTTTCTTCATCTCAAAAGAATCGTAATAACGTCCATTTTGTAGCATTACGTTGCAGAAAATGTATTTTTTGTTCATTTTCAATTTAATACAAATTTCCTGCATTACCGACTAACTATTCGTTAATTTTTGGAAATTTTATTTTTTTATTTTTATTTCTCACATCTATAGAATTGTACTCTAAATAGAAATAAAACTTATATAATAAAATAAAGATAAAGAACTAAAAATGTTTCCAAATTTTTTAATTATGTCATGCTGGTGCTAGAATTTGTAGTAGATCTGTAGTAGAATAATTTTTTTTTCTATTTTTTAATAATTCTTTTAATAAAAAAAAACTTAAAAACTGTGAGAAGAAAAATCTTGCCCACTTTGTGTATAAGCTGAAAAGTTTTGATATTCAACAACGTATTTTTCAGAATTTTTTCGGATTTTTAAATTATGGCTTTCGATATTTCACTTTAAAAAAATATAAAAAGAAAAATTTGCATAGAAAAAATTAAAAAATAAAATCTGGTGCATTTGAGGGTCTAACCAATCCTAAAAAAAATTACGAGCCGAATCGGGGAGATCGAGGGTCAGACTCAGATCGAATCGGGATGGAATGACCCATATATATATATATATATATATATATATATATATATATATATATATATATATATATATATATATATATATATATATATATATATATATATATATATATATATATGTATCGCCTCATTTAGTTTAAGATTATTTTCTGTACTTTTCCTATATATATATAGGATTCTTCTTATATATTTATATATATATGTATAAGTAGAATCTGAAGCATGGAAGTAAATAATCAAAATGCAGATTCTTTATTAATTAACAAATATTGATCCCACGTGTTAACAGATTGAAGTTCTTGACATAACTATTTTCTCAACAATATATAATAAACAACGAAACAAGATCGGTCGAATCTCGACGTTCCGTTCTTCAACAATATATTCTGTGAAAATCGGATATTTACCGTATGAAACGCATTGCATAGCAATGCATCATCATAGAATGCTCTCTTCGCGGAAGTAAAGACGAATAAGCGTCGAGTTGATGTTTTCACGACGGTTAATACAAAACCGTGGGAGCAATACCCCGAAGAGTGGGGTGCGTCGTCTCTCACGCGAAGGGCGAGAGGGGGAATAAGGTCGATCGTCGACATTTTCCGTGCACATAGAGTAAGAAGGTAGGCAACGCCGTCGTTGAACGGAATTTGTGCGCTTTCGCTTTAACTTACCCGTAGGCCTCAAAACCCATCGACGAGTGGAACGCACCGAAAGTATAGAAGTGTTGGTGAAATCATGTAACGCGTCAGCGATGGAAAGGGAAGTGAGCAGCAGCAGCACAACCTTCCAACACAAAGAAGAATGGCCGGGTCACGTGACGAAATCTGAGCTCTCTGATTGGTCAGCGCGCTCTCGGCGATTGCTCCGGCGGCTTCGCTTCGGCTCTCCTCCAGCTTGCGCTTCCTTCTGCTCTCAGAATAGTTCCAGATGTGGCCATGTTTAGTTTAATCTTTGAAGTTTTACTCTATCGATTTCATACATAATAACAATATCGAGGGAGAGAAAAGAGAGAGAGAGGGAGAGCAAAATTAATAACACACGAAATAGCGTAACATTACATTGATACTGCTTATCCACTGCTTTTTACTATTTCTGTTTAGTTAAAGAAAAAAAATAAACGAGAAATTTCGATTTTTCGAGATTCGATGAAAAAACGATTATTTTAATAATCGATTATCGCTTGAAAAACAAGAAAAACACTTAATTATTGCACGATCGATATATCGAAGGTTCGCGATCGAACGATGCCAAAGTTTGTTGAGAAAAATTCGTTAAGATTTTTAAATCCAACTCGGCTACAAGAACGCGCGCGTTTAAGCCTCTGAAGCAAATGTTTAGAGGTCCGCTCTTCAGCGTCGAGCATATAGGACAATCAAAGAAACTTTTTTCCAGTGAAAATAGAAGCTTCAATAATTCGCGAGTTTTTTTGCATTCTCATTGCCAAGTTAGAAAAATCGATTTATCGAAAATTCAAATTTCGCGCCTAATTATCGAGAACAAAGAAAAAGAAAAACGTGAAAAAGAAAATTCATTGACAGTTCGTGACGAAAACAGAAAATCATCAACTTCACAGGAAGATTCAGAGGGCCAACAGAGCATATTTCGTCGCAACGTTTATAGACATATACGTTATAGTATATCTTTATAATCAGTGAAGAGGACTTCCGGCAAGATCAAGATATCCAAGTATATATATATATATCGATATAATCGATATCATATTTTGCGAGGCGTAGTAAACGCCCGCTTCGGCCAAGCAGGCAAAACGTAAGGAAAAGAAAACGGGGTCAGAGAGAGCGAGTGAGATAAACGATTGTAATATCGTCGACTGCGACGCCATTCACACAATCGTCATCGAAAAAAAAAAAACAGACGCTGCGCGCGCACCTGCAACACGTGCAGAGCTGCGTACACAAAAGCAAACCACACATTCACTCTCACACATCTACTCGTGACGAAATCCCAAAGCCCAGGTACATAAACTCACACAGACATACTATCGCACACAAAGCCGAATGTTCTCAACTTCGTAAAGCCAAAACATACGAAAAAGAGTTCTCAACTTCGAAAAATCAAGTAGATCATTTAGTGTGAGTCTGGGCTTAGGATTTTCGGGGGTTGCGCAGCTAAACACACGCACACACACACACACGCATGCGTGGGTCAAATTATAGAAGAGAAGCGCATGCGCAGTGAGACTGGCAAACGCAAAGGAAATATTCGCACACAAAGAGACTCGAGGATTTACAACAGTGTGCGTGAAGCCTGGTGGAGGGCGTCGAAAGCCGAGGTCATCCGAAGTGGCCGAGTGAACCGTTAGCAGCAATGCCAGCGCCACGTAAGCCACAATGACGTTGGCAACGTCGCAGAATCTGAGAGAATCGCCTCGCGAGAATCAAGCCCAAGCAACAGCATAGACGGCAAAAAAAACAGGGACGCGCTTCACGTTCCTGTGTCCCCCGCCAAAAAAAAAAAATACACACACACACAAACGAATGGTGAGACAGAGAGAGGCTTAATATCGTTATTAAGAGGACCCACCAACGCAACGTTTTTGAGCCTGCTAGAAAATCTCAAGAGAGATCCAACAATAACGGCGTAAAAGTGAGAATCGCTATTAAAAAATAGATATAATTAATCGAGGAACGATTATTTCATTAATGGCCGCGGAGAATTAACGCAGAGTGCTATATTATTTATTTTATTTTTTCGTTTTAATTCGCCAAGTCGAGAAAATCAATCATTACGATTTACACGTCGCATATTTTTGGAGGAAAATTGTCGAGGTGGAGGGGAATTACCGATTGACCCTCGGATATACTCGTGAAACCTCGGGCCGAGAGGCGAAGAGAGGAGAACGGGAGAACCAATCAACGCACGACAAATCCCACTCCGAGGAATCCCCGCTATACTTACATATACATGTGTAAGTATAGATGACGCTGAGGAACGCTCACGCGCACAAAGACATTGAGAACGGCCTCGATGATAGAATTCTGGCGAGGGGTGTACCCGCGGCGAGGAATAACAAGGGAAACAGAAGCAGGAGAATCAGCAACGGGAACGGCAGCAACAGCAACAAGCAACAGCAGCGAGGGGCGCTCGAGTGTCGCGTCGTTATATTATTATCTTCGAGTCTTCGTATATTAAATTCTGCTACGTCGTTCTGCTCGGTCGTCTGAACTTTATTCGTGAAAAGAATAAATACCGGAAAGCCCCACGGGAGGAGAGAGAGAGAAAGAGAGAGAGAGAGATACGTTGGGGGGTTAAGGGAGAGGTGATAAAGCAGAGCGGTTGAGAAAAAAAATCTAATTAACACAAACAAAACACAAATAATTTTAAAAGAGAACAGAGTTATGGCACTCGAGAGTGTTACCGCGGCCGAGACTCTGATCCAAAGGTTTGCCTTACTCATTTTTTTTTCTCTTTATTACCGACCTCAGACGAAACTTAACGGACACGAATTGACACCAACTTGACGGACAATTTTTTTTCCTTTTTTTTCGTTCGAAATTTGGAAACAAAAAATGGAGGACAAATTTCGAGCCTCAAGGGCGAGGCTCTCGGTCTCGAAAAAAAAAACCGGAAGTCGCCTTAGGTTTCGACCGATAAGAGATTTGGCGATAATTTTCGTTTTTTCTTTTTTTTTTTTTTTGTACGGAGTGACACGATCCAAACGCATGATCAAGAAGAGAAAGAGAGAGAAGAGTATAATCAACGATTATGGAAGAGGGGAAAAAAAATCGTTACGTGGGCCAACGGCAGCCATGTTTAATTTAATGCTTCGTAGTTGTTGCTCGTGAATCTTCATTCCCGTCATGTTTATTATTACATATATGACGAGACAACAGGTTCGGATCACATCATCATTTTTTACGGACGTTTAATAACGTTTTTTTTTTTTTTTTTTTTTTTCATTTTGTTTACGGATTTTGAGATATTTCTTCGTGCGTATCCTTATCTTTTGTCAACAATCATCGACGCGAATTTTATGCGCATATGCGTTATGCGCACGTGTGCGCAACTTCGTGTATGTGCGTTTAAAGCGCATGATCGATCGATTTTTTAACGTATAAAACGACGCTTCCGGTGATGTGTGACGAATCGCGTTACAGTCACCGCTTGACTTTTACAAGCTTTTACTGTATATAGCGATTTACGTTAACCAACATCGCAGCGCACGATATGCGGAATTGTGTTAGAGTCAGCGCAAGCGTCAGCATTTTGTCTACATATATATATGTTTTGTACATATATATATATATATTGGCATTCGTTTTAGCTTCGAGCCTTGGGAAGAGCTCGCTCGAGACGATTTTACGCTCGTAACAACTCGAGCGACCTCGGCATCAACTCCCACCACGAAACACGATCTTCTTTCCTTCTCAGCCTGTTGACTTTTCAGAGACGCTTCTCGGGAATCTTATTTTTATTTTTTCATTTTTTATTTTTTTTATTTTTTTTATTTTATTTTTTTTAACTATATTTTGACACTTTTTTTTCTCGTTCTCTATTGACTTTCATGCGTTTGAGATTTCAGGGACGAATTATAATTGACTTGATGGATTTCTCGCGTTTTTTTTTCATAAAAATTTGAAATTGACTTTATATTCTAAAATTGTATAATTTTTTAAAGGCGAAATGGTCCAATTTTTGGTAATGATAATGTTTGGAAATTGTTATGAGACAAATTGACGATTTAAAGAAAAAAAATTTATCGTGATAACGCGATTTGGTGATAGTTTTCTAAAAAATAGAAAAAAATTACAAAAATTGTTCTGGTTTTTAATTGAAATTATAACAATTTTGTTTTCGACGAACTGTTTAGTTATCTTAGCTTTTTAATCGCCGATTCTAATTTATGCATTTTTTTTTGCTTATTTGAAATCGTTAAATTTTTTATAATAATAATTTTGAAAAATTATAATATATAATGTGATTTTTTGTTTCCTCAAATTAAAATCATAATTTTTAAAAAAATTCGTAACCGTTAATTTTTACGTCGTCAAAATTCTTTGGATTTTTTTCTTAGTTAATATCAGAATTTTCATAATAATAATAATAATATTTGTAAATTATTATTTACTATGTTGCAAAAAGATAAATTTTTTTTCGGTAATTACGTCAATTAATTGGCAATTTAGAAATTGACGCTTTTAATATATTTAACAATGTGTAACGTGACGATAAACAAAATGCGAGATTACAATTTTTTTTTTTTTTTAAACAAAGTCAAAACGAAATTTAAAAAAGTTGAAAATCGAGCCGCTTTTTCGAGACCGAGAGAAACGCTTAGGTGACGAAATAGTGATAACAATCGACGTCTAGACGGACAAACATATACAAAAAGACTCAGCGACGAATCGGACAAAAATGCATGAAGTTAATTAAAAAGAAATTTAAAAAAACAGCTATTTATACGAAAGTGGACATTAAAGACTAGTGAATAAAGATTACTAACAAAACTAATCGATCAATTTGACAAATTAAAGAAAAAAAATCATCGCACTTCAACTCTATTAATAAATAATTTTTGGCGCCGGAATTTGAAAATTAGTTTTAAATCAATTGAAATTTTAATTTCCACAAAAAAATTTCAAAATAAAAAAAGCTTGACTCGATTTTACAAAAAAAAAAAAAAATCCGACTACCGAAAATCATTTATGAATATACTTTTTATTTTTCATAAATAAACAACAAATTTTCTTTCAATTTTCCACAAAAGATAATTCACAGATTTTTCTGAATAAACGTAAAAAAAAAAATAAAATACTTTTCTACAAAAAATAATTAGTAAATATATTTTTCGAAATAAAGGTAACAAATTCAAAAAATTATTTATAAAAAGATTTGTCTAAATAAATAACAAAGTACAAGTAACAAATTAAAAAAATTATTTTCCAAAAAAAAAAAAAAAAAAGTTTTGAAAATACAATTTAAGATTTGTATTTAAAATTTTTTAAAATGATTCGATGACGTATCGTAGTTATCTCAGATTCCTTCAATGCAGACTTGAGTGTCGGGAATTTAACAGCACGCGACGATAACCGTATACATTCACACACTTATCGACCACTTCATCCCCTCGCTGACCTACACAAATACGAGACAGTAGGGGAGTCGCGTATTCTCACGCGATCCCAAGACAAATAGAGGCCGACAGGTGAACGACGAGAATACATTTGGACTACATTGTGCAACAGAGCCAACAAGCATTAGTAACTGCACAGTATATTATGAGACAAAAAAAGCCAATAACATCTTATTTACATGACACGATTTTTCGACCTAAATCAACAAACAGTACAATTGACAAAAATCCATACAACGAAACACTTTGTTTAAATAAAACGAACTAGAAAAACAAAAAAAAAAAGAAAAATTCTCCAAAATATATTTAAAAAAATATATGTGACGAAAAAAAGTGAAATTTTGACAAAAATCATTTATACAATTACTGATGACTTAAAATTAAACAATTTGTTTAAACAAACCGAAACGAAAGAAACAAAAAAAGAAAATTTGGAGAAAAAAATTCACGCGAAAAAGAAAAATGTGCAATTTTCGTCATCAAATGTTTATTCAATTACTGTTGACAAAATACTGATGACTTCGAACGAAACAATTTGTTTAAATAAAATCAAACGAACAGATAAAAAAAGAATTAAGCTCCAAAAAATGAAAACTATTGTGAGGAACAGAAACGTGACATTTTCAAATAGCTGTGATGACGATGTTGATGACGGTGATCCTGATGATGCCGATGATGATTATGATTCTGATGATGTTAAATAATGATCATAATGATGATGATGACAATGATGATTATGATGATGATGATGATGATGATGATGATGATGATGATGATGATGATTATTATGATGATGATGATGATGATGATGATGATGGTGATGATGACCTTATATGTTGATGATAATCATGTTGATGATGATGATGATGATGAAAATGATGATGATGATTCCCCAATTCTGATTCGGTAAGGTAACTCCAATCTATACTTTTTTTAGAGATCTGCGAAAGCAAATTTAAAGAAAAAAACGCGGGAATAAGGAAATTATTTATAAAATATTTTTACATTCGTTGCATTATGCGGCATTGGGTTTTTTTTTTTTTTTTTCGAGATAATTGAAATCATTTTTCAAGTAAAAATATTACTTAATTTTTTTAGCATTATTATTGTTATTATTAATGGGTCAAAGGGTGTGACGTGGTTGCTATAGCATGTGGTTGCGGCGCCTTTGAGGAAAAGCATCTCTAATTGCTTATAATTTTATGTATATTTTTTTTTTTTCAACGTAACTCGTAGTTTTTCATATTTATGAATTTTAGCGATTAATTCGGTGGAGGTGAAAATATAATATTGGAATTTTCTTTGGAAGCCAACATGAAAATACTTCAATTTTCATCAATATTACAAGTTTTCGTCATAGAAAAATAATGATAAAAATTGTACATCAAAAATAATTTACAGCTAATTCTGACAATAATATAATTTTGACTACTAAAATTTCAAAATTGCCCATTAGATGTAATTAAATAAGGTCATTTAAATATTTATTAATTATTGTATTCAGACACTTTTTAAAAATAAATAGCAATTAATTATTTTTTAAAATTAATCGAGGCTCAAAAATGATATTTTGGTTCTTATTTTCAGCAACGAAATTTGTTATGTTTCTATTTTTTTTAAATGGTGAAAAACCTTAGAGATTGTAAGGATAAATTTGCAATGGCAATTTTTTTTTTACGTATTCTAAAAATTCCTAATGTTTGTAAAAATATTTTATTTTCTCAGCCGATTAATCGCTAAATGCATGAATCGTTGATTGTATTTTCTCATTTTACTCACATTTTTTAACGTTATTCTGAAAAATTTAAATTCGTTCTTCTATTTTAATAATTTTTCCATAGTACTTAAAAAAATGCAGAATCTTGAGAAAAAACTCGTATATATATATTTTTTTCTTCCAAAATTTCATGCATAATTCCAAAATGTTGTGAAATTTTCTAATAAATAACGATGATATTTGATAAAAATTACTGTTCAAGAAATATCACAGAAATTTAACATTACAGAAAAACAGAAATTTAATTTTATTAGAGAAAAACAAATTATTTCTCTAGTAAAATTCAAAGAACGAATTATTTCTTTAGTAAAACTTAAAGCACGAATAAATTTTCTCGTAATATTGAAAGTACGAATTATTTTGCTCGTAAAATTCAAAGTGCGAATTAATTCTCTAGTAAAATTCAAAGTAGGAATTAATTCTCTAGTAAAATTCAAAATACGAATTAATTCTCTAGTAAAATTCAAAGGACGAATTAATTCTCTAGTAAAATTCAAAATACGAATTAATTCTCTAGTAAAATTCAAAATACAAATTAATTCTGGAGTAAAATTCAAACTGCGAATTAATTCTCTAGTCAAATTCAAAATACGAATTAATTCTCTAGTAAAATTCAAACTACGAATTAATTCGCTCATAAAATTCAAACTACGAATTATTTCGCTCATAAAATTCAAAGTACGAATTAATTCTCTAGTAAAATTCAAAGTACGAATTAATTCTCTAGTAAAATTCAAAGTACGAATTAATTCTCTAGTAAAATTCAAAGTACGAATTAATTCTCTAGTAAAATTCAAAGTACGAATTAATTCTCTAGTAAAATTCAAAGTACGAACTAATTCTCTAGTAAAATTCAAAATACGAATTAATTCTCTAGTAAAATTCAAAATACGAATTAATTCTCTAGTAAAATTCAAAGTAAGAATTAATTCTATAGTAAAATTCAAAGTATTAATTAATTCTCTAGTAAAATTCAAATTACGAATTAATTCTGTAGTAAAATTCAAACTACGTATTAATTCTGTAGTAAAATTTAAACTACGAATTAATTCTCTACTAAAATTCAAAATATGAATTAATTCTCTAGTAAAATTCAAAATACGAATTAATTCTGTAGTAAAATTCAAAGTACGAATTAATTCGCTTATAAAATTCAAACTACGAATTAATTCTCTAGTAAAATTCAAACTACGAATTAATTCTCTAGTAAAATTCAAAGTACGAATTAATTCTCTAGTAAAATTCAAACTACGAATCAATTTTCTAGTAAAATTCAAACTACGAATTAATTCGCTCATAAAATTCAAACTACGAAATATTTTGCTCATAAAATTCAAAGTACGAATTAATTCCCTAGTAAAATTCAAAGTACGAATTAATTCGCTCATAAAATTCAAACTACGAATTATTTCGCTCATAAAATTCAAAGTACGAATTAATTCCCTAGTAAAATTCAAAGTACGAATTAATTCTCTAGTAAAAATCAAAGTACGAATTAATTCTCTAGTAAAATTCAAAGTACGAATAAATTCTCTAGTAAAATACAAAGTACGAATTAATTCTCTAGTAAAATTCAAACTACGAATTAATTCGCTCATAAAATTCAAACTACGAATTATTTCGCTCATAAAATTCAAAGTACGAATTAATTCCCTAGTAAAATTCAAAGTACGAATTAATTCCCTAGTAAAATTCAAAGTACGAATTAATTCTCTAGTAAAATTCAAAGTACGAATTAATTCTCTAGTAAAATTCAAAGTACGAATTAATTCTCTAGTAAAATTCGAAGTACGAATTAATTCTCTAGCAAAATTCAAAGTACGAATTAATTCTTTCATAAAATTCAAACTACAAATTATTTCGCTCATAAAATTCAAAGTGCGAATTAATTCTCTAGTAAAATTCAAACTACGAATTAATTCTCCAGTAAAATTCAAACTACGAATTAATTCTCTAGTAAAATTCGAAATACGTAGAAATTCTATTCGTGCGACCTCTGAATCGAAAAACGTGTATTGCATATTAAATTCACGTGACTTACGAAGCCAGCGCCGTTGTCCCAAGCAACCGGCGGATGTGACGGCAAACATCGATGTTTATGATAGAAAAAAAAAAAAAAAAAAAAAAAAAAACACCAAAGAAATAAGCGGATCTACTGAATGTTATATGTATTTTCGATAAATTGCGATAATCACGTTTACTGGCAAACAAAATGATGCATTTCATGATGTTAAGGTGATGTTTGCGTTTCAAGCTCGTGTCAATCTCACGAAATTCACAGAATTATTCATACAATGTCAAAAAATCGCAAAAAAGTAACACGTGGCAATTTTTTTTAAAACTTTTGCGATTAATTTTGTTGTTTCCATTAATACAACCAAAAGTTTAATTTTTTCACTTACAAAATTTACACGAAAAAAAAATAAAGATTCTCTCAATTTTTCCAAAATTTTAAGATCAAAAATATGGAAAAAAGTTTTTTTTTTTTTTTTTTTTTTTTTTTTTTTTTTTTTTTAATTTTTATTTTTAATCTGTGTTTTAAATTAACAAAATTTGCATGTATTTTATATATTTTTAATGATATCAAAAAATTTGTCTAACTGCAAAGATTAATAATAATTTTTTACCATAATGAAAAAAAATTAAGAAATTATATTCGTTAATTAATATTACAATTATTTGGCTGCTGATTTTATATAAAAAATATGAGTCGATGAGTCGTTGAAGAAAGAATTTTTTTGTAGTATCAAAAACATTTAGCAATTGTAGATCACCCTTAATAAATTCATTTTCATTTTATGCTTTCCACATTTTTAATAAAAAAACCAATAGGCAAAATATTTTGAAATAATTCTCAGTTATGCATCTCAATATATCCTTTAACTTTTAACTTAAACTTTTTTCTGTTCCTTTTCAAACGGTCGAGTTATAATTTATTTAAGAAATTATTCCTCAAGATTTGTTTTTAATTCTTTATCCACTTAATTTTAATTTTATCTTAAATTGCTGCAGTATGGATATAAAGATTTGTTTTATGCACAACTGAGAATTAATTCAGAATTTTAAGTCTATCGATTCTCTTATTAGAGTGCGAAAAACTTTTTTTTTAAATTGTAGATAAAAAAAAATTAGAACTTTTGGTGAGCAGGTAAAAAATTAATTATTTTGTGGGTCAATTGTTTATATTTTACATATAATATTAGCAGCCAAACAAGTGAAATATTTGTCAATAAATATCATAGATTTTTATATAATTTAATTACAATTTTAATTAATCGATTAAAAAATTTGAAGCTTCAAATTCTTGAAAGTTTTTCTAGCAGATTATAAATATTTATGGAAATAAATACTGTATATATATTTTCAATTTATCTTCAATCTGTATTGTCATTTTTTTTTGTTAAAAAAATGAATAACTTCAAGAAATTGTCTACTTAAAGTTTTCAGAAAATTTGTTTAATCGCATGAAAAAAATTGGTAGAAAAAAAAAATCTATTTCTATGCATTATCATCGCACTTCATTATTTCTAATCTTCATTTATTCTAATCTGCGTTTGCAATTTACCAAATCGCATGACAAATATTTCTCTTTAAATTTATCATTCAGATTTCCAAATATTTGGGAAATGGGAAAATAATAGATGTAAGAAATTGGGAACAAAGTTATGGAAAAATCATCATTATCAGAAATTATCAACAATTTTAGAGAGAAAAATGTATGTACATAAATATTGTACATCTAAAAGCAGCAAAAAGATCATGATATTCATGCAAATGGAATTATCATTGTCATCATCATTAGGAGAAAATCTACAGATTATTAGAAAAAAAAACAAACATTCTAATCATTGGGAATCAAAACTCCCAATTAATATTCTGAAATATAATCATCAAATTAAAAAAAAATGTATAAATATAATTTCAACAATTGTATTTTAAAAAAGTACACAAATTATTGTTTGTTTGAAAACAATTTTTTTTTTTTTTTTAAATAAATTGTAATTGAAATTGTAATTGAACCAAATAATTAAAGAATCTAAACCAAATAATAGTTATTGTCATCGTAATAGAGAATAATAAAAAATCAACTAATTAAAATTGTCTAAAAATTCACGTTTTTTAATTTAAATTTACATTCTTATATTTTTGAAAATTACTGAAACGAAACAACTACAAAATTGAAAATACTTGACAAAAGAATTGGACATAAATAATAGTTATTGTCATTATAATAAGGAATAATTAAAAAAAAAAAACCAATTAATTAAGATTGTCTAAAAATTCACGTTTTTAAATTTACAATTCCATTCTTATATCTTCAAAAATTATTGTAACAAAACGACTAAAAAATTGAAAATACTTGACTAAAGATTTGGACATAAATAATAGTTATTGTCATTATAATAAGGAACAATAAGAAAAATCAACTAATTAAGATTGTCTAAAAATTCACGTTTTTAAATTTACAATTACATTCTTATATTTTCAAAAATTACTGAAACTAAACAACTACAAAATTGAAAATACTTGGCAAAAGAGTTGGACTTAAATAATAGTTGTTGTCATTATAATAACGAATGATAAAAAAACTAATTAGTCAAGATTGCCTAAAAATTCACGTTTTTAATTTACAATTAAATTTATAAACCTTCCAAAAATGACTATAAAACTAAACGACTAAAAAATTTAGCACACTTGACAAAAGACTTGGACTTAATGACATAAAAAATTAGTGAATATATATATTTTTTCTTGCATTTAATTTCCAAAATTAAAGAGGAATCTATTTTTTCATATAGCAATGCGGAAAATGATGATCTTGAAGACAGCGGAATAATAAAAAATCAACCAACTAAAATTGTCTAAAAATTCACGTTTTTAAATTACAATTAAATTTATACACTTTCCAAAAATTACTATAAAACTAAACGACTAAAAAATTAAGCACACTTGACAAAAAACTTGGAATTAATGACATAAAAAAATTAGTGAATATATATATTTTTTCTTGCATTTAATTTCCAAAATTAAAGAGGAATCTATTTTTTCATATAGCAATGCAGAAAATGATGATCTTGAAGAATGCGAAATAATAAAAAATCAACCAACTAAAATTGTCTAAAAATTCACGTTTTTAAATTACAATTAAATTTATACACTTTCCAAAAATTACTATAAAACTAAACGACTAAAAAATTAAGCACACTTGACAAAAAACTTGGAATTAATGACATAAAAAATTAGTGAATATATATATTTTTTCTTGCATTTAATTTCCAAAATTAAAGAGGAATCTATTTTTTCATACAGCAATGCGGAAAATGATGATCTTGATGGCAGCGGAATAATAAAAAATCAACCAACTAAAATTGTCTAAAAATTCACGTTTTTAAATTTACAATTAAATTTAAACACCTTCCAAAAATGACTAAAAAATTTAGCACACTTGACAAAAGACTTGGAATTAATGACATAAAAAAATTAGTGAATATATATATTTTTTCTTGCATTTAATTTCCAAAATTAAAGAGGAATCTATTTTTTCATATAGCAATGCAGAAAATGATGATCTTGAAGACAGCGAAATAATAAAAAATTAACCAACTAAAATTGTCTAAAAATTCACGTTTTTAAATTACAATTAAATTTATACACTTTCCAAAAATGACTATAAAACTAAACGACTAAAAAATTTAGCACGCTTGACAAAAAACTTGGAATTAATGACATAAAAAAATTAGTGAATATATATATTTTTTCTTGCATTTAATTTCCAAAATTAAAGAGGAATCTATTTTTTCATATAGCAATGCAAAAAATGATGATCTTGAAGAATGCGAAATAATAAAAAATCAACCAACTAAAATTGTCTAAAAATTCACGTTTTTAAATTACAATTAAATTTATACACTTTCCAAAAATTACTATAAAACTAAACGACTAAAAAATTAAGCACGCTTGACAAAAAACTTGGAATTAATGACATAAAAAAATTAGTGAATATATATATTTTTTCTTGCATTTCATTTCCAAAATTAAAGAGGAATCTATTTTTTCATATAGCAATGCAAAAAATGATGATCTTGAAGACAGCGAAATAATAAAAAATCAACCAACTAAAATTGTCTAAAAATTCACGTTTTTAAATTTACAATTAAATTTAAACACCTTCCAAAAATGACTAAAAAATTTAGCACACTTGACAAAAGACTTGGACTTAATGACATAAAAAAATAGTGAATATATATATTTTTTCTTGCATTTAATTTCCAAAATTAAAGAGGAATCTATATTTTCATATAGCAATGCAGAAAATGATGATTTTGAATACGGCGAAATAATAAAAAATAAACCAACTAAAATTGTCTAAAAATTCACGTTTTTAAATTACAATTAAATTTAAACACCTTCCAAAAATGACTAAAAAATTTAGCACACTTGACAAAAGACTTGGACTTAATGACATAAAAAATTAGTGAATATATATATTTTTTCTTGCATTTAATTTCCAAAATTAAAGAGGAATCTATTTTTTCATACAGCAATGCGGAAAATGATGATCTTGAAGATGGCGAAATACCCTCGGATGAAGATGACGAACCAACGCCTCCGCCACCTCCTCCAAAACCACCGGCGGAACCCGCTAAACAGACTAAACCTGCGGCTAAACCAGATTCACCGAAGCACAAATCCTTCGACTCAAAATTCAACAAGAGCAAGAAAACGAGCAGCAGCAGCGGCGGAGGAAGCACCAGCAAACAGGATAGGTTTGCTAAGTACAAAAATCCTTCAGAGGATTGGGCGGGCGACGTTGAGAAAGCCATAAGGGCAGCTCTCGAGGAACAGGATCGATCAAAGGGCCAGGAAACTAAATCCAAGAGCAAAAGTAATCGTAGTAAGAACAGAAAAAGGGCTCGAGAAGAGAAAGAGGAGGAAAGGGCTAAAGAACAAAAGGTATATTTTTTTTTGCAACAAAATTTAGACCATTTCAAAAAAAAAAAAAAAAATAAGGACACAAAGTAGAACTTTGCAATTTTGGTAAAAAAAAAAAAAATGTCTGAAATTTTTTTTTTTTACATTTTTCACAGATTTATCTTAATTTTTTTTCACATATGGACTATCATCGAAAAACATTTGAGTACAAATTTGACGCAGATCTGTCCAGCCGTTCAAATTTTATGGCATTTTGAATTTTTCGAAAAATCTCATTCTTGCGCTGGCTCGTGCAAATTAAGAGATACCGGGTTCTAATTTGGTCCACTTATGGACTACCATGTTACAAGATTTTAGTACAAATTTGAGAAAAATCGGTTACACGGTTGAAATTCTACGACACTTTGAATTTTTAGAAAAATTTCTAGAGCATAAACATAGACTTTGGCGATTAACTATAAACAATCGACTTTGGCGATTAAGGATGTTGTACAGGTTAATAGTTTTGAAGATTTTTTCCTGATTCTTTTTTTTTTGTAGAGAGAAGTACGACAATTTTTTAAATATATTTAAAAATGTTTTTACTCACATGGTTGCTGAGATATAAATTAACAAAATTCAGTAATTAACATGGGCAGTATGCAATGGAGCATGAGAACTGTCGTATAATCGGCAAAAGCGTATGTTGGCAGAGAACTTAGAACGATAAATTAGTACATTACGATACGAGTGCGAAAAAACTTTTTCTGACGAGTGTGAATTTGCAGCACGAGCCCAAGGCGAGTGTTGCAATCACACGAGTTAAGAAAACGTTTTTCGCATGAGTATCGTACAAAATTTTATTTCACGAGGTGTGTAAACAATGTTTGACGCATGCGAAGCGTGCGTAAAACCGCGTTCTACGCACTGAGTGAAATAAATGTATTTTATATAACTCATGTATGAAAAGTGCTACTTTATGTGGCTGCCGGCCCTAACATAAAGTGGCGCTTTTCAATAAGGCGTATCGTAAATACTAAAACCGTATCGTAAATACTCAAAGCGTATCGTAAATACTCGAAACCGTATCGAAAATACTGTGCGCAGGCGCACACAAGTAAATTTTTACGCGACTTCGGTGAACTCGCGTCACGGCTGGCATGAATATACCAGTTCATCACGAACGACGCCTAACGACGGAGTGAAAGTATAACCTCCGTATTTTCGTGTTATGTGCTTTAAAAAAATTGTGTCGTTTTATCTCGGGGGGCTGCGCCCCCCGAACCCCCCTCCCCCACCCCCCCCATTCCATACATTCGTTACATAAAATAGTATGCGATACTCGTGCGGTGCAGCGGAATTTATGAGAAGACCGCCAAGTGAGTCGCACGAGTCGCACTCGTACCACAGAGAGCACTCGCCCGAAACGCACTCGTAGCACAGAGAGCACTCGTGCGATTCGGCTCGTGCTCCTGTGGTACTCGTGCGGCTCGTGCGACTCACTTGGCGGCCTTCTCATAAAGTCCGCTTTACCGCACTTGTATCGCAAAGTACTATTATATCACTCCGTGCGTAAAACGGGGTTTGATGCACGCGAAGCGTGCGTAAAACCGCGTTTTACGCACGCTTCGCGTGCATCAAACCCCGTTTACACACCTCGTGAAATAAAATTTTGTACGATACTCGAGCGAAAAACGTTTTCTTAACTCGTGTGATTGCAACACTCGCCTTGGGCTCGTGCTGCAAATTCACACTCGCCAGAAAAAGTTTTTTCGCACTAGTATCGTAATGTACTATTTCGTACACGCATTGAAGTCGTGGCTTCACATAGGAATTAAAAAATCCGTGTGTGCCCACATTTTAAGAAAGATATTACGTTAAAAGTAAAAATTGTCTTTTTCGCCTTTCTCTTGTTCATTAATGTGCATGCCGTTCGCACAGTATCTCCGTCTCCCGCTGTGTGCCACCTTGTCGCGGTAACCTGTATAACATCCTTAAGGTAGCAATGTCAGTACGCCTGAGTCATAGATACTAGCAACTATCGTCATCGAAAAATAAAATAATTCATTTTTTCTGCATATTCCACAATTAAAATCTAAAATTAAAAAGTTTCATTCAATCATATTACAAAATTGTTTTCACGTGCGTAATTAATTTAATTATGTTATTAAAACTAATTTGACTTGTGTCTTGACTCGTCCGCCATTGGCTCTGTAAGCACACGACACATCGTGGCAACACCGCAATATCGACCGACTGTTCGACCGGTATCGTACGTTACCGACATGAAACGAGGTTAGGTTTGCGAAGTTTGGTTGGCGAATCTGCTCTGTCATGTCGAATTCTCCAAAAGAAATACACGACGTTAGAGCGGATCGCGGAAAAAGAAACGACCTATTCATTACGCGTAAAAGAAAAACGTGGTTCGACAACATTCAAGCAACAAAAAAAGCCAGATCAGTGAAGAATCGACGCAAGTGAAATTTGATCAACCGGCGAAAAATCGCATTGTCGCCCTGAACAAATTAGCTGAACAATTGTTCTTCTTTTTCTTGTAGGTAGAACCAACTCCCATAAAAATGAAAAATTCAGGAGTATCGATAGGTTAAAAAATCTGATTTCAGTTAATTACGTCGAATTTAAGATGCGAGCGATGACTTTCATTCATTTTCTTTATGGTAACTGTCGCGTATATAGCTAATGTGCAACGTTGCCAAACTTCGGCGCCATCTTGAACAGCTGGTAGAGATTGTTTTTGCAAGACACAATTTCTTGCAATTAACTTGCAATAACTCTCTGAAATGTCCGGTGACTACTACTTTTTATGGTCGTATCGGTTACTTTAAAATCTAACAAAAACGTAGAGCTGTTTAGATGTTTTGTATTTCATTTCTGAGATGCTTTTTTCTCTGTTCAAAAGTCAATTTTTTATATTTCTTCATATAACGCCATGTATAAAACTCTGTTTTAAAAAGTTATTTACTTAATTAGATATTCGGTAACGTATCTCGTAATTCCTCACAAATAAAAGATGAATACTCAGACTACAAGATATTAAAAATTCGGACGTATCTAACATGTTTGCCTTCGCGTTATAACTACCTTAAGGTAGTATGAGCACAAACCTCATGATCAGAGAGAAAAGTGATTTTTTAATATGCTATAGAATAGGTTCAGAGGATGGTGTCTGTAAAATTTCAAACCATTTTACCGACCATTTACAATAATAGTTAATTTGCAAAATTGGTAAATTTAGTACATGTTATATACGGAAATTGCCCTGATAATATTTTGAGACCGAAATAACCATTCTTCAAATTCAGACACCTCCGTAAATAAAAGCTCGAAATACCGAGAAAACTGCTACGAACACGTACGTCCCTTAAAAAACATATGTTACCGAATATTTCGAATAGATATCATCGATTAAATTGACGAGTTTTCGCGAACCGGCATCAAACTGCCGGAAAACAGTTGACTATAGCGTATCCACGCGTTCCTTGATTGGCCAAATGGCGGCCGGCTGGACAATCTGAGTCAAATGACACTCTTATTTAAACTACTACCGTTTTATAAATATACACACCTTATCATCACACAACTTCATAATTTTTCTCTCTTTACATTGTGATTTTTAAAATAACGAAATGTGTGATACTTCGCTTTTTCCCCATAATAAAAAATATGGGCTTTCTATTGACTAGGTACTCCGCTCATACTACCTTAACATACTTCCTCATAGACGTAGCTTTGTAAAAAGCGAAAAAAATGAAGAAGCAATTTGCAAAGTTCTACTTTGCAGACAATTAAAAAAATGTATAACACAAGAATTTGACAGTTTTTTAAAATACAATTGATGTTTATTGTTGTAGAAGAGAAAATTGAGTGACGAGGAAAATGGACATGAGGATGATGACGAGATGCTCTTTGTCAGGGGCGCTTCGCCAGTTTCTCGTAGGGATGGCCACGATACAACCCGTTCGCCGCCAAGAAGATCCACAGAACGCGATAATTATGACAATCTTTCGGACAACGATGATAGACCGAATGATAGAAGGCAGAGGGACAGTGATAATAATAAACGCGGAGGTGGAGGTGGAAGTGGAGGTGGAGGAGGAGGTGGAGGTGGTGGACGTGGCTCAGGTATTTACTTTTTTAAATTTATATATGGGGGATTCCACGGGACTTTCGCCACCCCGAAAAAAAACAAATCTCAAATTTTATATAAAAATCAGATTCAATGGTGTCTATTGATGGACCAAATTTCAAAATTCTAAAAAAATGTTTGACAGGATATGCAAATTTTTCCGTTTTTTATCATTTTTCATTTAATCTGTAATATCTAAGAAACTATTGATCGTATCGAAATCATTAAAAGACGAAAATGTGCATTTTTTTATTGCCAACAAGAAAAAAAATATATTCAAAATTAATTGTTTAATTTCAGGTCACATTTTATGGAAAAAACAACAAAATTATTATTTTTTAATGGTTGGACTTCAGATTTTTTCATCGGACAAATTGCCTCGGAATCTTTGAGTGATCGCCGAATTTTGAGTATTTTTTTTTTCATGGGATGGCCAAATGCTGTGACGTTACAGCAATTTGAATGTTTTTAATATCTAAAAAAATCCATATTCAAAATTAAAATTAATTAAAATGGTTGGACTTCAGATTTTTTTCATCGGACAAATTGCCTCGGAATCTTTGAGTGATCGCCGAATTTTGAGTATTTTTTTTTTCATGGCATGACCCAATGCTGTGACGTTACAGCAATTTGAATGTTTTTAATATATTAAAAAAATCCATATTCAAAATTAAAATTAATTAAAATGGTTGGACTTCGGATTTTTCCATCGGACAAATTGCCTCGGAATCTTTGAGTGATCGCCGAATTTTCAGTATTTTTTTCTCATGCGATGGCCCAATGCTGTGGATCTTACAGCAATTTGAATTTTTTAAATGTATTTAAAAAAATGCATATTGCTGTAACATCACAGAATTAAGCCATCCCATGAGAAAAAAAATACTCAAAATTCGGCGATCACTCAAAGATTTCGAGGCAATTGGTCCGATGAAAAAATCCGAAGTCCAACCATTTTAATTAATTTTAATTTTGAATATGGATTTTTTTATATATTAAAAACATTCAAATTGCTGTAACCTCACAACATTGGGCCATCCCATGAAAAAAAAATACTCAAAATTTGGCGATCTCTCAAATATTCCGAGGCAATTTGTCCGATGAAAAAATCTGAAGTCCAACCATAAAAAAAAATAATTTTGTTGTTTCTTCCATAAAATGTGACCTGAAATTAAGCAATTAATTTTGAATATATTTTTTTCTTGTTGGTCATAAAAAAAATGCACATTTTCATCTTTTAATGATTTCGATACGATCAATAGTTTCTGAGATATTACAGATTAAATGAAAAACGATAAAAAACTAAAAAATTTGCATATTCCGGTCAACTATTTTTTTAGAATTTTGAAATTTGGTCCATCAATAGACACCGCTGAACCTGATTTTTAGATGAAATTTGAGATTTTTTTTTTTGGGGGGTGGCGAAAGTCCCGTGGAATCCCCCATATATACATCTCACATTTTATTAATATTCTTTTCACTTTATCATTTTTTACTGTATTTATTTTACTCATACGCAAAATAGCAATCAAATCATTCGAAAAATTAATAAAAATATATCAGTACCATTGTTTTAGTATCATAAAAATATAATATTAAAATAAATGTAAAAAAAAATCATTTTCAAGAACCGAAATTGTTTTAAATATAGAAATACTAATTTTGACCCCAAAAAAATAAAAATAAAAATATAAATAAAAAAAAAAAATTATTTATTTATTTTTTTATATTTTTTTTTGGGGGACCAAAATTAGTATTTCTTTATTTAAACCAAATTCGGTTCTTTAAAAAAAAAAAATATATATATATATATATATATATATTTTTTAAAGAACCGAATTTGGTTTAAATAATATATATATATAAAGAAATAAAAAATATATAAACTTTTTTTTTAACACTATTCAGTTTGAAAAAAAAAAAATTTTATATATATATTTTTTATTTTTATTTTATATATAAACATATATATAAAATATTTATTTATATAATATTTATATATATATATAAAAATAAAAAATATATATATAAATTTTTTTTTAAAAACTGATTAGTGTTAAATTTTTTTTTTATACATATATTTTTTTAAAATTATATATATATATATATATATATACATATAGTATATATTTTATTATTTCTTTATATATATATATATATTTTTTTTTTAAATATATAGATAAATTTCAATTTCAGAAAAAATCAAAGTTAAATTTGAAGAGAAAAAAATAACATCATATAATTTTGTGTATTTTTTTTTTTAATGCAGGTCGACGAGGTGGTAAAAGTGATCGTGGTGGAAAGAACAAAGGTCGTCAACAGTTGAGAAATGAGAGAAATGGTCGAAGAAATCAGAACAACGATCACGGCCAGGATCCTGACTCGATATGTTTGTACTACATGCAGGGAAAGTGTCATCGAGGCGATGACTGTCCTTTTTCTCACAATGCTTTGCCACCGCGAAAGATGGAACTTTGCAAATTTTATCTCATGGACTGTTGCGCAAAACGCGACAAGTGTCTCTACATGCATCACGATTTTCCCTGCAAATTCTTTCACACTGGACTCAAGTGTGCCAACGCCGAGAATTGCAAATTTTCGCATCAGCCACTCAACGAACAAGTGCGTTTTACTTTATTTTATAGCAATTTATTTTTTCCACTTGTAGTAAAATTTCAAAATCATGAAAATTGCCTGAAAATTCATACTTCAAAATGGAATTTTGGCATTTCAAAAAATGTTGACATGGAATAGAAAATTGTTTTGGACACAAAAAATTCAAGGAAATCTTTTTTTTTCCTCGGGATAAAAAGAAATAAATCAAAATCTTTGATTTTTAATATCATTTTTTCGTACTAAAAGAAATTGCGTTTGTCTTTAAATTAACTTTTTTAAAAATTGTGATTCCATATTACACCAAAAAAAATTTAAGCAAATCTTTTACTTTTTCTTCGGGAAAAAAAGAAGTAAATCAAAATTTTCGATATTTAATATAATTTTTTCGTATTAAAAAAATTGCGTTTGTCTTTAAATCAACTTTTTTAAAAATTGTGATTTCATATTATTTATTAATTGTTTGGATAGAAAAAATTTCAAGAAAATCTTTTTTCTTTTTTTCGGGAAAAAACGAAGTGAATAAAAATTTTCGATTTTTAATATAATTTTTTCGTATTAAAAAATTTGCGTTTGTCTTTAAATTAACTTTTTTTAAAATTGTGATTCCATATTATTTATTAATTTTTTTGCACAGAAAAAAATGCAAGGAAATCTTTTTTTTTTCTTTGGGCAAAAAAGAAGTAAATCAAAATTTTCGATTTTTAATATAATTTTTTCGTATTAAAAAAATTGGGTTTGTTTTTAAACTTGTGATTCCATATTGTTTATTAATTTTTTTGCACAGAAAAAAATTCAAGGAAATCTTTTTTTTTTCCTCGGGAAAAAAAGAAATAAATCAAAATTTACGATTTTTAATATCATTTTTTCGTATTTAAAAATTTGCTTTTGTCTTTAAATTAACTTTTTAAAAAATTGTGATTCCATATTATTTATTAATTTTTTTGCACAGAAAAAACTTCAAGGAAATCTTTTTTTTTTCTTTGGGCAAAAAAGAAGTAAATCAAAATTTTCGATTTTTAATATAATTTTTTCGTATTAAAAAAATTGCGTTTGTCTTTAAATCAACTTTTTTAAAAATTGTGATTTCATATTATTTATTAATTGTTTGCATAGAAAAAAATTCAAGAAAACCTTTTTTCTTTTTTTCGGGAAAAAACGAAGTAAATAAAAATTTTCGATTTTTAATATAATTTTTTCGTATTAAAAAATTTGCGTTTGTCTTTAAATTAACTTTTTTTAAAATTGTGATTCCATATTATTTATTAATTTTTTTGCACAGAAAAAAATGCAAGGAAATCTTTTTTTTTTCTTCGGGAAAAAAAGAAGTAAATCAAAATTTTCGATATTTAATTTTATTATTTACAATATTTTAATTAATATAATTTTTTCGTATTAAAAAAATTGCGTTTGTCTTTAAATTAACTTTTTAAAAAATTGTGATTCCATATTGTTTATTAATTTTTTTGCACAGAAAAAAATTCAAGGAAATCTTTTTTTTTCCTCGGGAAAAAAAGAAGTAAATCAAAATTTACGATTTTTTATATCATTTTTTCGTATTGAAAAATTTGCGTTTGTCTTTAAATTTGCTTTTTTTAAAATTGTGATTCCATATTGTTTATTAATTTTTTTGCACAGAAAAAAATTCAAGGAAATCTTTTTTTTTCCTCGGGAAAAAAAGAAATAAATCAAAATTTACGATTTTTAATATCATTTTTTCGTATTTAAAAATTTGCGTTTGTCTTTAAATTTACTTTTTTTTAAATTGTGATTTCATATTATTTATTAATTGTTTTTCACAGAAAAAAATTCAAGGAAATCTTTTTTTTTCCTCGGGAAAAAAAGAAATAAATCACGATTTTCGATTTTTAATATCGTTTTTTCGTATTAAAAAAATTGGGTTTGTCTTTAAATTAACTTTTTTCTAAAATTGTGATTCCATATTATTTATTAATTGTTTTGCACAGATAACAATTCAAGGAAATCAGGAAAATTTGCTAAAATATTTGACATTGATTAGAAACGTTTATTTTTCTTTCAGGTTAAGAATATTCTTCTGAAGCATTTGGAAACAGCGCCTAAAGAAATTCTTGGCGATTTTCCACGGTTAAGTCGCGAAGGTGCAATACTAATGATAAACAACACGGCGAGAAATATGGGAAAAAATCAGGGCCAAGAAATTGGCAATCAGAAGATTCCGAGCCTTTTTGACGTTGCACTTCCGGTTCCGGCTAATCCTGAAGAACAGGAACACGAAGGTAAGAATATATAGATTTTTTTTATCCAATAAAATTAATAATTTTGAAATATCAAAAGTGAATTCTGTAAGTCAATTCCATCAATCGTTTTTTTTTTTTTCTTTTTTTTTTCTAAATTGTAATTATATATTTCGACAGAAATTTGTTATTTCGTAAAGTAACATCTGAAGAACAATTCATAATTTTTTTTTTTTGTAAAAATATATAATGACAACAGAAAAAAAAATATCACAAAAGTTCGCTTTTTTTTATTTTGAAAAATACGAGGAACAATAATTGAATAATTTTTTATTCAAATCAGAAATTAATCGCAATTAAGTAATACAGCGATTGTATTATTTTTTATGAGTAATTTATTTATTTCACAACTGATGAAATTCCGAAAACAACTTGAATAAGCCAACAAACTGTTTCTTTTTTCTTTCTGTCATTACAAATGCAGATTCTGGCGTAAGTTTCGAAAAAAAAGGAAAATAATAATTAAAAAAAAGAAAAAAATACTATGAGTTCCAAGGAATTTAATATTCTTATTATAAAAAGTAGAATTTAAAAAAATCTACTTGAGCCTAATTTTTTACAAAATAAAATTCCGCCCAAATCTAAAATATCAAATTTTCGATGTCGCAATTTCGACCCTCAAAGTCAGCAAAAAAAAAAAAAAGGTCCTTTAGGCTCTCATAATTAATATTATTTATTAAACAATTAAATCACCAATTTTCAATAATCAATATTATTTATTTTACGAAATTCCGACAATCACTTGAATAATCCAACGAACAGCTTATAAAACTGTTTCTTTTTTCTGTCTTATGTCAAATGCAGATTCTGACGAAAAAACAAAATAATACTAAAAAAATTACAAAAAAAAAAAGAAAAAAAGAAGAATACGAGTTCCAAGGAATTTAATGTTTCTATTTTTTTTTTTAAATTTATTTGAGTCTAATTTAAAACAAAACGAAATTTCGCCCAAACCTAAAATGTCGAAATTTCCATGTCCGAATTTCGACATTCAAAGTTAGCAAAAAAGAAAAGACGATTTTCATGATTAATGAAAAATCGTTAAATAAAATAACAATCGGATATTTTTTAATTTAGAACCGCGAGTTAATTTGACTGCGCCGATCGTTGGAAACGATCCGAATCTTGCGGTGGCTTTGCAACAAAAAAGGCCAGCGTCTTCAGGAGGAAAAGAGCGAAAACCTGCGGGAAAAAAGACACGTTGGGGCTCGGACGAAGATCGAGTGCCTTACGAACAAATAATGTTGCTACAATCGGTGAGCCAACTTGGTCTTCATCTTCCGAACGTCGCTCTTGGTCTTGCCGTTCAACAACGTCTCCAGCAGCATATTCTTCTTCAGCAATGTTTAGCGAATATGGAATTCTACAACGAAATAAACGGCAGTCCACCGGAAGCCGGAGTCGTTAAAGACAAGGAAAAGGATAAGGATAAAGAGGATTTTACGAAAGACGTCGAAGAGGACGAAATTCTTGCCCAAGTAATTAACAGTTTTACTTTCATTCTCTGCTTTTAATTGCTCGATAATTACAGAGTTGTAATTATGCTTAATACTTATAGAAATAAAGATAATTATGATATGATCAGCTCTATAATTATGATTTCATAATAATAACACGTAGCGATTATAATACAATCAGTAAACTTTCGAATAGCTGCAAAAATGATTATTTTTTAATCAAATTTCATAGGAATTTTTTTGAAATAATGAAGAGGATGCATTAATCATCTCTGACATTTTTCTCCCTATTTCTTCTAATATTTAAGCGAAAATATAGTATTTTTTTGCAGTTATTAAAATGTTTACACTCTATTTTATAATTACTACATATTATTATTATGAAATACATAATTATGAAAGAAATCGTACTGCAAACTAGATTTCATGAATTAATGGAGTTTTACAACTCTGGATAATTGGAGGATTTTTAAGAGCTTTTTTTTTTAAATTCGTTTGCAAATTGAAATATTTTTGAATAGGTTTTTATTCGTTTATGAATTTGTGGATTTTTTAATACGTTTTTATTCGTTTATGAAATCGAGAATTTTTTAATAGGCTTTTATTCGTTTATCAATTCGAGGATTTTTTAATACATTTTTATTCGTTTATCAATTCGAGGATTTTTTAATACATTTTTATTCGTTTATCAATTCGAGGATTTTTTAATACGTTTTTATTCGTTTATTAATTCGAGGATTTTTTAATACGTTTTTATTCGTTTATCAATTCGAGGATTTTTTAATACGTTTTTATTCGTTTATCAATTCGAGGATTTTTTAATACGTTTTTATTCGTTTATCAATTCGAGGATTTTTTAATATGTTTTTATTCGTTTATCAATTCGAGGATTTTTTAATACGTTTTTATTCGTTTATCAATTCGAGGATTTTTTAATACGTTTTTATTCGTTTATCAATTCGAGGATTTTTTAATACGTTTTTATTCGTTTATCAATTCGAGGATTTTTTAATACGTTTTTATTCGTTTATCAATTCGAGGATTTTTTAATACGTTTTTATTCGTTTATTAATTCGAGGATTTTTTAATACGTTTTTATTCGTTTATCAATTCGAGGATTTTTTAATACGTTTTTATTCGTTTATCAATTCGAGGATTTTTTAATACGTTTTTATTCGTTTATCAATTCGAGGATTTTTTAATACGCTTTTATTCGTTTATCAATTCGAGGATTTTTTAATACGTTTTTATTCGTTTATCAATTCGAGGATTTTTTAATACGTTTTTATTCGTTTATCAATTCGAGGATTTTTTAATACGTTTTTATTCATTTATCAATTCGAGGATTTTTTAATACGTTTTTATTCGTTTATGAATTCGAGGATTTTTTAATACGTTTTTATTCGTTTATTAATTCGAGGATTTTTTAATAGGCTTTTATTCGTTTATCAATTCGAGGATTTTTTTATACGTTTTTATTCGTTTATGAATTTGAGGATTTTTTAATACGTTTTTATTCGTTTATCAATTCGAGGATTTTTTAATACGTTTTTATTCGTTTATCAATTCGAGGATTTTTTAATACGTTTTTATTCGTTTATCAATTCGAGGATTTTTTAATACGTTTTTATTCGTTTATCAATTCGAGGATTTTTTAATACGTTTTTATTCGTTTATCAATTCGAGGATTTTTTAATACGTTTTTATTCGTTTATCAATTCGAGGATTTTTTAATACGTTTTTATTCGTTTATGAATTCGAGGATTTTTTAATACGTTTTTATTCGTTTATCAATTCGAGGATTTTTTAATACGTTTTTATTCGTTTATCAATTCGAGGATTTTTTAATACGTTTTTATTCGTTTATCAATTCGAGGATTTTTTAATACGTTTTTATTCGTTTATGAATTCGAGGATTTTTTAATACGTTTTTATTCGTTTATCAATTCGAGGATTTTTTAATACGTTTTTATTCGTTTATCAATTCGAGGATTTTTTAATACGTTTTTATTCGTTTATCAATTCGAGGATTTTTTAATACGTTTTTATTCGTTTATCAATTCGAGGATTTTTTAATACGTTTTTATTCGTTTATGAATTCGAGGATTTTTTAATACGTTTTTATTCGTTTATCAATTCGAGGATTTTTTTATACGTTTTTATTCGTTTATCAATTCGAGGATTTTTTAATACGTTTTTATTCGTTTATCAATTCGAGGATTTTTTAATACGTTTTTATTCGTTTATCAATTCGAGGATTTTTTAATACGTTTTTATTCGTTTATCAATTCGAGGATTTTTTAATACGTTTTTATTCGTTTATCAATTCGAGGATTTTTTAATACGTTTTTATTCGTTTATCAATTCGAGGATTTTTTAATACGTTTTTATTCGTTTATCAATTCGAGGATTTTTTAATACGTTTTTATTCGTTTATCAATTCGAGGATTTTTTAATACGTTTTTATTCGTTTATCAATTCGAGGATTTTTTAATACGTTTTTATTCGTTTATCAATTCGAGGATTTTTTAACACGTTTTTATTCGTTTATGAATTCGAGGATTTTTTAATACGTTTTTATTCGTTTATGAATTCGAGGATTTTTTAATACGTTTTTATTCGTTTATCAATTCGAGGATTTTTTAATACGTTTTTATTCGTTTATCAATTCGAGGATTTTTAATACGTTTTTATTCGTTTATCAATTCGAGGATTTTTTAATACGTTTTTATTCGTTTATCAATTCGAGGATTTTTTAATACGTTTTTATTCGTTTATCAATTCGAGGATTTTTTAATACATTTTTATTCGTTTATCAATTCGAGGATTTTTTAATACGTTTTTATTCGTTTATCAATTCGA
The DNA here is from genome assembly GCA_963970395.1 of Ephialtes manifestator. Classification (NCBI taxonomy): domain Eukaryota; kingdom Metazoa; phylum Arthropoda; class Insecta; order Hymenoptera; family Ichneumonidae; genus Ephialtes; species Ephialtes manifestator. Next base: position 2,346,554 of record OZ019968.1, on the reverse strand, counting down.
GGATTTTTTAACACGTTTTTATTCGTTTATCAATTCGAGGATTTTTTAATACGTTTTTATTCGTTTATCAATTCGAGGATTTTTTAATACGTTTTTATTCGTTTATCAATTCGAGGATTTTTTAATACGTTTTTATTCGTTTATGAATTCGAGGATTTTTTAATATGTTTTTATTCGTTTATCAATTCGAGCATTTTTTAATACGTTTTCATTCGTTTATCAATTCGAGGATTTTTTAATACGTTTTTATTCGTTTATCAATTCGAGGATTTTTAATACGTTTTTATTCGTTTATCAATTCGAGGATTTTTTAATACGTTTTTATTCGTTTATGAATTCGAGGATTTTTTAATACGTTTTTATTCGTTTATGAATTCGAGGATTTTTTAATACGTTTTTATTCGTTTATCAATTCGAGCATTTTTTAATACGTTTTCATTCGTTTATCAATTCGAGGATTTTTTAATACGTTTTTATTCGTTTATCAATTCGAGCATTTTTTAATACGTTTTCATTCGTTTATCAATTCGAGCATTTTTTAATACGTTTTTATTCGTTTATCAATTCGAGGATTTTTTAATACGTTTTTATTCATTTATGAATTCGAGAATTTAAAAAATGGTTTATATTCGTTTATGAATTAGAGGACTTTTTAATACGTTTTTATTCATTTATGAATTGTAGGATTTTTAAAAAATAGTTCATTAAACTAAAACTGCAACTTTTTTCATTTATTCGATACTTTGAAAGTTTCCTAATTTTGTTAATCTTTAATTTTGGTATTTAATGGGAACTGAAAAATATCTAATGCAACATTTTTTTCCTTTTTTAGGCGCATGCGAATGCCGACAATCCTGCGATTAGTGCAATGACGTCAAAAGACGTAGATTTGAGGCAAATATTAAACGCGAATAGAGCATCGGCTGTGATGACTATAGCCGAAGAAGCGGCTAATTTAGAAACCTCGAAATTCGATGACGAAAGCGATCGCGACGAGGAAACAAATCTTATTATCGAAATGCCGATCGACGAAGAGGATAAAGAAAAGGATGAAGAAAAAGAAAAGGAAGAGACGATAAAAAAATCACAAGTGACGGAAAATGATGAGGCGAACAAAGAAAAAAGCGAAAGTCAAGAAGGTAAGAATTCATTTTTTATTTATTTACATTTTTACATTTTTTTTTCATTTAAAAAAAATTGTTTATAGAAAATTTGAAAACATGTATTATTATCTTTTTTTGAATGTACTTTATCTCAGAAAGAATGAAAACTCGATTTGATGATTTGTCTGATTTAAAAGTTGCGAAAAGCAAAAATTTGAGCTCATTTGTAGGGAAAATTATTTACTTTTTATACGAAATGAATTTCCAAGATTTTTCTAAATATATACGATTTTGTAAAAGAATTTGTATATAAAAAAAAATGTAAACCTACTAAAAAATATTTTATCGTAAATTTACATAAATAAATAAAACATCTAATCTTCTAATTATTGGACGAATGAAAATACACGAGATCTTTGATAATCGGATGAATAAAAAATAAAGATATTTTCCAATTATCAGATTAAGAATCATAGAATGATCCGATTATTGGATAATTATAAAATATCAAAAAGTCGTTCGATTGGCGAACGAATTAAGAATTCATTAAAAATTGTTTGCTTAGCAAACGAATAAAAAATCGTCAAAAATCGGTCAATTTTGAAACGAATAAAAAGTTGCAAAAAAAGTCGCAATTGTCTCACTAATGAAATATCGTTAAAAATCGTTCAAATTTGCAAATGGATACAAAATTATTAAAAATCGTTCGCGAACAAATGAGAATTCATTAAAAATCGTTTGCTTAGCGAACGAATAAAAAATCGTCAAAAATCGGTCAATTTTAAAACGAATAAAAAGTTGCAAAAAATTTTGCAATTGTCTCATTAATGAAATATCGTTAAAAATCGTTCAAATTTGCAAATGAATACAAAATGATTAAAAATAGTTCGCGAGCAAATGAGAATTCATTAAAAATCGTTTGCTTAGCGAAAGAATAAAAAATCGTCAAGAATCGGTCAATTTTAAAACGAATAAAAAGTTGCAAAAAATTTTGCAATTGTCTCATTAATGAAATATCGTTAAAAATCGTTCAAATTTGCAAATGAATACAAAATGATTAAAAATAGTTCGCGAACAAATGAGAATTCATTAAAAATCGTTTACTTAGCGAAAGAATAAAAAATCGTCAAAAATCGGTCAATTTTAAAACGAATAAAAAGTTGCAAAAAAAATCGGAATTGTCTCACTAATGAAATATCATTAAAAATCGTTAAAATTTGCAAACGAATACAAAATGATTAAAAATCGTTCGCGAACAAATGAGAATTCATTAAAAATCGTTTGCTTACCGAACGAATAAAAAATCATAAAAAATCGGCCGATTTTAAAACGAATAAAAACACACAAACAAAAATCCATCTACATATCTATTTTTTCCTTTTATTTACTAATTACAAAATACGAAAAGTCGTTTGATTGGCGAACGAACAAAAATTCACTAAAAATCGATTGCTTCGATCGATTATTTTCTAAGCCACTTTTCTCGATATTTTGGACCATTTTCACTAATCTGACATGAAAATCTGAAGAAAAAAAGCGAAAATTTGTTACGAAAACAAAGTTTTCTCTACGAAAAAGCAAAAACCTAACACCAATTTTATCTCAAATTTCCAGAAGATGATTCTGCATCAAAGTCTTCCAAATCGCCGCCGCATTTGTCGTTATCATCTCATCCTCAATTAACCGACGATCAGGAGATGCCTCCAAATTTGCCAAAAAAGGCTCAAGAGCTTTTCATGCGAATCCAACAGCAGCAAAGAACAGCAAAAGACAGTTTAGCAATAGCCGACGATCAGGGCGAAATATCCGACGCAGCGAAGAACGAAAATTGGTATTCGGACGACGAGGACGACGGTGAAAACGACGACGACGATGACGACGACGACGAAGCCGGAAACTTGACAATAGTTCTAAAAGATTCGCAAAAGGACGAAAGCGATCGTGGCGAAGATCAAGAAACACCGGATGACGAAAAGTCCCAAAAAATCATTGCAGAATCATCAGGAATTCCTCAACCCGCGGTGTTCGTCGACAAACTCGGTGATCTAAGTAAAATCGACATAAGCGCCGAAGTTTCGAAGCTTTTATCCTCGATAAAGCCTCAAGCATCAAAATCCCGTTCAGAGCCTCAGCCATCAAACATCGATTCCCGTGCCGAAGATTATCAGCCAAAAAATCCCGTAAACCCTCGAGAATTATCGGGAAATTCTCCCTTTTCATCTCCACGAAATACCGAAGATCTCGGCAATAATACAAAGACGTCGTCGAATTTACGCGGTAATGCATCGAAAATCGGTAAAACCGAAAATGGCAATTCGAGTCCTCGTTCCTCAGGCGCAGCGCCGATATCTCGTGATCCAAGAATGTCCCGCGATCCTCGACAGCGTCGCGAGGAGCAAAAATCCTTAAGCCCAACGCGCGCAGAGCCGAAAAAAGACGCTCGCCCATTGCGTCACGAAACATCGATATACTCGTCAGGAATAACGGCAATGGACGCGGCAATGGACACGGATTTACGTGCGCGTCTCGATCAAGATCATCGCCGCAAAGACATGGACTTGAGACAGCGTTTTCAGCAGCAAGATTTCGGCGACACAGATTTGCGCGTCGTGTCGACAAATTTTCCGGACACATCGTCGTCGCGTTCGGACGTCGATTTGCGTCAAATGTTAAGTTTGCCATTTAAACCAGCGCCGGCTCACGTTCCATGCACGGAAATCGACGCGAGCGCCTCTTCGCATCCGCCATTCAACTACAAAGTTTACGTGGTCGATATACCGCGTCCGGATTACACGGGTTTAAAATTAACGAAAAACGACGCTCAAGTTAAGTACGATCCGCGTTTGCGTAAGATATTTCGTTTGCCAAAAGTCGATATCGCCGATTCGCCAATGTCGCCACCGCCGGCGTCGCAATCATCATCATCATCGTCATCATCAAAGCCGGAAACGCCAAAATCACCGCCGCACATTGTCGTGCGTTCGGATCCTCGTAGAAAAGCGCTCGAGCCAACAAATCCGATTGTACAAAATGTCGGAAATGTCGGTATGATGCAGCAAAATCCGGTGGCGCCACAAGTGCAGCAGCAGCAGCAGCAGCAGCAAGCAGACGGAATGGGCGGAATGGTTGGAATGGGCGTTCAGGGAATGCAGGGACCGCCGGGAATGGGCGGAATACCGGCAATGGGCCAAAATCCCATAATGGGCGGAATGGGCCCAATGGGCGGAATGATGGGTGGACCAATGGCGCCGCAAAATATGCCCATGGGAATGGGCCCGGGTATGGGCAATGGGCCAAATATGGGCCCACCGGGTAATGGGCCCATGCCGCCGAATCAAATGTCGTACGATCCGCGATACGCGGCACAGAGAAATGGGGGACCGGGACTCTTGGGACCTGCGCCCGGAATGGGCTATGGGCCTGATGTTGGGCCCGCTGGTTATGATGGGCCTCAGGGTTATCCAGGACCCGGGAATTTTGGTAATTATGGCCCGGGCGGTCCGGCCGATCCGGGAATGATGGGTTTTGGGCCCAATGGGCCCAATCCTGGAAGTTTTGGGGGTAATGTACCACCGGCTGAATGGTCGACCGGGAATCAGAATAACATGAGACGCGGAAGCAGGGTCAGGAGGAGGAACCGAAATAGGACCAACACCGGGCCCAATAACAGAGGTAATAGGTCCCCGCCGTAAATAATGGTGAAAAAACAATTATCGGGGCCCATTTCGTGCGACAATATGGACGTTGGATACGAGATACTCGGCGCAGATAAATGGGCATCGGGATTTATTGAGATCAGCAATTGATAAGGCCCATCGCGCAAACGTGGGCCCAATATCAGGGGGAAAGAGGTGTTCGTTGTAAATTATGTGGAAAAAAGTAAATCGGGCCCATTTCGTCCGATAAAATGAGCGTTTGGAATCGAGATAAGCCACGCAGGAAATTGGGAGTCTGGGCTTTTGAATCGGGCCCATATCCCGTGGGCCTCATGTACTTGATGGATACATCTGGGATATCATCGATCCAATAATTTTGGGAATTACCAGACTGGAGTACACGCCGATAATGAAATTATGGATTTTGGGCCCGTTGGGCCCAATTCGGAGAAATTTAGAGGAAATATATCCTCTAGCCGATTGGACGACTGGAAATGAGACCCGGCAGCAGGATCAGGATGAGATACATAAATGGGACTTATCACTCGGCCCAATAAACAAATTAAACAAGGCCCCGACGTAAATTGCGTAGATAAAATGGGGCCCATTCTGCCCAATCAAATGAATGACAGGTTCGAAATACGCAGCGCAGGAAATTGGGAGCCTGGGCTTTTGGGACCAGTAACTGGTCAGGCCCAAATCCCATGGGCCTCATGTTGGACCCACTGAACTTAATGGATAGATCTGGAATATCATCGACTCAGCAATTTTGACAATTATCAGACTGGAATACACGCCGATAATGTCATTATGGATTTTGGGCCCAATGGGCCCAATCCGAAAAAAAATCAGAGGAAATATGTCACCAGCCGATTGCACGACTGGAAATGAGACGAATGATCAGGAAAGGCAGGATCAGGAGGAGGAACACAAATGGGACTTATCAATCGGCCCAATAACAGAGGAAACAAGTCCCCGCCGTAAATTATGTGGAAACAATTTTTAAGATGTGATTTTGGGGGAAGATTATGTGATACGGAAAATTTGAAGATTCGGTGAGATTCGGTGATGCGGTCAAATGACGGGTCATTTGACTTTAATATGACGGGTGATAGAATTTCTGTTTTTACTTTCGTGGCTTTTCAAATTTCGCAACTTCTTGCGAAAAAAAAAAATGGACTTCTGTTTTTGGTCATTTTTACCGTCAAGTTACCATCGTTTATTACGATTTTTTTTTGCAGACTAATGGATTTTTAGTTTTGGTCATTTTTACGGTCAAATTACGTAATTTTTTTTTTCATACGTATGTAAGAAAAGAAAAATTTACCGTCATATAATGATTGAAAAAAATGTTCAACGTCAAATATAACGGGTGAAAAGTCTGTTTTTTTTTTATTTTCGTCGTCCGATTATACGACGAAAATATGGAAATTTCTTCATCTTGTCATATGACGTAATGTGTGAGTAATTTAATCGTAAAAATGACCAAAACGAAAAAAATCGGTTGTTTCGCTAAATTCGCTAAAAATAATACGATGGAAAGTATTTCCGGACTTTCGGTCATTTAAATGGTCAAATTACGTTAAAGGCAGACATTTACCGTAATTTTTCATCACCGGCAACGAAAAATCCTCGAAATGTATCAGCGGTTGTAAAATCGAGATTACAAATTCGTAAAAATCGAAACCAAGCATATCGAAGGTAAAAAAACTCGACGATTTGAGTTCTCCTTTCAATTAACGGAATCCCAGTTAAGGGGTCGACAAAATGGCCTCTAATCGACGACGAAGTAGAACGAATAAAGCTACGAAAAAAAATTCGAGCTACAGTTTTACTCTCGAAGTAGACACGATTTTTTTTTTAAATGATGCATTGAAATTGCATCGATGAACTGTCTATTCGGTCAACGATTTGTAGGCGAACAGAGAGAAGAAGAAGAAAATAAATCGAAGACTTTGCTTCCAGTGTTTTGTTAGCATAATAAATCCGAGTTTCATTAAAAGTGTAAATAAGAAATAACGTTAACAACTGACAGATTTTTTTCCGATTTTTTCGCCCCCCCCAAAAACTTGTCGAGAAAATCGAGATAAAATACTTCCACTTCTGTAAATAATCGGCAGCTCTGTTATACTTTAATATTTAAAAAATCGTTTTCATTAATCGTTTAATAGATTAAGAAAAAAAAAAGACAATTAGTAAATATTTAAGTTCAATAAAACGATTTATTTCCATGCGTTCGTATATTATTTTTTTACGTCTATTAGATGTACATAAATCGTAGATAGTGAGAAAAGAATCGACGATTTTTGTCTCGTTTTACGCTGAGAAAAAAAGCGAAGCGGCAATTGTTAGGAAAATTGCGGTTAAATAAACGATTTTTAGCACGAAAACAAAAAAAAAAAAAAAAATTTGAAAAATCGTGCGAATAAAATCGCGGTTCCGTTTATTGTAAGAAAATCGTTAATTAATTCTTCCGTCGTGAATTAACGCGACCTGTAAATGACAAACAGCTCCGCAATACTTTGCATTATGCATAATTTAGAAATATAAATAAATCATAAATAAAATTATAATGTAGTTCCACATTAAAATGATAAATATTTATTCCGACGTCGCCGTACTTTATTTTTTTACGTCTAGGATGTAAATACCATTGATAAAAAAATACTAAATACTTATCTATGTTGATATCCATAATCGCGTGCTCTGTCGGAATCGTTCAGAAGTATTTCAACCCAATTTTTTTGTAAATAAATAAATATTATTGCGAAAAAAAAAAAAAAAAATTGGTTTTGAAATCTATTCGCTCGTTTATGCATATTTGTAAATAATCCACAATGCCGTTGTACGTCGATGTATATAATGTGAAAGGAGACAATTGGTGCATAAAGTTTTGAATAAATAATATTGAATAAAAAAATACTTTTTTGTATTTTTTTCTATTACCAAACGAAATAATCAATCTTCTCGAAATATTTCTACATATATACAAAATAAAGAGTAATGAAAAAATTTATTAGATCATTCCGAGAAGATTGATTAATCCTTACAGTAATTATTAGAACACTCGTGTTAGATCTTAACATTAGATACAAAAATTACACTTAGTCTGAAAATGCTTAAAAAAAATTTAAATAATAATAAAATTATAATAATAGATATTTATTTAGTCGTTCTTGCCCTACTGGGCTTTAGAAACTTTACATCCGTTCAACACTGTTAAAACTTTCCTTAACTTACATTTGTGTATGTACATGCGTTGGTTTCTTCTCTTAATACTACTCGTTAAAACTTCGCCCCATCACATCTTCCCATAGATCGGTTTGTACTTTTAATCTCGCCTTGCTTTCAAATATTCTGCAGTACTCGCATAATTCTACTCTTACCGGACCCCGTAAAATACTTTTTCTCCTGACTGCGCTGAATTAACGTGATTCCGTCCCTAAAAAGCGGGAGGAAAGTCGCCGATATCTAACCGTGAGCAGTGCGCATGTGCAGCGGGCAATATATACGAGCCAAAACTCCCTAGGGCATCTTGCCCCCTATTTTCGACCACTTCAAGGTTCCCAGCGGGACCGCCGCGTACCGCGGCGCTCGCGTTGCGAACCTCGAAGCGCGCAAAAACAGGGGCCACGATGCCCGAGCGAGTCTTGCCTCGTATATCTTCCCGCTGCCCATGCACACGGCTCACGGCCAGGTATCGTCGAATTTTTCCTCTCGCTTTTCAGCGACAGAAATCACGTCATATTTCAACGCAATCGGAAGAAAAGAAGCGTATGCCACGCGGGCGGGAGCGCAATTTTCACCTCACACTCGGTGAAAATCGCGCTCTTCCCTCCCTTGTAGCATAATGTACTATTCCACTGCCCTTGGGTACCTTCTCCTTTCAACACTTCTTCCACAACAACTCTTAAATCCATTCTTACAATTCTCTTAAATTCTTTACACTCCAATACATACTCCAAATTCTCTTTCTGCGCCCCACACAGTCTACACTTAACATCCCTGTACCCCTTGTTCCCAGCTAGCCCTACGTTACCGCACCTCATTCTTGCCTATTGCTCCTTATCTTTGAATTTCGTGTTCTTATCCTCCCAATACTTCTCTTATTCCACCACACTCACGGCCAGGTATCGTCTAATTTTTCCTCTCGCTTTTCAGCGACAGAAATCACGTCATATTTCAACGCAATCGGAAGAAAAGAAGCGTATGCCACGCGGGAGGGAGCGCAATTTTCACCTCACACTCGGTAAAAATCGCGCTCTTCCCTCCCTTGTAGCATAATGTACTATTCCACTGCCCTTGGGTACTTCTCCTTTCAACACTTCTTCCACAACAACTCTTAAATCCATTCTTACAATTCTCTTAAATTCTTTACACTCCAATACATGCTCCAAATTCTCTTTCTGCGCCCCACACAGTCTACACTTAACATCCCTGTACCCCTTGTTCCCAGCTAGCCCTACGTTACCGCACCTCATTCTTGCCTATTGCTCCTTATCTTTGAATTTCGTGTTCTTATCCTCCCAATACTTCTCTTATTCCACCACACTCACGGCCAGGTATCGTCTAATTTTTCCTCTCGCTTTTCAGCGACAGAAATCACGTCATATTTCAACGCAATCGGAAGAAAAGAAGCGTATGCTACGCGGGAGGGAGCGCAATTTTCACCTCGCACTCGGTGAAAATCGCGCTCTTCCCTCCCTTGTAGCATAATGTACTATTCCACTGCCCTTGGGTACCTTCTCCTTTCAACACTTCTTCCACAACAACTCTTAAATCCATTCTTACAATTCTCTTAAATTCTTTACACTCCAATACATGCTCCAAATTCTCTTTCTGCGCCCCACACAGTCTACACTTAACATCCCTGTACCACTTGTTCCCAGCTTGCCCTACGTTACCGCACCTCATTCTTGCCTATTGCTCCTTATCTTTGAATTTCGTGTTCTTATCCTCCCAATACTTCTCTTATTCCACCACACTCACGGCCAGGTATCGTCGAATTTTTCCTCTCGCTTTTCAGCGACAGAAATCACGTCATATTTCAACGCAATCGGAAGAAAAGAAGCGTATGTCACGCGGGAGGGAGCGCAATTTTCACCTCGCACTCGGTGAAAATCGCGCTCTTCCCTCCCTTGTAGCATAATGTACTATTCCACTGCCCTTAGGTACCTTCTCCTTTCAACACTTCTTCCACAACAACTCTTAAATCCATTCTTACAATTCTCTTAAATTCTTTACACTCCAATACATGCTCCAAATTCTCTTTCTGCGCCCCACACAGTCTACACTTAACATCCCTGTACCCCTTGTTCCCAGCTAGCCCTACGTTGCCGCACCTCATTCTTGCCTATTGCTCCTTATCTTTGAATTTCGTGTTCTTATCCTCCCAATACTTCTCTTATTCCACCACACTTTTCCCCTCTCCGTACTCCGGACAGTATCTCGAGGCGTCTATTCTGGTCCAGTCCTCCTGAATCGTTTGGTCCTCGATTGTCTTACATCCGTTCGCCATTATTACTAAAAGGCCCCGCGGATTTCTTTCTTCTCTTAATCCACGCAAAATCTCTCCATCTCCCACTCTACTTAACGCCATTTCCATCTCTTTCATCCATTTCGACGCGTTCCCGTTCTCCCAGTTTCTCAATTCCTCTTTTAAACAGACTTTCGGCCAACGATCGTCTTCCATTTTGAGAATGTTTACGAGATACTTTGAAGCTCTCCATCTAGCTTCCACTTCCAATATCTGCCTTCCCGATTCCATGCGCCAAATATACGCTGGAGTACTTCTACTTACTCCCAGCATCATCTTCGCGTACCTTTCTGCCATCTTTTCTATGCATTGTCGCTCTCTCCATCCCCAAATTTCTGCCCCATACATAAGAACCGTTCTGACCATCGTATCCATCACGTATGCCCTTCTTTTCAGGCTCCCTATGTTAGCCCTTTCCAATATCCCCCATGCCGCGTTAGTAGCTACCTGGGGCTTGCCAGCAAGGTTACTGAGGTGCTTCGTGTAGGCATTTTTTGTCGTGAACGTGAAACCCAAATATTTATAACTTCCCACTTCTTCGATTTCGTTTTTCCCGTTAATAATAAAATTATATATATAATAATAAAAATTTAAATTAAAAAAAGAAAAACATACAAAAATTACACTTCGTCTGAAAACGCTTTAAAAAAATTAGACAACTTAGCAAGTCTTTTTGCTACTGAAATTGCAAGACTGAGAAGAAAAAAAAGTGGAATCATAATTTAATTTAAATGGCATTAATGGCCATTGAAATTTAAAAAAATGCAAGAACAAATACACAAAAATTTTAATAGACATAAATATTAGTGGTGAAATATCATCTTAGGATAATGTTTGAAATTTTATTTACACCTAATTTTTATTGAAAAAAAAAATCTCCATTGAAAAATAAAAATAAATAATATTCCGATATCGTTAATTTCTTTTCGTTCCACTTTATTCTTTCGTTCAACAAACTGTTTATTATTACAATATATATACACCCATTATTATTGTTTCGACGATAATTCTACTTTTGTAATTTGATTTCAACAGATTCGTGTTTAATAAATCTACGCCAAGAATTTCGTCTTTACCAATAGATTTTGATTAGAAAGTAGAGTAGAAATGATACATAAAACAGTTTTGCTTTAGTCCTTCACCAGGATTTTTTCCGACTTTTTCTTCAAGTTTAACCAAAGATCAGTTTAATATTTTCCATCAATTTTCAAAATGTAACGTAAATTTTCCAATATTTTACAAATTTGCCAAAGTTTCAAATATTTTGCAAATTTGCCAACTTTCAAATATTTTGCAAATTTGCCAAATTTTCAAACATTTTGCTAAATTTTCAAATATTTTGCAGATCCGCCAAATTTTCTTTACCATATCGTAAATTTACAAATTTTATAAAACGTTTGTGAATTTTTAAAAAATCACAATCTACTTCGAAAATTGACAAAATTCTCAAATTTATACGTAAATTTTCCGAATTTCCAAAATGTACGAATAGATGGAAAGATAAGTGAGACGATTTAGCTTAAATCCTTGAACAGGATTTTGTATACGATATTTACTGATCGGATAGCAACTTTGGCTTGACGAGTGTAAAATTTTAAGTTTCGTTTTTTTTCCCGACGAAAGGACTTTGTGTGAAAATAGGATATTCTCGATATCTTTATAAGTTATGGAATATTATTATTATTATTATTATTATTATTATTATTGGTCTCGTCTTAATGCGTTACTGATGTTAAAGGATCTGCTCTAATCGATGCGAGGTCCAATCGAGAATCCATTTCGTCGTCCAGTTCACCAACTACCGCTCTGAAATAATACAAATTTCATTGAAACTATTTTGCTTGTTGTCACTATTTATTTAAATCGATTGAATTAATAGACGCCGTAATATAAATAATATAAATTTCGCCAGAATGAGACGATTAATTTTCCAATTTTGCTAAAATTCGAAAATTGTACGAAAATATTATAATTTTCAGAATTTTCCAATTTTGCCAAATTTCCAAAATTTTCCGATTTTGCCAAAATTCCAAAATTTTCCAATTTTGCCAAAATTCGAAAATTGTACGAAAATTTTATAATTTCCAGAATTTTCCAATTTTGCCAAATTTCCAAAATTTCCAGAATTTTCCAATTTTGCCAAATTTCCAAAATTTCCAGAATTTTCCAATTTTGCCAAATTTCCAAAATTTCCAGAATTTTCCAATTTTGCCAAATTTCCAAAATTTTCCAATTTTGCCAAATTTTCCAATTTTGCCAAATTTTCCAATTTTGCCAAATTTCCAAAATTTTGCCAAATTGCCAAGTTTCCAATTTTTTCAAGTTTCCAATTTTTCCAAGTTTCCAATTTTTCCAAGTTTCCAATTTTTCCAAATTTCCATTTTTTCCAAATTTCCAATTTTTTCAAATTCCCAATTTTTTCAAATTTCCTAAATTGCCAATTTTGCCAAATTTCCAGTTTTGTCAAATTTCCAACTTTGTCAAATTTCCAATTTTTACAATTTTCCAATTTTACCAAATTGTCAAAATTTCCAAATTTCCAATTTTTCCAAATCTCCAATTGTTTCAAATTTCCCAATTTTGCCAAATTTCCAATTTCTCAAATTTTCCAATTTCCAATTTTGATAAATTTCCAAAGTTTTCCAATTTTACCAAATTGTCAAAATTTCCAAAGTTTTCCAATTTTACCAAATTGTCAAAATTTCCAAAAATTTTCAATTTTACCAAATTTCCAAAATTTTGCCAAATTTTCAAAATCTTCCAATTTTGCATTTTTACTTTTTTTCATAGTGGCAATTTTAGTATTTAATAATAATAATTGGGTTTATTTAATAATATTTATTGGGTAATTGGGTTTAGGCCCATTTATCGTTATAAATAGATAATATAATTAAATAAAAATTGTGATAATAATAATAATAATATTTACACATTGTCTCCTCGAATAATATGAAGGCCAAGAACGACTTGCTCAACACCCTGTGTTGTGCTATAAACTCTTTCGTGAGACTCGTCGAGTATCAAATTGATAGTCTGATCGAAACCTTTAAGCGTGCCCTGAAAATTAAAAAAAAAAAAAGCAATTCGAGTGACGAGAGTAAAATAAGCAATTAGATACTCACGATGAAATTTCTGCCATCGGAAGTGATGATAGAAACGGTGTCTGAAGTATCGAATCAATTAAGGCGAACATAACCTGAAAATTTTGCCGACAAAAAATGAACAATTATTTCGCGAAGAAAAGGATACGATTTACGTAACTTTCTAAACCGGAAGCCATAGTTTTCCTCTCTGTTTCCTCCTAATTCGTGTAAGAAATTATTCTCCTCGTATCTTCAATTTAAATGGATTTTTATCACTGGCAGTTTTACAAACGTTTTGTTATCGTTTCTTAACCTCTAATCACTGGATTGACAATAGTACCAATTTCAGTGTAAATCTCGTTTAGATTTATTACTTGTGGTCTTAAATCCCGTCAATTATGCCGTATTGAATAATAATGTGAGTTTCGATCTATTTTTCTTCGTTAATTATGCGTATGAAGTCGATAATATATATATGTGTACATATAACTCTATCACTTTAGGTTATAAATTTGTTTACCTGAAATTTAAGGCAGATTCACAATCGAAATTGTCGTCCACGCTGGGATATGTTTATTATTATTTTTCGGCCAATCACAGCTTCCGACTTTTAGTCGAATTTGTGGAGAACCAATCATCGATTCTAGAGTTTCAACTACTGACTAAAAAACTATTCGAGGATTGTGATTGGTTCTCACAATTCCAAAAGCCAATCAGAAGGCAGGAATAAACGCTGTTTTACTGTAAAGCCGGGTTTCCATACTTTTAAGTCTGGACGCCAATCAGAAGGCCAATTTCTGGGAGCCAATTTGAATTTTCATTTTCTGCAAAATATATTTTTTCACCGCAAAAAAATCGTTTATAACTTACGTAAATTCACATTGATTGACATACGCCACTAATTTAATTTAATTGTACTTAAAAAAATATATATATAATGTGAAGAGTAGCACATTTTGTCACCTATATAAGCTAATGTTAACTATTTTTACGGCGATATGACAACCGTAAAGTTATTTTTATGATAGTAAATTAAGGGGAGGGAGTCAGGTAAAAAAAAATTGATTTTGGAAATTCAATATCATCTAAATTCTATTGCATATAAAAATGCCCAACGCACTATATTGCTGGTACTCGATGAAAGGATTTTTTACTGTTGTCTGACTTGCATATGCTTTTCAATATTATCTTAAGCAAAGTTCTTAGGTTTTCCATTCTGCGCATGATTCAGATCAAACTACAAGGCAGATTGGAATCATTGACGTCTCATTTTCTTCTTCATGAAAAGATACACCGGCTAAATGGAGCAAACTATTTTTTTTCATTCTAAAAGCAAAGTTAATCACTGATTTAGAAAATAGGATAAAATTTATTTATTAATAATTATGTTACTTAAAAAATATTACATTTTATTAACATTTGCTCCATTTAGCCGGTGTATCTGTTCATGAAGAAGAAAATGAGACGTCAACCATTCTAATCTGCCTAGTAGTTTGATCTGAATCATGCACAGAATGGAAAACCTAAGATCTTTGCTTAAGATAATATTTAAAAGCATATGCAAGTCAGACAACAGTTAAAAATCCTTTCATCGAGCACCAACAATATAGTGCATTGGGCATTTTTATATGCAATAGGATTTGGATGATATTGAATTTCCAAAATGTTTTTGACCTGACTCCCTCCCCTTAAGAGGAAGCGCCTCAAACTAGTAAAATAAATGGTGAATTTCTAAAATCACATCTACAATTATTGTTGTTTTAATTATTGATTATTCTGAAAAAAAGATACAAAATCCCTAGTTCGAATAACCGCTATCAGAGCGCCAATTGCGCAGACAGCGTTGCGCATGCGCCGTGTACATAACCTCAACTAAACTGTTCGTGACAGAATAACAAATACGAAAAATCCATCAAAATGTTAATTAGTTTTACAATAATGTTATGATCTATCAACAAAGCAACAATGGGCGATTCGGACGACGAAAATTTCGTAACTTTTGGCAGCGCCTTAGAACCTCTCGACGAAGGTAATCAAAAATTCGTATTTCCTATCAAATTATTTCAAATCGATTTTCCGTGGATTTTAATTATTATTTGTGGAAATATCAACAAAAACTCACTATTAAACATAAAAAATAACATTTTGGAGTGATTCGCCATTTGAGTTTATGAAAAAATGCAAAATAAATCATTCCTAACCTAAAAATTTTTACTTTTTTTTGTAAATAACGTAATTTTAAGGTTGTTAATGACCTTATTTTGTGAATGATTTGATGAAAAATTCGTATTTTTCATCAAATCATTTCAAATCGATTTTCTGTGGATTTTAATTGTTATTTGTGTAAATGTCAACAAAAATGCATTATTAAAAATAAAAAATAACATTTTGGAGCGATTCGCCATTTGTGTTTATTAAAAATTGAGAAAAAATCATTCCTAACCTCAAAAATAGTGCTTTTTTGGTAAGTAACATTATTTTGAGGGTGTAAATGCTGTTTTTTATTGTACAGATAATTTGCCGAGGAAAAAACCGGTTACGATCGAAGATCAATATGCTGTGGACGCTCAGGGAAGGCGACGTTTCCATGGCGCCTTCACCGGCGGCTTTTCCGCTGGTTATTTCAATAGCGTCGGAACGAGAGACGGATGGAAGCCGCAGCAGTTCAAATCGTCAAGAAGCAGCAAAGCCGGTGGTGTTTCGCAAAGAGTCGAGGATTTCATGGACGAAGAGGACACTGGCGAGTTCGGAATTGCTCCTACGGCTATTAGAGCCCATAGCGACTTTACCGATCATGGACGAAGAGGCGCAAAGCGAGAGAGACCAAAACAGGACAACGATGGACCGATCCCTGGTGTTCCAGTGCTCAAGGAAATTCTCAAGCCTGTAAAGTAAGTTTAAATGCGAGTGAAAATATATATATATATATTATTATTGAAAACACTGGGAGAAAATTAAAATTGGGAAAGAATGAAAAAAATTATGCTCCTTTACATGATTTTTATTGTGGACAATCGTATTTTGCTATGAAGCATTAAAATTTTATTTTTATTTTTGGGATTATAATGAAAAAAAAACGAATTCATTTTTGTAGGAGTTAGAACTTATGTTGAGAGGCGTGATTTTCGTTTTTTTGTTACTTCTGTGAATTTGGAATTTGAGTGGCAAACAATGGTTTCGAAAATTTCATTTTACATATTTCGTTTGAGAAATTCACATGATTTTTTTATTGTTGTTAAATTTAAGATTGGCTCAATAAATTTAAAATTTTTTTGAAACTATTTGGATTTATAGAATAACTTGGTAAATTTCCAATTTTAAGTTCAAAAAGAACTTTTACTTTTCCTGAAAAGTACAAAGAGGCACAGAAAATCAGAGGAATTTTTTAGATAATCAAATAAACAACAACAACAACATCAGATAAATATCTTCACCAGGAGCATATGATTTATTCTTATTCAATTCGTTATTTCGTATTTTCCATTTCCACCATTTGCAATCTTCCATTTCCATCATTTTGAATACTCCATTTCCACCATTTTCAATTTTCGATTTCCACTGTTTTGTATTGCCATTTCCAACATTTTTCATTTCCACCATTTTGAATTTTCCATTTTCACCATTGTGAAATTTTGATTTACACCATTTTGGCTTCTTCATTTCCACCATTCTGAATTCTCCATTTTCACCATTCTGAATTCTCCATTTCCACCATTCTGAATTCTCCATTTTCACCAGTCTGAATTCTCCATTTCCACCATTCTGAATTGTCCATTTCCACTATTTTGAATTTCCGATATCCACCATTTTGAATTTTCGATATACACCATTTTCAATTTTCGAAATCCACCATTTTGAATTTCCGATATCCACCATTTTCAATTTTCGAAATCCACCATTTTGAGTTTTTGATATCCACCATTTTCAATTTTCGAAATCCACCATTTTCAATTTTCGATATCCACCATTTTCAATTTTCGAAATCCACCATTTTGAATTTTGAATTTTCCATTTCCACCATTTTCAATTTTCCATTTCCGACATTTTGATTTCCATTTTCGACATTATGAATTTTCCATTTCCGCCATTTTGAATCTCTTGATGACGCCATTTTGTATACCCCGTTCGCACTAAATCTAGAGCAATAGTCTAAATCGATGTAATTTTTTGTTAAGGGACACGGTGGGTGTGACTTTACTAAAGAAAATGGGTTGGCGACCGGGTCAGGGTATCGGTCCACGTGTCACAAAGCGCGAAAAGACGAAAACCCGTGAAAAAAACGAAAAAATGAAAATCTACGGTTGTTCATTGCCGACACCACGCGACAAAATGGAGGAATCTGCGTCCGAAGGTTCCGAAGACGAGAGCTCCGAGATTCTCTTTGCTCCCGACGATTACGAGCCTTTTTTGTGCAATCCAAAGGATAATTATTTCGGTATCGGTTACACGGGTCTCGATCGTCGTCCGGTTCTTTCCGGTCACTTAAATCTCTTCGAAGCTCCAGCTGCGTTCAAGTTACAAGAGAAAAACAAAAAGCTTTCAATTCGTGGCCAAGCGTTTGGCGTCGGTGCTTTCGAAGCCGACGACGAGGACATTTATCAGCGGGATGACATGTCTCGTTACGATTTTTCTCTCGGGCCTGCGGAAACAAAGACAAAATCGCGATGGTCGCGTAAAAACGACGCCGAAACGTCGAAGGAAAATTGTCTGGAGGGTTTTGCACCAGCGAAAAATAAATTGGAAAGAAAAAAGATGTTCGAGGCACCAGAATTGCCAAAAGACTTCAAACCCTTTCACGCCGTAAGAAAAAGCCGATTTTATCCGCCGATCGAGGCGGTTGCGATATCTGACGGCAGAAAAAAAGGACTTGGTCGTCACGATTTAAACGCCACCGACAGATCGGTAATTCTCGGAGAATCGAGCTCCCAGGGGCAAAATCTCTCAGCGGAAATGGACAAAAATCCAAGCGAAACTCTTCCAGAGCCCAGAGGATCTCAGGTAGCTCACAACATAATTACCAGGACTTTGAATCTGCACGGAAAGGATCAGGTGTGTAATTTTTTAAATAAACATTATATTTATTATCTATAAAGCCTATAATTCGTAAGAAGTCACCTTGAAAATATATTGCCGATAAAAATGTCACCGGAAATAAAGTTACCTTGAAAATATATTACCGACGATAAAAATGTCACCGGAAATAAAGTTACCTTGAAAATATATTACCGACGATAAAAATGTCACCGGAAATAAAGTTACCTTGAAAATATATTACCAATGATAAAAATGTTACCGGAAATAAAGTCACCTTGAAAATATATTACCGATTATAAAAATGTCACTGGAAGTAAAGTCACCTGGAAAATATATTACCGATAAAAATGTCACCGAAAAAAAATATTACCGGAAATAAAGTCACCTTGAAAATATATTACCGATGATAAAAATGTCACCGGAAGTAAAGTCACCAGGAAAATATATTACCGATAAAAATGTCACCGAAAAAAAATATTACCGGAAATAAAGTCACCTTGAAAATATATTACCGATAAAAATGTCACCGGAAATAAATTCACTTTGCAAAATATATTACCGATAAAAATGTCACTGAAAAAAAATATTACCGGAAGTAAAGTCACCTTGAAAATATATTACCAACGATAAAAATGTCACCGGAAATAAAGTTACCTTGAAAATATATTACCGACGATAAAAATGTCACCGGAAATAAAGTTTCCTTGAAAATATATTACCAATGATAAAAATGTTACCGGAAATAGAGTCACCTTGAAAATATATTACCGATGATAAAAATGTCACTGGAAGTAAAGTCACCTGGAAAATATATTACCGATAAAAATGTCACCGAAAAAAAATATTACCGGAAATAAAGTCACCTTGAAAATATATTACCGATGATAAAAATGTCACCGGAAGTAAAGTCACCTGGAAAATATATTACCGATAAAAATGTCACCGAAAAAAAATATTACCGGAAATAAAGTCACCTTGAAAATATATTACCGATAAAAATGTCACCGGAAATAAATTCACTTTGCAAAATATATTACCGATAAAAATGTCACCGAAAAAAAATATTACCGGAAATAAAGTCACCTTGAAAATATATTACCGATAACAATGTCACCGTGAAAAATATATTCCGACAATATTGTCACCGGAAAAAGTTCTCTTGAAGATATATGACTGATAATAATGTCACCGCAAATAAAGACATTTTGAAAGTATTGTACCGATATTAATTTCACCGGATACCAAAAACCCTGGAAAAATATGACTGACTTAAATGTCACCGGAACTAAAGACGCATTGAAAATATATTACCGATGATAATATAACCGAAAAAAGCACCAGAAATAAAATCACCCCGTAAGTCACCAGAATGAAGGTCTACGAAAAGTCACATTGATAAGAGTTACTGAGAATAAAGTGACTTGGGAAAAGACTTCGTTTCCGGTGACTTTTTGTAGACGGACGTTCATTCCGGTGATCGTTTTTTAGTAATTTCTTGTTGTCGGTATTTTTACCAGGATCTTTTTTCCCGTAAATTTATTTCCGATGCGCAATCATTTTTCTCAGTGACTTTACTTCCGGCGACTTGAATTTCGGATGATTTTAATTCGAGTTTATTCCAGTTACAACTAAAATTGATTTTTTTTTTCCACAAAAATGACGCGAAGAATGCCGCCATATTTTAACTAAGCAAAATATACGCATCACACGAACGTATGTGAATGTAAAATATGTTACAGGTTGAAGAAAGACGGCAGCAGGAGGCGCTGAGCTCAAAAACCAGTTCCTGGCTCGAAAAATTAACATCCAAGAGTTTCGTTAAGGGTGGAATCGAGGGAAGCGATCCCAGCGCCACCGGAAGTTTAAAAAATCTTCAAGACTTCAAAACCAACATAACCGAAACTTCCGGAAGTCAATATTCGCGTCCCTTTCAAACCGATTCAGAGAAACAAAAAAGATTCGAAAAATTTGTCGATCTAACGCGTCAGGGTGACACAGAAAAATTGTCGAGTCTTCAGCCTCTGTCAATGACAGAATGGGAGCGAAATCGTGAAAAAGAAGAGTTTGAACAGGCAGCGAGACTCTTCGAAAAGTCGTTAGAAGACAAATCGAAGGATTTGAAACTTTCCGACGTTTCTATTGGCGACAAATTCGTTGCTATTGGCGCCGATGAAGCAGCGCCATCTGCCGCAAAAACTTTGGACGAACAGATGAAAAATGCCGCGAAAATGAAGCTTTTCGGGAAACTTACGAGACAAAGAGAACCTTGGCAACCCGCTAGTCTTGTTTGCAAACGTTTTAACATCCCAGAGCCGCGTATTGGCTGCGCCAAAGTCGATAATAAGCCTAAAAACAAAAGATACTCGGTTTTCGATTCTCTCGAATTTGGCGGAAGTTCCGAGCGTTTCGAACGTGCAACGGACACTTCGGGAACATTCAACGAACCTTATATCCCTTATAAACCAAAAGAAACTCCAGAAAACCACGAAGAACCTCTTAACCCTTCGCGAATCTTCGACGTTTCCGACATCAGCGCCACCGTCGGTAAATCTGCGGAGAAAATGCGCAACTTCGAAGCATCTTACGAGAAAATTTTTGGCCATCCCGCGGCAACTTCGGGCACTAAAATAGCCGACGAAAAAAGGCGGGATATTCAAATTTCAAATACGGAAAATTCGATTAACGAAGAGAAAAGCGAAAATTTTGAGTCTAAGGATAATTCCGCACAGAAAAAGGATCTTTTTAAGGCGATTTTCTTGAGCAGCAGCGAAGATGAGGGAAATGACGAGGAGGAAGATGATTCGGAGGCTGTTAAGTCGCTGCTTATTGGAAAAGCGCCGGGAGAATTAAATTTACAGAGAAATACGTCGCCACCTCGTGGCATTTTTGCGAAGCTCGATTTGGATAGTTTGACGACAACTGAGAAAACTCACGATAGTCTTAAGGGGACAAAATCGAAAGGGGAGGAAAAGGACGTCGGAGAAAAAAAAATGGCGGATGAAATTTTGGCTGAGGATGAAAATAACGATTTTCGAGAATCAGGGCAACCGGAAGTTGAACTTTTGCCCGATATGTACGGACCTGTTCTTCCCTCCAAAGGGCTTAAGAGTGCCGAAACTTCGGGAAATGGGCAGTCAAATTTATCTAAGGATTCGGAAAATCAAAAAGCGATTTTTAAGAGCGTTGTCGTTACTAAAATCGATTCTAATGACGAGAAACTCAAAGGAAAATGGGTCGAGAGGACGAAAGCCAAAAAATCGAAGAAGGAGAAACACAAACACAAGCACAAGCAGAAGGAACGATCGAGGCACAAACACAAGAAGAAGGACAAACGTTAAGGATTTTTGTAGCTGTATTTAATTGGAGAATAAAAAAAAAAGAAAGATTGTTACGAGTCTTGAAGTATCAGCAAAATTGTTGTGTAATTTTTTATTGATTTTTTTCAGATTCGAGCTAATGAAATCCTCATCCATGATAAATATAGTTATTTAAAATTAGAGTAGAAAAAATAAGAAAAAGTAATCTGAGTTATAAAAAATTTATTGCTCGATGAGGTAAAAAAAATTTAACGATTATGAAAGATTTTGTAATGTGAATTTATTTTTTAAGTTAAATTGACTTTTCCTTCTGATATTGGAAATAAATCACGATTTAGAATTCTGGTTTTAATTATTCATATTTCTTTTAAAAAATTATTTGATTTTTTTTATTACAATTTTTTTTTGTGATTCCACGGAAATTATTTATGCCAAAAAAGTTTGCTATGAAAAAGTTGTAAATTTCTGTGAAATCTTAGACATTTTTTGAATTTTCATTTAACCAAAATCCTGCAATTTTGTAAAATGCAGAGAATAATTTTAAAAAAATGTTAAATGTAATTTTCGCAAAAAATATTTAATTTTGATTGTTTAAAGATAGATGACATAAATATTTGTATGGCTTCTAATTAATACTTCAACGTAAAAATATTTTTATTTATAATTTCTTACCTCCTTAAGTAATCTTCTTAAAATCTTCAGATTTTCCGCCATGCAAAAGTAGCTAAAGATATTTTTAAGAATTCTCGTTATTACTAATTATAATCATCAATTTTGAAGGGGGAAAAATAATTGAGACGAGTATTTTTTTTTTTACAATAGAAACATTTATTTATAGAATCCGTTTTCAAGATACAACGGACTTTTGATTCTGTATACTTTGACCTACCCCAGAAAAAAGGGGTTGCGGTTGTAGTCCGTGCAGGGTTTTGATCCCTCTGTCCCTCTTTTTGTTAATCCGTTCTGTGATTTAACGTCTCATAAGCTGAAAATTAATATTCCAGCTATCCCAGCACGGACCACGAATTAAGTGCACACGAGAGAGACACAGACAGGTAGAGTTTTTTTTTTTTTTTCGGAGTTTGGACGATGAAAAATTCGCGAAGAGGCAAATCGAAAAAATTCGTCGACGAAAAAACCCTTAAAAGTCTTTTCTTTGGTTTTTTTTTTTTTTTTCAAAAATTCTTCCCTCGATTGTCTTGACGCTCCACTTGAATTTTTGCCAACCCCTCGAGTGACATTTTTTTTTTCTTAGACGAGATGCAGATGACTTACAAAATTTTTTACATTTTCTTTCTCAGTTCTTTACATTTTTTAAAAATTATGTTTCTCATCACTTTCACGTCACGAATTTCGTCGGAAGGTTTTTCCGCAGCTTTAGAGCGAGACAGAATTTTTTTTTTCGTGTCCAAGGGAGAAGAAAAACGAATAGGAAAGAAATTGACGTGATAGTAGTTAGGGTCAGTGAGTGATCAGACGGGGCGAGATTTTCAGTCTTTCCCACGATTAATTTTACATTTCGATTGAGCCACAATTAATTGACAGTCGAGTCGAACTGTCAAATTATTTTTTTCCGTGATTTTTGCTTCTTTCTTCAAGAAGCGCGAAGAAGTAGTAATCGCCAGGAATTTGTCAGACTTCGGTCACTCGTTGCACGGAATTTATGTCCAACGCACAATTGCCTGCTGTGTCTGGGGATTCGAGGAATTCTTCTGAGGGCCTTATACCCGCTGTCCTCATTTCGTCCCTTACCCTTTCAACCTGAAAAAAAATATATATATCTATATATACAAACTTTTTTTTTCTTTTTGTAAAACTGATAAATAAATAAAACTTTTTAACTGCCAAAATCTTTGGCCACTGAAAAAAGTTTTTTTTCAACAATTTTCAAAAACAAAATAACTTTTCCAATTTTTTTCTGCGCTTTCAACATGCAGAAAAAAAATTCAATAAACGAAATTTTTTATTCTTTTTGTAAAACCGATAAATAAATAAAACTTTTTAACCGCCAAAATCTTCAGCCACTGAAAAAAGGTTTTTTTTCAACAATTTTCGAGAACAAAATTTATGAAGAATTATAATTTTGGAAAAACAAAATAACTTTTCCAATTTTTTTTGCGCTTTCAGCATGCGGAAAAATAATTCAAAAAATGAAATTTTTTTTTCTTTTTGTAAAACTGATAAATAAATAAAACTTTTTAACCGTCAAAATCTTTGGCCACTGAAAAAAGGTTTTTTTTCAACAATTTTCAAAAACGAAATTTATGAATAATTATAATTTTGGAAAAAACACAATAACTTGTCCATTTTTTTTACGTTTTCAGCATGTTTTCTTTTTGTAAAACTGATAAATAACACTTTTTAACCGCCAAAATTTTTGGCCATTAAACAAAGGTATTTTTCATAATTTTTTTATAATTTTCAAAAACGAAATTTACGAAGCATTATAGTTTTGTGAAAATTTGTTTTTTTTTCAATTTCTACGTCGGACTGCGTTTTTTTATTTTCTTAAAAAATGTAGGATGTATTTCTAATGAAATTCTGTTGGATATACAATTTTTACAAAATTGTAGGTTTAACATTTTTTTCAATGTCTTTCAAAATAACTCTTCCCTTGAAAAATTTAATGATAAATTAATTTTGATAGTTAAAAGGTAGAAAATATAATAGAAAAAGTTGATTATTGCACCTCGTATCGTTACAAACTCGTTTGAAGTTGTGAAGATGATTTATTTTGTTGTATAAAAAGGATAAATAATAATAAAATGAAAAATTGGTAGTAGGAGTTGGGATAGAAATGAAGTAGAACAAAATTTGAAACAAACGAGATTTTGAAAATATTAATCTTCGCTTTTCGTATCGTTACAAACTCGTTTGAAGTTGTGAAGATGATTTATTTTGTTGTATAAAAAGAATAAATAATAATAAAATGAAAAACTGTTAGTAGGAGTTGGGATAAAAATGAAGTAGAACAAAATTTGAAGCAAACGATATTTTGAAAATATCAATCTTCGCTTTTCGTATCGTTACAAACTCGTTCGAAGCTGTAAAGATGATTTATTTTGTTGTATAAAAAGGATAAATAATAAAAAAATGAAAAAACTGGTAGTAGGAGTTGGGATAGAAATGAAGTAGAACAAAATTTGAAACAAACGAGATTTTGAAAATATCAATCTTCGCTTTTTGTATCGTTACAAACTCGTTTGAAGTTGTGAAGATGATTTATTTTGATGTATAAAAAGGATAAATAATAATAAAATGAAAAACTGGTAGTAGGAGTTGAGATAGAAATGAAGTACAACAAAATTTGACGCAAACGAGATTTTGAAAATATCAATCTTCGCTTTTCGTATCGTTACAAACTCGTTCGAAGCTGTAAAGATGATTTATTTTGTTGTATAAAAAGGATAAATAATAATAAAATGAAAAACTGGTAGTAGGAGTTGAGATAGAAATGAAGTACAACAAAATTTGAAACAAACGAGATTTTGAAAATATCAATCTTCGCTTTTCGTATCGTTACAAACTCGTTTGAAGTTGTGAAGATGATTTATTTTGTTGTATAAATAAAAAGGATAAATAATAATAAAATGAAAAACTGGTGGTAGGAGTTGGGATAAAAATGAAATAGAACAAAATTTGAAACAAACGAGATTTCGAAAATATTAATCTTCGCTTTTCGTATCGTTACAAACTCGTTTGAAGTTGTGAAGATGATTTATTTTCTTGTATAAAAAGGATAAATAATAATAAAATGAAAAACTGGTAGTAGGAGTTGGGATAGAAATGAAGTAGAACAAAATTTGAAACAAACGAGATTTTGAAAATATCAATCTTCGCTTTTCGTATCGTTACAAACTCGTTTGAAGTTGTGAAGAGGATTTATTTTGTTGTATAAAAAGGATAAATAATAATAAAATGAAAAACTGGTAGTAGGAGTTGGGATATAAATGAAGTAGAAGAAAATTTGAAACAAACGAGATTTTGAAAATATCAATCTTCGCTTTTCGTATCGTTACAAACTCGTTTGAAGTTGTGAAGAGGATTTATTTTGTTGTACAAAATGGATAAATAATAATAAAATGAAAAACTGGTAGTAAGAGTTGAGATAGAAATGAAGTACAACAAAATTTGACGCAAACGAGATTTTGAAAATATCAATCTTCGCTTTTCGTATCGTTACAAACTCGTTTGAAGTTGTGAAGATGATTTATTTTGTTGTATAAAAAGGATAAATAATAATAAAATGAAAAACTGGTAGTAGGAGTTGGGATAGAAATGAAGTAGAACAAAATTTGAAACAAACGAGATTTTGAAAATATCAATCTTCGCTTTTCGTATCGTTACAAACTCGTTTGAAGTTGTGAAGATGATTTATTTTGATGTATAAAAAGGATAAATAATAATAAAATGAAAAACTGGTAGTAGAAGTTGGGATAGAAATGTAATAGAACAAAATTTGAAGCAAACGATATTTTGAAAATATCAATCTTCGCTTTTCGTATCGTTACAAACTCGTTTGAAGTTGTGAAGATGATTTATTTTGTTGTATAAAAAGGATAAATAATAATAAAATGAAAAACTGGTAGTAGGAGTTGGGATAGAAATGAAGTAGAACAAAATTTGAAACAAACGAGATTTTCAAAATATCAATCTTCGCTTTTCGTATCGTTACAAACTCGTTTGAAGTTGTGAAGATGATTTATTTTGTTGTATAAAAAGAATAAATAATAATAAAATGAAAAACTGTTAGTAGGAGTTGGGATAAAAATGAAGTAGAACAAAATTTGAAGCAAACGAGATTTTGAAAATATCAATCTTCGCTTTTCGTATCGTTACAAACTCGTTCGAAGCTGTAAAGATGATTTATTTTGTTGTATAAAAAGGATAAATAATAAAAAAATGAAAAAACTGGTAGTAGGAGTTGGGATAGAAATGAAGTAGAACAAAATTTGAAACAAACGAGATTTTGAAAATATCAATCTTCGCTTTTCGTATCGTTACAAACTCGTTTGAAGTTGTGAAGATGATTTATTTTGTTGTATAAAAAGGATAAATAATAATAAAATGAAAAACTGGTAGTAGGAGTTGGGATAGAAATGAAGTAGAACAAAATTTGAACCAAACAAGATTTTGAAAATATCAATCTTCGCTTTTCGTATCGTTACAAACTCGTTTGAAGTTGTGAAGTTAATTTATTTTGTTGTCTAAAAAGGATAAATAATAATAAAATGAAAAACTGGTAGTAGGAGTTGGGATAGAAATGAAGTAGAACAAAATTTGAAACAAACGAGATTTTGAAAATATCAATCTTCGCTTTTCGTATCGTTACAAACTCGTTTGAAGTTGTGAAGATGATTTATTTTGTTGTATAAAAAGGATTAATAATAACAAAATGAAAAACTGGTAGTAGGAGTTGGGATAGAAATGAAGTAGAACAAAAATTGAAACAAACGAGATTTTGAAAATATCAATCTTCGCTTTTCGTATCGTTACAAACTGGTTTGAAGTTGTAAAGATGATTTATTTTGTTGTATAAAAAGGATAAATAATAATAAAATGAAGAACTGGTAGTGGGAGTTGGGATAGAAATGAAGTAGAACAAAATTTGAAACAAACGAGATTTTGAAAATATCAATCTTCGCTTTTCGTATCGTTACAAACTCGTTTGAAGTTGTGAAGAGGATTTATTTTGTTGTATAAAAAGGATAAATAATAATAAAATGAAAAACTGGTAATAGGAGTTAGGATAGAAATGAAATAGAACAAAATTTGAAACAAACGAGATTTTGAAAAAATTAATCTTCGCTTTTCGTTTCGTTACAAACTCGTTTGAAGTTGTGAAGATGATTTATTTTGTTGTATAAAAAGGATAAATAATAACAAAATGAAAAACTGGTAGTAGGAGTTGAGATAGAAATGAAGTACAACAAAATTTGACGCAAACGCGATTTTGAAAATATTAATCTTCGCTTTTCGTATCGTTACAAACTCGTTTGAAGCAGTTTTGGAGAGTAGAAAACCTCTTAACTGAGCAATAAACTCACCTGACGTAAAACCCTGAGCAAATTGTGACCGGCAACTTTCTTCAACTCCACGACGTTCCACTTGCCGCTTCGCAAAAGTTCGGCAAAGAGTTCTGGATACCTCGAGACGTCCTCGAGACCTCGAGGAGTTCTGCAAACAGGACGAACGGCAATTTAAGTTACGGCGAATACAAAACAGAAAAAAAATGCCTCGAATTACAAGAACATTCAGTAATCGATTTCGAAATACATCGGATTTTTTTTGCATTTCAGAATGCAGAAAAGAAAAATCAAAAAAACTGAAATCACTTGAAAAAAATTCGAAAAATTCTAAAAACTTGAAAAAAATTGAAAAAATATAGATCACTTGAAAAAAAAAATTGAAAAAATTTAAATGACTTGAAAAAAAGTTCAAAAATGGAATATAAAAAACTAAAGTTAATTTCGAAAGAAAGAAATAAAGAATAAAGAAACTTCGGGTTTTCTTTTTTTCTCTCTTTAATTAAGGTTCTTTTTTTATTTTTTTTTATTTAAAAATTTTTTTTTATTACATTTACAAATCAATGGCTTTAATCAACGTTTCACATTTAATGGTCTTCCAAAAGTAGAAAATGTTAGAAAAACAGTAAAAAAAAAAAGAATGTTGCCCAGAAGGATTTCAATTTCCGGTGAAGAAAAATAAAATAGGAGTTGAAGGGAAGTCGAAGCGTCGGTAAAAGGAAGCACTAATCGAGCGTAAAACTCACGAAGGTCGTAAAAGTACAAGAGGTAGATCGAAAAGTCTTCTGGATGAACTCACTTGTTGATACCATCGAAGTCACCACCGACCCCTATGTGATCCACTCCAATTAGATTTCTAATATGATAAATGTGCTCGGCTACATCGGTTACGCTGGCCTCTGGCCCGCATTTTACGAAATAGTTGTAGAACGTGACCATCACCAGACCACCATTAGCAGCCTGCAAAAAAAATTAAGACGAAAAACCCATTAATTTTCATACTAATAAATTGGTATTAATATGTCGATAATTAGATTATAAGTTAGACCATAACTATCCGTAAAGTGGATTAAAAAAATAGTCCAATAAAAATCCTACAATAAACGAAAATTGCGAGCACAAAAAATTCGACAATAAGATTTGTTAAATGTAGATATTTAACAACGCTGTATATGTACATATTCACTCAAAAGATTTATTCCATTAAAAATTGCAGCATTTTGCGATCGGAAAAAAAATATTCGCGATATATCAAATGTATCGAAAAAAATATTCGCGATATATCAAATATATCGAAAAAATATTCGCGATATATCAAACTGATCAAAAATATATTTGCTATATATCAAATATATCCAAAATATATTTGCGATATATTTGATATATAGCAAATATACTTTCGATATATTTGATGTATTGCAAATATACTTTCGATATGTTTGATATATCTCAAATGAATTTTTGATATATTTGATATATCGCAAATATATTTTGGATATATTTGATATATAGCAAATATATTTTTGATCAGTTTGATATATCGCGAATATTTTTTTTCGATATATTTGATATATCGCGAATATTTTTTTCGATACATTTGATATATCGCGAATATTTTTTTCGATATATTTGATATATCAAGAATATCATATGTTGAGAATACATTTGGACATGACAATATTTCTGTTTTCAAATATTTTTTTTTTTAAGGGCGTATGCGATGGTAATGGAGGCAGAGCAAGGGTGAGAGAGGTTTGAGGATGTCGATGAGAGGGTGAAACTTTTCTCTGTACTTTTGCCGTTTCATTTCCACTGCTAATATAACTACCGCCATGGCATTCTGCGCGACTACTATACTCTCCTTCTCGAATCGAACTACCGTACTCTAGCTCTTTTATTGCCTCGTGCTATTTTTTTTTTTTTTATTACTTTTCGGGATAAAAAGTCCGGTAATGGAGGTCTCGCCGGCATCAACGACGAGAGCGACGACGACCATCGACAGCCCGAATCGTATCCGATGAAAATACGCTTCACCTGTTCACCCTCCAGTCACTGAGCGACGAATTTCCAACGCTTTTCGCCTTATTTGATCTTTTTTTTTACCACGACAACCCTTTTTTATTTTTACGGTTTATCACTTTGTCCGTTTTATATCCCGTTCGCTATATCCGTTTTACGAACAGTTGTTATGCCCACCAAAGTTTCGTGGGAAGTGAGATCCTGATCGCTTTGCATTTTTTATGGATTTTTTACGAGTGTTGACAATATGTCTGACACAATCCTTCCATCACTACTTAATCACTGAAAGTAACTAACAACGGGTTTTTCAAATGACAATTAAATAGGAAAATAATAATTGTTTTTGAAATAAATATATCATGCAAATAAGCATTTGTGAACAAGAAAGTTTATTAGTGTTCGCATTTTCGCACCTCGTGTGATTCGTTTATAATATTATTCGATTGTGGCGTAAAACGAGTCTATTTGACTGTGTCTACTTCGAATTGCATCGAATAAATGATAGTCTTACTGTCTGACCATAATGGGACGCCTCTACTGCGAAATGAGAACGCGACAACGACTAGTTTGTCTCGTCTGATCTGTTTCACGATAATCGACCATCACTACTTAGCGTTTAATGTACTGATTCGCAATTCTGCTTCGGTAGTCTGACCAACAACGGACTCCAACTACTAGACATTTATGGAACGACCCACTTCCATTGTGTGCTCAACATCTCCTCTGTTTCTACTTCAGAATATGTACCACTGGTAAACGAAAGATAGTATTGAAATAGAATACAATGAATGTATATTTTTAAACAAATATTGCGGATGGATATTCAAAGACAAATATTCTGATTAAATATTTAATGACAAATATTATGAATATATTTATACTTATTTCGAACTGTACGCAATTTTAGTTCAAATTAGCTTCAAATTCAATATAAAAAATGACGAAAACAACGTTAAACCTCCATAACTAATTCACTAACGATTCTCAGCGATACCAAATATAATTGCTTTGTATTTGACCACTCAAATGTCCGTCTAATCAAACAGGCCATAACTACTCCGGATATAGATTTTGATTTGTATTGTTTGTCTGTTTAGCGCACACTATTACTACGTTGATTTCACACATACAGAATTTGGCCTATGTCACGTCTGACCAAACGTCGACACTACTACTGACCAGTTGTATGACTAAACGCGGCTGTTACTACTTCCTAAACGTCTAACCAAACGCGGCTACTAGTATTTTCTAAACGTCTGACCGAACGTGACTACTACTACTACTGTAACTTACGACGATACGACAGCAGTTTCACTCGATAGCCCGTATAACCGCAAAGACAAATATTTTGATTAAATATTTAATGACAAATATTATGATTATAATCATAATTATTTCGAATTGCACCCGAATTTAGTTCAAATGAGCTTGAAATTCAATATAACAAACTGCCACCAAATCTAATTGCTTTGTACTTAACCACCCAAATGTCCGTCTGACCAAACAGGCCATAACTACTCCGGATATAGATTCTGATCTGCATTGTTTGTCTGTTCAGCCCACGCTATTACTACTTTGATTTCACACATACGGAATTTAGCCCACGTCACGTCTGACCAAACGTCGACACTACTACTAACCAACTGTCTGACCAAACGCGGCTACTGCCACTTCCTAAACGTCTGACCAAACATGACTACTACTACTATAATCCGGTCAACTTCCAACGATACAACGACGGCAGTTCCGCTCGACAGCCCGTGTAACCGCAAAGACAAATATTCTGATTAAATATTTAATGACAAATATTATGTTGGTATTTATAATTATTTTTCATTCAATATAACGAATTGCCACAAAAACAACATTAAACCTCCATAACTAATTGACTACCGAGTCTCCACAATACCAAATATAATTGCTTTGTATTTGACCACCCAAATGACTGTCTGACTAAACAGGTCATAACTACTCCGGATATAGATTCTGATCTGCATTGTTTGTCTGTTCAGCGCACCCTATTACTACTTTGATTCCACACATACAGAATTTAGCCCACGTCACGCCTGACCAAACGTCGACACTACTACTAATCAACTGTCTGACTAATAGCGACTACTACTACTTCCTAAACGTCTGACCAAACACGACTCCTACTACTGTAATCCGGTTAACTTCCGACGATACAACGACGGCAGTTTCGCTCGACAGCCCGTGTAACCGCAACGACAAATAATTGTCTATTGTTTTATTAATAGGGTTTATCGAATAGCCAACTGGTAATGCAAACGGCGAACAATTATCCACGATACCAGTGCGCCTCAGTACCGTAATAATCGTGCCGGGCGTTATACAGCGGTACACAACGATTTCTCGTCGTTATTGCATGCTGGATTGTAGAATATCCGCAGGGCGGAGGAATAATGGTCAAGAGGGTGCAAGGGGAGGGGGTGAAAGGAGGGGGGGAGGGGGTTGGTCGTAGGTAGCGCCCATTTCGACTGCGCGTTGAGAGCCAAACCGCAAATTGCAACTCTCATTTAAAACCACCCTTAAGCCCCTCGAACTAAATTACCCCTTCAATCATTTCCATTACTTGATGGGTGGGATTTCGTAACAACCGACGATAAAATTTAATTGACAATTTGTAAATGTCTTTCGTGATGTGTTGCAATTTGTGATTTTTTTTTTAGTTCGCGTTACGATCGTCATAAGTTTTCGGTAATGTGGAATTACTGACAATTACTTTATGGAATATTAATGGTGGGGTTTCTGAGACCCCAGTGTGTTTAAATACAAAATGTTATGATTTCGTTGGCAGTATTATCGTCATAATTTTTGGAGTGTGTGGAATTTTTATCGTAATTTATTGTGTTTTCATCCCCTATTCGTGATGGGGTCTGTGGGACCCCAGAAATGAAAAAAATATCTGTATTTCCGGAAAAAAAATTATTTTTTAAATTGGCTCGAAAATTAAACGTTTTTTGAAGTAGAAAATGTTATTTACGAGTTTTTAAAATTCAAGGAATATTAATTCAACTTTTAAGCAAATGTTTAATTAAAAAAATAACATTCAAATATTTTGCGACGAACATTGATTCTAAATAATAATAATAATGTCAACAATATTAATGTTGTAAAGGAATTTGGCATTAAATTTAGAAAAAAAATAAAAAGTATGGAAATTGTTAGTTTCTACAATTGGATGTAACGTTGAAAATAAAAATGGAAACTTTTTGTCATTATGGCCAACAAACTGTGCCAATGCTTTCAGCAGTTTCTAATACAGTTTCCAGAAACGGTATCTGGACAACATAGAAACTGTACAGTCAAACGTCAGTCGGCTGGAAAGCTGGTCCCTTAATCCTTTCTCCACGGCACACAGAATGCCCGCAGTAGCTGCAGTGTGGTAAGTGGATTGTGCCCGACTTTGGTCAGACGCTGCACTTGCGGCGGAAACTCTGCACCTTTGTCTTCAAAATGTCGTTAGTCGTCGTCAGTAACTTTAAAAAAAAACCATTGTGTCGTAATTGACTGTTAGTTTCATAGTTTTTTTCGTGAATAAATCATAAATAAATTATAAATAAATAACAAATGTGATGTAAATATTTCGGTATGAAATTACTAAATTAAAATTTGAATTACGATTACATTTACTAGTTTGTTATGAAATTTTATTTAATAATTTTTTTTTCGTAACTAATTGTTAGTTATACAGTGCTTTTTTGTGAATAAATAATAAATAAATAACAAATGTGATGTAAATATTTCGGTATGAAATTACTAAATTAAAATTTGAATTACGATTAAATTTACTAGTTTGTTATGAAATTTTATTTAATAATTTTTTTCCGTAATTAATTGTTAGTTATACAGAGTTTTTTTGTGAATAAATAATAAATAAATAACAAATGTGATGTAAATATTTCGGTATGAAATTACGAAATTAAAATTTGAATTACGATTAAATTTACTAGTTTGTTATGAAATTTTATTTAATAATTTTTTATCGTAATTAATTGTTAGTTATACAGAGTTTTTGTGTGAATAAATAATAAATAAATAACAAATGTGATGTAAATATTTCGGTATAAAATTACTAAATTAAAATTTGAATTACGATTAAATTTACTAGTTTGTTATGAAATTTTATTCAATAATTTTTTTTTCGTAATTAATTGTTAGTTATACAGAGTTTTTTTGTGAATAAATAATAAATAAATAACAAATGTGATGTAAATATTTCGATATGAAATTACTAAATTAAAATTAAATTACGGTTAAATTTACTACTTTGTTATGAAATTTTATTTAATAATTTTTTTTCGTAATTAATTGTTAGTTATACAGATCTTTTTGTGAATAAATAATAAATAAATTATAAATAAATAACAAATATGATGCAAATATTTCGATATCAAATTACTAAATTAAAATTCGAATTACGATAAAATTTACTAGACTGTTATGAAATTTTATATAGCAATTGTTTTTTGTGTATAAATCATAAATAAAATAAAAATCTGGTGAAAACATTTTGAAGCGAAATTAAAAAACTAAATATAGAATATTTTTTCGGTTTGTAATTTATTGTCACTAATGTATTTTTTTAATTGCAAATAAATAATAAATAGATGTACAATATTTCTGCACAAAATTACTAAACGCACCGATAGTTCCAGATATAATTCCGATTAAATTAAACTTTGATTGAGAAAGTATGTGTAAAGCATCCTTAAGGCGACACAAAATGGTTGTCGATTTATTTAGTGTCAAAAAATATTCTTCAGGCTTTAGTTCGAAATAATTCATACACACTTTTCCAGAAAATTTCATTGATTTTCAGTTTTCCATTCTAATATTGAATTTTAAGGGAGTTGTACTTAGGAATATGCATCACAATTAATATGAGAAGGATGGAAATTATTAGCCACGTAGACATTGCGTGTTAGGTGTGAGGCGAAGGGAAAACGATAATTCAAATCTCCACATCTCCACACAGTACATATGGGCAATTTCATGTCACTTCGATGACTTGTCATTACCTAATAATACCTTAATTATTTCCGTCTAATTAATTTCTATTCCAAAATAAACCATTCTTGTTTATTCTTCCAAATTAGAATTAAACTATATTTAAAAAAACATAAAGTTTATAGATGTTATTTATTTTTGAATCAATTAATTTATTGTATTAATGTTAACTTATAAACTATTTCCTAAAAAAAGGGAATTAATGAATTTTGTCTCGTGATGAGAATAGAATATATTTAATTGGTGAAACAATTAATTGGAAAATCGAGATATGAGGGAAATTTGACATGAAATGTCGTATATATACCTGTGGATTTCTGTGTACGTGTTGGGAGTGTTTGTGTTGGTTGAGAGGGAATTGCTAGTCGAGGATGCAGTAATTTGTGGCAGGCAGGGTGAATACTGGCCGGGAACTGGGTGGGGTTTAATCGTGCCAAGCCACCCCGTGTAAATTTGTCGAATAAGCGTTGCCAGCAGATACACACTGGGCTCTACATGACTATACACGTCTATATAATCGTATAACGTTGATAGGAAGGGCATCATTCGCAGGGGTATCTAGGTGGAGCTTCAAAGGGGATGGAGAAAGCAGCTTTGAAGCTCCCTACGTACATTTTCGCGGTAATTACCAGTGGTGTTTAGCCGATAGCTTGCCGATAGCCGACAGCCCTTACTGCTTACAGTTTAATCAGGATCTATACTTTGACGATTTTAGGAGATGCACGATTATTATGAGTACGATGCTCATAAAGCTCTTTAATAGATGATTTTTTTTTACTAAAAATTTATTTTTTTACTAAGAAATTTTTTTGTGCGATTCAAATTATTTATAACCATAAAAAGGATATTTTATGAAAATAGGATATTTTATGAAAATGGGATATTTTATGAACATAGGATATTTTATGAAAATAGGATATTTTACAAAAATGGGATATTTTATGAACATAGGATATTTGATGAAAATAGGATATTTCATGAAAATAGGATATTTGATGAAAATGGGATATTTGATGAAAATGGGATATTTTATGAACATAGGATATTTGATGAAAATAGGATATTTCATGAAAATAGGATATTTTATGACAATCAAAAATTTCAGGAAAATAGGATATTTGATGAAAATGGGATATTTGATGAAAATGGGATATTTGATGAAAATGGGATATTTGATGAAAATGGGATATTTGATGAAAATGGGATATTTGATGAAAATAGGATATTTGATGAAAATGGGATATTTGATGAAAATGGGATATTTGATGAAAATAGGATATTTGATAAAAATGGGATATTTGATGAAAATGGGATATTTGATGAAAATGGGATATTTGATGAAAATGGGATATTTGATGAAAATGGGATATTTGATGAAAATGGGATATTTGATGAAAATGGGATATTTGATGAAAATGGGATATTTGATGAAAATAGGATATTTGATGAAAATAGGATAATTGATGAAAATGGGATATTTGATGAAAGTAGGATATTTTATGAAAATAGGATATTTCATGAAAATAGGATATTTCATGAAAATAGGATACTTCATGAAAGTAGGATATTTCATGAAAATTGGATATTTTATAAGAATAGAATATTTTACCTCAAAGAGTGTAAATGTATATCATTGTAACTCAACCGGGCCAGTTCAAATTCTAAAGTCATACACACTACTAAATACTTTGTCTTTACCACAAATTTCATAAGAACCAACAACAGTATAAATAAGTTCCAAAAAAATGTCCAACTACAAAGCTGAAATTGCATAGGACACTGAAGTATCTATTCACCCTTAAATTTTTATATTTTATCTATTCCCTTCAATGGTACATTTACCATCCATCATTTTTTGTTTTGGTGTATTTGGTTGTGAATGGAAAGATTATGTTGAAAAGTGCATAGATGTATTCTGGCCCAGTTGGAACAGTTGCGATGGAATCGCCTCATATACTTGGATTACGTAGGGAGGATTGAGCGTTAAGCTCAAAGCTTTCAACGCTATAGCCGAGCTTTAGTCAGCTACCTCGAGAAACGTGTTGCACTCTGGTATAGGGCCAGCGTTCGAAGCTTCTTAAATGCTGCACTACCGCATCTCGAATCCCTTGGTAAATGTTGTACTCCTTTTCAGACTCACTACGGCCACTCTTTATCTCCGATCTCATCGACCTTTAACCGCTAGTGGAGTCCAGACTACAACACCGTCTTACCAGGCATTTCATATCACCTAACTTGGATCACTCGCTTTAGCACTTTTGTTTATATATTTATATATATCTGTATTCCTGTACATACTGCAATAAAACATTTGATAACCCAATACTCAATCGTGTGGAATTATGATCGTGTAATAAAACGAAGTCATATAGTCCAACTATAAAACGAGCAGAAAAGTTTTTTTTTTATTGGAAAAGAATAAAAGAATGTTTTATTTTTTTTTAATATATAAAAAAGTAAAAAATATGATAAATATTTATAATAAGAAATAAATAAATAATTCTGTTTGGTGTAATTGATTCTGATAAATAAGACCAAATGAAATTGTTAATTTGAGAATTCGTAAAAAAATAATATTTTATTTAAAAAATTACAAAGCCGAATAGTCAAGAATGGCTAATAAATAAATATTTTTAAAATATATATATATTATGTTCATTATTTATTTATTATTTTGTAAAAATTAATTTGGAATTGAGATGATTAAAGACAGAAATTTGGATGAAATTATAAATAAATTTTGTGGATTTTTTTTATCGGGGCAAAAATCCAATTTATTTATTTTTATTTATTTTTATCTTCGAATACAATTTTAGTATAAAGTGGTATTGTAATTCTGCATGATCGTTCACGGTAAAGCGAAGCTAGAATAATAATAATAATAAAAATAATGAAGAGATGAAAAAGCTACTGAAAAGCTAATACAAGTCTCAGACAAGGCATGGTTATTTCGGGAAATTGGGAGCGGATATCAACGAGTTGGAAGGCGAACGCAGAAGTGCCACGATAGTTTAACCCCTCAACGAAGTTGAGAAGGGTTGAAGGGGGAGGAGGGATGGAAAAGGGGTGGTTTTCTTAATGGAGTAGAAAACTCGAGAATGGAAAGGAATCGTCGGTGGTAATTGTTTGAGGCCATTCGAAGGTTCGTTGGCGAGCTGGGTAATTATCTACCCCCAACCCCCTATCCCTTCTATCCACCCTTCTTCTC
Source organism: Ephialtes manifestator (assembly GCA_963970395.1). Lineage (NCBI taxonomy): Eukaryota > Metazoa > Arthropoda > Insecta > Hymenoptera > Ichneumonidae > Ephialtes > Ephialtes manifestator. The sequence goes on along the minus strand of OZ019968.1, from coordinate 2,308,541 downwards.
TCTGTGCGAATCGAAAGGCGGACTGGATTGGATAATAGAGCGAAAATTCGAAAGACGTATATTTACGGGCAGGCGAAAATAATCCCCTGAAAAGAAACCCATGAACCAAAACTCCCTAGATAAAAAAGCCCTGGAAAACAACCCAATGGAAAACAACCCCCTGGAAAACAAACCCCTGGGAAACAACACCCTGGGAAACATACCCTGGGAACCATCCCCTGGGGAACATCCCCTGGGAAACATCCCCTGGGAAACATTCCCTGGAAAACATCCCCTGGGAAACATCCCCTGGGAAACATCCCCTGGAAAACATCCCCTGGGAAACATCCCCTGGGAAACATCCCCTGGGAAACATCCCCTGGGAAACATCCCCTGGGAAACATCCCCTGGGAAATATCCCCTGAGAAACATCCCCTGGGAAACACCCCCTGGGAAACATCCCCTGGGAAACAACCCCTGGAAAACACCCCCTGGGAAACAACCCCTGGGAAACATCCCCTGGGAAACATCCCCTGGAAAACATCCCCTGGGAAACATCCCCTGGGAAACATCCCCTGGGAAACATCCCCTGGGAAACAACCGCCTTGAAAACAACGCCCTGTAAAACAACCCCCTGGGAAACACCCCCTTGGGAACAACCCACTGGAAAACAACCCCCTGGAAAACAACCCCCTGGGAAACACCCTCTGGGAAACACCCCCTGGGAAACACCCCCTGGGAAACACCCCCTGGGAAACACCCCCTGGGAAACACCCCCTGGGGAACACCCCCTGGGAAACAACGCCCTGGAAAACAACCCCCTGGAAAATAACCCCCTGGAAAACAACCTCCTCCTGGAAACCTGCTGGAAAAAATTCCTTGGAAAAAACATCTCCAAATGTGATTTTTCGTTGACAGGGTTTTTTTCGAGGTGTTTTTTTTATTATTAATACTTAAAAAATTATGTCATGATATGTGAACAAATTTTTATAAACTCACCAGCTGCTTGAGAATATCGTCAGGCACGTTTCTCGTGGAATTGCAGATTGCGAATGCCGACGAGTGTGAAAATATTAAGGGTGCTTTGCTGGCCCTAAGGGCGTCCCTCATTGTGGCTCTGGCGGTGTGACTCAGATCTATCAGCATTCCCAGCCTGTTCATTTCGCGAACTACTGCTTTGCCAAAATTCGTGAGACCTCCACCTAAGATTAAATAATTTTACAACTATTTTGTAATAATTAATCGACTGGAAAATAATAACAAGAAAATTGGGTCGCAGGAATAGGTCGTCAAAATTTTATTTGGCAATCAAAATATTATTTTAGAAAAATGCACTTCGCATAAATTGTTATCAAAATTAATTTAAATCTCCATCAGCTGAGGTTAAATACGACTTTGGAATAATCATAATCAAGAAAGATAGACATAAAACTGGTGGTTGATACTAAATTTGCGAAAAGAAAAAATGAAAAAAATTTTATTAATAAAATCAATTTAATTTACCATCTCCATCGTCCTCCTGTTCGACGGACGAACTTTTCGCCCATGGTGTGTTGCATGTGTGGGTGAGCGTAAGATAACGGACACCCAGTTGATATAAAGTCCTGAGAACAGCGAGGCTACTTCCCAGGCTGTGACCACCTTCGACTCCAATAAGGGAAGCTATTCTACCCCTCGAATGAGCCTCCAGTATTTCTGAGTAAATTGACGCACAAATATGCTTAATAATTGTTTTAATCATATATGTATAAATACCACTTTTATTTAAAAAAAAGCTGTTCTACCCCTCCAATGAGCCTCTAGTATTTCTCAATAAATTGACGCACAATTACGATTAATAATTTTTTTAATCAAATATAAATAAATACTACTTTTGGTAAAAAAAAATAGAAACAAAAAAATCAAAAGACATTCTACCCCTCCAGTGGGCTTCTCGTATTCCAGAATAAATAGACGCACAATTACGATTAATAATTTTTTAAATCAAATATAAATAAATACTACTTTTATTAAAAAAAAAAAATAAATAAATAAAAATAAAAAGGTATTCTACTCCTAGAATGAGCCTCCAGTATTTCTAATTAAATTGATGCCCAAACATGCTTAATAATTTTTTTAATCAAATATGTATAAATACTACTATTATTAAAAAATAAAGAAAGAATAAAAAAATATAAATAAAAATTGTTTTTTTGTACCTCTGGATGACGCAGCGAACTGCATGTGCTGAGAATATTTTTCAATAAGCCTTTTAATGAGGTCCACTTGCTCCAGAGTCAGCTGTACGGCGTTGAGATACTGAGACTCACATGGCACGTATGCAGCCCAAAACTGCAATCAGACAAAAGAAATGAACAATTATTTATCAATAATTTTTGATAATTGTTGTGTTTAAAAAATCCGATGAAGTAATAATAAATAGAATTAATAATTTTCTTATAATTTTTTATTTAACTAACTATAATTTCTTCAATTGTATAAATAATTATTTTATTTTTATGAATTCATATATTGTCGAAGTAAAAATAATTTGGATAATCATACCAATTTTGTTTTTCAAATAGATTTTTTATTTCATCGCCTCACAATCTCTTATTTCATTAATAATAATTTTTACAGATTTTTAATGAATAATCGCATTTTTCAAATCGGTGTAGCAGGGTTATTAATAATTTATTAACTCTTTTGGTATTGTGATTTTTTTTTTTTTTTTTTTTAAAGCTCAAATGTCTGCATTGTCCTCGATAATTAACATGAGCATGGTGAATGCCCCGAAGCGAAAGAAACTATGAAGCGACTGTGCAACGAGAGATGAAAGTAAAAGGGTTGAAGCGAGAGCGCGAAACTCATTGGTCCATTATGCGAACTTGTGCAATTACGTAGCTACGTGGTCGAAGGGTAGGTGAAGTAGAGTAGGTCTGGAAGGTGATATTAGGATAGTATATCTATAGTAAATGTATTATAGCGACAAGTGCAACGCGTTCGAGTTAGATGTCATATGGTTTCAGGGAAGGCGGTTGGAACGGGTGAGGGGATGGGTTAAGAGGATGTTTGCTCAACTCTCGTCGGGAGACTCGAGTGCTAGTGCGAAGAGGTTGTTCTTAACGGTGACGAAGGCAGAAATACTACCGCGAACATAGATTCAAAAACGCGTTAACTGTGTCACAAAAAAAAGTTTTTTCTGACACTTTAAAATTTCGATGAAAATGTTGTTTAATATTTTTATGAGATAAAAATAATATTAAATTTCTGACCTGTTAGCATATTTATTTGTTGTAAAATTTTCTAGTTAATAGGCAAATAATACAATTATGGTGCATATGAGTCGCTTGAGTCATTCGACTGATTCAAATAAGTAGAGTAATTCGAGTAATTCAAGTCCTCTAAGTCACTCGAGTAATTCAAGTAATTCGAGTCATTCCAGTAATTCGAGTCATTCAAGTAATTCGAGTCATTCGTGTAATTCGAGTCATTCAAGTAATTCGAGTCATTCAAGTAATTCGAGTCATTCAAGTAATTCGAGTCATTCACGTAATTCGAGTCATTCACGTAATTCGAGTTATTCAAGTAATTCGAGTTATTCAAGTAATTCGAGTCATTCAAGTAATTCGAGTCATTCAAGTAATTCGAGTCATTCAAGTAATTCGAGTCATTCAAGTAACTCGAGTCATTCAAGTAATTCGAGTCATTCAAGTAATTCGAGTCATTCAAGTAAATCGAATCATTCAAGTAATTCGAGTCATTCAAGTAAATCGAATCATTCAAGTACTTCGATCCATTCAAGTAAATCGAGTCATTCAAGTAATTCGAGTAATTCAAGTAATTCGAGTCATTCAAGTAAATCGAGTCATTCAAGTAAATCGAGTCATTCAAGTACTTCGATCCATTCAAGTAATTCGAGTAATTCAATTAATTCGAGTCATTCAAGTAATTCGAGTCATTCAAGTAATTCGAGTCATTCAAGTAATTCGAGTCATTCAAGTAATTCGAGTCATTCAAGTAAATCGAGTCATTCAAGTACTTCGATCCATTTAAGTAATTCGAGTAATTCAAGTAATTCGAATAATTCAAGTAATTCGAGTAATTCAAGTAATTCGAGTAATTCAAGTAATTCGAGTAATTCGAGTAATTCAAGTAATTCGCGTAATTCAAGTAATTCGAGTAATTCAAGTAATTCGAGTAATTCAAGTAATTCGAGTAATTCAAGTAATTCAAGTAATTCGAGTAATTCGAGTAATTCAAGTAATTCGAGTAATTCAAGTAATTCGAGTAATTCAAGTAATTCGAGTAATTCGAGTAATTCAAGTAATTCGAGTAATTCAAGTAATTCAAGTAATTCGAGTAATTCAAGTAATTCGAGTAATTCAATTAATTCGAGTAATTCAAGTAATTCGAATCATTCAAGTAATTCGAGTCATTCAAGTAATCTGAGTCACTCAAGTAATTCAGAGTCTCTTAAGTCGTTCGACTCATTGATTTCGTTGGAGTCAAGTGAACCCATTCAATATTCCAGCTTTGATACTCTGCTTAAGGTTTTATATCTGCTCCAACTAAATTGGTTCGCATATCGAACACTAGGAAACTCTGCTTGAACAAGTTGGAATGATTGCGTGCGCATTCGTAACTGGCATTACAAGCGTCAAAGAGAACGGAGTTGGGAATTATGCAAATTGGAGGGAATGAAACGAGTTTCGCGGTCGAACGGAGCGAGACGAAAAATAATGACGAGTAGAAAGAGAATGAAGAGATGGGAGAGTGGGAGGACGAGTCGGTCGCATCTGCCTCTGCCGTTTTTGCAGCTTCCACACTCGACGTGTGTGATAGCTGTTGCGGGAACAACTGGGTGAGGGGTTGCACACGTTTCCATTATCCCTCTTGTGTCTCGTGGTTATGCGGGACAGGCTATATCGATCTGTAACCCAGCCCTTTCCCACTTTCAACTCACAGCCCCCTTTGCCTATCCCGCCATTGAACGAACGTTCTTTCATTCGGTTTGTACGATACTCGAACGTAGATGAGTACGCGCGACAAGTGGAGCCGAGGGCTCGTGAATTTGCAGATTCAGTTGCCTCTGGGGTACACACATGAGGTTATCTATTTAATCGATGCGCTTTAGCTACCACAATTGTGGTTCGGGCATAATGAATACCAAATGAGAAGAGGGGGGAGGGGAAGAAGTAGCAATTGTTAAGGAGTAAAGGGTAAGTGAGTTGTATGGAGTAAGAAGTGAGCAGAAGGAGTAGGATGAAAATGAAAAAGGGAAAAGGGAAAGAAACTGAAAAAAAACGCGAATAGAGATGGAATAAAGGCGATGGGGTAAAAGGAGAAAAGAGTAAGTGAGTAGTAAGGATTAAAGTGTAAGTGAGTAGTAAGGAGTTAAGTGTAAGTGAGCGGTAGGAGTAAAGTAAACGTGAGTAATAAGGAGTAAAGTAAAAGTGAGTAGTAAGGAGTAAAGTGTAGTAATGAGTAAAATGTAAGTAAGTAGTAAGGAGTAAAGTGTAAGTAGGTAGTAGGAGTGAAGTGTAATTGAGTAGTAAGGAGTAAGGTGTAAGTGAGTAGTAAGGAATGAAGTGTAAGTGAGTAGTAAGCAGTGAAGTGTAAGTGAGTAGTAAGGAGTTAAGTGTAAGTGAGTAGTAAAGAGTAAAGTGTAAGTGAGTAGTAAGGAGTAAAGTGTAAGTGAGTAGTAAGGAGTAAAGTGTAAGTGAGTAGTAAGGAGTCAAGTGTAAGTGAGTAGTAAGGAGTAAAGTGTAAGTGAGTAGTAAGGAGTAAAGTGTAAGTGAGTAGTAAGGAATGAAGTGTAACTGAGTAGTAAGCAGTGAAGTGTAAGTGAGTAGTAAGGAGTCAAGTGTAAGTGAGTAGTAAGGAGTAAAGTGTAAGTGAGTAGTAAGGAGTAAAGTGTAAGTGAGTAGTAAGGAGTAAAGTGTAAGTGAGTAGTAAGGAGTAAAGTGTAAGTGAGTAGTAAGCAGTGAAGTGTAAGTGACTAGTAAGGCGTAAATTGTAAGTGAGTAGTAAGGAGTAAAGTGTAAGTGAGCAGTAAGGAGTAAAGTGTAAGTGAGTAGTAAGGAGTAAAGTATAAGTGAGTCGGGAGTAAGCGAAATGGGCCAAGGATGAAGGGAGCAGGGTAAAAGCAATTGGGAAATAGATAAACATATGTGGAAAAGCCCGAAACGAAGAGGGTTAAAGGTGGTGGATGAGGGGAAAGAAGATGAGGGTTGTAACTAGGGAGCAATGCACTGTGAATTAGTACTTATCAAATAACCTTTTATCTTGGGAGTAGCAAGTAAGGAGGTCTAAGGAGTAGACAGCAAGAAGTAACCAGAAGAGGGAATGAAAGCCGAGTGAAGGGTTGTGGAAAAAGGGCAAGAGAGAGAGAGGAAATCAACTGTTGAAAAGTACACACCCATTCGCAAATATTCAGGCAGTCCTAGTGACCATTGAAAAACAAATAATAGTTTATGGTTCCCTGACAATAATCTTTATGACAGAGGATTGGAAGAAAGTTAAAACGAACAGAAGGCTGAATTCCTTCAATCCCTCGACCCTGTTCTAGACTCCCCTACTATAACTTTTATCGGGGTAGCCTTGTCAGGATGAAAAAAACAAAACAACAAAAAAAAAAAAAAACGAAAATGAGGTAGACAATAACACAAAAACCTCGGGGTTGATCGAGAGATGAGGATAGTATCTCCCCGGGCGGCTTAAAAAAAAAGAAAATAAAAAAAAAGAAATGAGGCTAGAAAAAGTATGAAACGGGTAGAAAAGATAGAACTCACGAGAGGGTGCCTCTGAAAAATTGTAACCCGGGTATAAAGAGGGATGAAGTTTCCTCTTCAATGCGAACGTGCACTATACCAAGATGAGGGGGTCGGAGGGGGCTGTAAAAGTGGGGCGAACAGGAGGAGAACGCGACAATGCGTCAGGTCGATTGAGAAAAGAGGGAAGAAGAGTGCGCAATGTAAGGGATGGAAGATGGGGTTGCGGGGGGAGGAGGGAGTAAAGAAAAGAAGGAAAAAAAGGCGGGCGAAGATAGCGAAAGAATGGGAAGGAGAGAGAATAGAGAGGGGAGGGGAGGGGGGGAGAGGAACGAGAAACAGGAGATGAACACGATGCTTGAGGACGATCGTAAGCTTCAGCTTGATCCACTCGACGAGCTTGCACTACATTTACTCGATCGATACACTCTCGATGCGCTTTTGTACTCCACCTTTTGTATCCCACCATTCCTATCTTTACTCGCGCCTCTGATATTTATATTATTTATCTGTTACTTTATGATACACAAACATGACATTCCTTTTCATCCGGAATGGGAATTTTTTTTAAAGGCCCTTATAGTCATGAAAAAAAATACAATGTATCAAGAGATGCGGTAACGTCTCGACGCCAAGAACTTAAAAACAAATTTTTAACGATTATTTGTAAGCGATATGCGGAATGCTAATAATTCTTAATTAGACTGCAAATTGTACAGGGGTTCTCAGCAATTTTTAAAATTTGGATAATCATTTTTGTGAAGGGAAAATAAAAATAAAAATAGGTAGGTACGGCAAAGTGGAAAAAGCAGTATCTATACAGACAACCAAATTTGTCGCTCCGCATCAGAAAAAAAGTCCCTGGTGATAAAATATGAGGGACTTGATGAGATAAAGGCCTTTTGTGTTAGGTTCGTTGAGAAAAACCGCTAATTCCGAAATCTCGAAAAGCAAGAAACATAAATGGCTGACATTGCTGTTTAAAGATGGGGTGTGCAGCTCGAATGGGTTCTGAGCTCACAATTGAGTAACCAACATATCGATATTCTCTTACTCGATACGCTCCAGTGGAACAGGGTTGGGGGGAGGCGTCATAGCTTTACCCCAAGCTTGCACTAATTGCTTTTCGAGGATTAATAATGCCTGTCATCGGTAGAGCTTGCAGCTTGCAATAGTCGCTTTCCACTCGACATTGAATTGTGTATTTACGATTAGTGATTAATTGAATCACTGGAAAAACAAATCACAAATTTCAATGATACAAAGCTAGAGTAATGAAAAAAATATTGATGTACCATAAATTCACAATAAATCCATTAGGATATAATTATTATTATCAGTGATATTATTTTATATAATGCAAAGATTAATATTTTGCATTCTTTTAAATTATTTTTTCAGAGCGTGTACCTGGAAATTCGTCAATAGTATTAGTTTTTCCTACGTTTGTTCGTAAACGATCTTTTTACGTATATTTTAATCAGGTGAAATGTGACTAACTGTTTTTTCAAGTTTTGGATGTTATCCGATACTATTGATATAGTGCTCGTCGGTGGATAATGAGAAGCAGCCAGAATTCTGGTGAACGTGACGAGGCTGACCGAACACGGTTTCACTACTGCCCATCATTATTCGTAATACCCGAAATATCTCTGTCAGAACAAACAATACCATTTGTTGCCATGTCGCCAAATACATTAGCTATGAAAATAGAGAGTTAGATATTTTCGTAACTTTACTTATACTATGATTCAGTATGTATTATGCCTGTCTATTTACGATTTTTCTACTGCTGTTGATATTTAAAGCTGTAGAATCTATTACTCGTAAATTACCTATAGAAATGATGTTTTATGCAGGAAAATACAGGTCTGACCAAAACAGCATTTTCTACTTGATAATATGTAAACTTCCCCAAAATTGCCTTTAACACGTCGTCTAGATTATGAGAGTTATTCTAAATATTACGTAATTACATCTTCATTCGTAGTCTTATGTTTGTTATTTCGGATTTGTAAGTATTTCATACAAAAAATCTAAGTTGTACGCTAATTCAATTATTTTCTCCAAATGTCTGGCTACTTACGATTTTTCTACTGCTTACTAGAAAATAAAAATAAGATGTCTGACTACTTACGATTTTTGTACTGCTTTCAAGGAAATAAAAATAAGATGTCTGACCAATCCCAGTTTTTGCTACTTGGCCATACGTACTTCCCCGAAACATTCCCATTAGTACGCCGTATTAATTATGACAATTATTCTAATTATCATGTAATTACGTTTTCATTCTTAGTCAACGACGCAGAGTCTTTCAAACCCTTAAGCCACTCGGTCAATGAGGGTACAATGTAATTCATTTGCTAGAGTTTGACTCAACGCTTTGACAAATTTTCGTGCTAGACAAACGAAAATGGTTAGCCACATTGTAAAGCTCACAGTCACCCTTCCGCGTCGATTAAAGCCCCCGAGCCAGGTTGCAACGCTCTAAAACCACCCTCCCTTTACATCATCCCTTGGCAAAGCTACCAAGTCGCTGACTCGTGCCGCAGAATTTCGCTGCAGTGCATTACCAAGTAATGGATAACGTGAGGTGTGTTTCTCGGCATAAGGAAACCCCGTGATACAACGAGAGTGTGTGTAACGGTGAGAGAGGCCAACACGTAGGACGATATAACCACCCATAGTACCCATAGCCCGAGGGAGGGGTAGCAACCCCTGAATAACGACCAAAACTCGTGTGCTTCATTATTAAATAAACTGGGAGGGAAGAAGTTGGACACTTTGCCGGCAAGAAGACCAAACGAGGGGTAAGGGACGAAGTACTAAGGGAGGAAATGAAATTGAACCGCTCCCGCCGAACGAAAAAAAAATTTATTGCATTATAGGAAATTATTTCTCAGCATATTTACTTAGGGTAATGCAATTTTTTTTTATTCGATAAAGCAATCGAGTTAATAAACAATAATAACAAAATAGGCCCTTCGCCCCTCCCTATAGGATTTAAAGTATATAAAATATATTCGAAATATATTTTAGATATTAAATATAAAATTAAATATAAAATATTAATATAAATATTAAATTTGTGAAGTTGTAAATATATTTTGTATATATAAATTTCATATGTCAAATGGAGGTAGAAAGAGGAGTCTAGTAAATATTGCAATGTATATACATCTGTATTTCACTTTGATAAGTTCCAAAACAGAGTGTAAGTAGAAAATTATTTATTAGGTAGACATTGATGAAAATAGTATATTGCGGCCCGAGGGAGGGAAAACACATTTCTCGCAAGTGTGAGATTGCACCACGAGCCGTGCCGCAGTGACGTAAACAAAATTTCATTCCTCTTGAGGACATAAAAACAAAATTGAAGTTGTAAAGGGCCAAAGGGCCGAAGAGAATGATTGGTTAATGAGCCAAAGAATTCGAGACAAAAAAAGGTAAAATATCGGACGTGCTGCATTCCCGGAATAATTTATGTACCGATTGGTCTGACGTCCAAAGTGGATAAAGTTCTGGAGTGTCTCATACTTTCATCATATACATAAACAATGTTTATGTTAAGATATTTAAAAAATAAAGAATCTATATGATGAAAATATGAGCCATTCTGGAACTTTATCCACTTAACACATATTGATATTCGTTTTTTTAGATGTCTGACCATATATGATTTTTCTACTGATTAAAAAATCATGTGAAATAGAATGTAAAAATTTTCAGTTTTATTAAATGAGGAATTCTTTAATAAAGAGGAATATAATGATTTAGTTTTCACAAAACTGAAAATTATTACTTTAATTCACATGACCGACAGCAGCGGACGCGCGGTCGGTGTGTGGCTTTGGCGGTCCCCAGAGTTAAGCAGCATTATTTGCGGTCATAACTTGGATGGGTGACCGCTTAGCCTTGCACTGGTTTGCGCGCCAACTGCTGAGCGGGAGGCAGTTTTTCTGAGTTTCTAATGTATTTTCATACAGTAGAAACTCAGTAAAAATAAAGCCGACTGTATCGGCCAGGTTTTCCGCAGTTTCCCTGTGCCCTCGTGCAAATGCGATACAGTAGTGCATTAGGATGAGTGGCTGCGGACAACACTCTAGAGGGGTCTCTATAAAGGAACGGGGAAAAGGGGAGAGGGGAAACGTAAAAGCCTGAAGAAGGCATACGGAAGAAACGAAAATAAATAAATACTTTAATTCACATGTAATGTTTGAATCAGTAGAAAAATCCGAACTAATGAGACGTCGAAAAAATACATAATATGAGTTGAATTTGCTTGTATAAAAGACCGGAAGTGCTGGTAAATGGCGGAAGGAACAAAGAAAAGTTTTTGGACACCGCTAAGGTAGATACAGCTAGTGTCTGAACCGGCCAATCCTATAAGTGAATCTATGAATAAGTTATATAGTCCAGTGCGGTGTATTACCACACGAAGCTCTCTGGAACCTTCGAGTTACCATGAAGTGGATGAAGAGAAACTCCACGAGACTGCGAAGGGGGTTTCACTTCATGCACGTATTAATGGCGACATTAATGGCGAACGAGGTCAGTATTTCAGAAACGTGGTTTGGGTACCGCTCGCGGATCGTAAGAAAATCAATGAATAAGTGACGACGCGAGTTTCAGGTGCGTTGCCGGAAGCCAAAATTGTTAAAGGATGATGATGATGTTACCGGGAGTTCAACTTGGTTGTCTAGCAACGCCAGACACGTTGAGTCTGTAATGTGATTTAC